>CM042263.1:1880245-2062745 GCA_023566225.1 Romanogobio albipinnatus
CTATATAGCACCTTAGTCAAAGAACCGGTGAAGAACCTCTGAAGAACAGCTGAAGAACCAAAATTGGTGCTATATAGCACTTAAAAAGGTTCCCCTATGATTACGAGCCAAGGACCATTTTTGATGCCATATAGAACCTTTTTTTTTTTTTTAGAGTGTAGAGAATTTCTTCATCTAAAAAATAAATTAAATTAAAGAAACGTTTTCTTGTGAGAACTTTCATCAAACATATTTTAAGAAAGTTTGTCCATGACCCCGTTTATTTTTCATTTTATATGTCACTTGACATGAGGCTTTAGATTTAGACTTTTTGGACAACAAATTATTGTTACACAAAAGTGCAACCATTTTGATTGATATGCTGAAAAATGAAGGGGCGAACGGTATCCGAGTGTTTAAAAGGTTCTTGTTTGGTGGGATTTTAATTCTTAATTTGTTTAATCTATTTAAATACAAATATGTTCTGCTTTTTAAAAAAAAGTTACATTCGTGTCTGTATATAGCCTATCTATAAGGTTTAAACACCCCATAAATCATCCTACCACCTCCTTCTCTCTTTCTAATATAAGCCAAAAATACCGTTTTGTGGTTTTCCAGAAGCCTCTCAGCGGCACTGCCGATTAATTTTGTTTACGGAGCCCGTGCGCTGTGCGAAACACCCCCTCTCGCTGTATTCTACACGGGCGCATCGAGTCGTACAGAGGGAGCGCAGCCTACTGGGTTTATGGTAATTGCGGTTGTTCCCCCGACTGGCCTTCTGGGTAAGAGAGAGAGAGAGAGAGCGAGAGAGAGAGAGACAGGCGTCTTGCGCTCAGCTTTCATTCCCCGCTGCACGCGCTTACGGAAAGACACGCATACACAAGCAGCAGTTGCGCGAGCGTTCAGCGCGCCAGGGATATCGCGTATCGGAACCGGGACAAAGAGACGGGAAATTTTCCGCGGTCGCTCCGTCAGATTAAAGAGAGAGGGGAATTCGTGCGGCAGTTTTGCTGGCCAATGGTCCGTGAATTTGCGCGTGAGGACCGGTCCGTGCACACACGAGCAAACACACCGCTGCCGTTCTCGCGGCGTGGCTCTCGATCGCTCGTTGTCTCGCCCGAGCCCAACATGGCGCTGCGAAGCGTCATATAGCAGACTTGAGTTCAGTTCAGACAGAGCCCCGGGGATTTTTCGCCACCTGTGCGTTCACGCGATTCCCGTCGAAGCGATCCTCTTCTAAATCAAAGGAATTACGTTCGAGCGCTTCTGCATGGATGTATACGGATCCCCGTGTTTTTCCAGGAGTGGATATTCATATTCGGCAAGTCCGGAGATACTTTGAACTTCTGAAGGACTTTCTTTGAAAACAAAGAAAAAACTAGGGATGCGAGAGTGACCTAAGTTAAACGCTACAGAGTAATGCCGCGTTCAACCGGAGCATCTGATCCTCTTTGTTTTAACGGGAATCTTTGCATATCTTCAAAAACTAAAATACCGAAAACTTTCATCTAAAGAGGAAACCCTATACGTTCCGTCTGACTCAATGAACAACAGGCATCACTACATTCAGGTAAGAACATTTGAAGATTGCGTTTTCCATGCCTAGTTTGTTCCGTTACATTGTCCGGTGTATATGCAACGCTACGACCCGTTCCGTGCGTGCGTACCTTTGGCAACGCTAAAGAGGGTTCGTTCGCGATGCCTAGAACTATTTTAAACCGCGAATCCGCATATAGTCCTCTGTTTTGACACATTTGACATTTCTAGCTTGAAACCTGCGATTGTTGACAAGTTTTCAACACATTGTCCCCGGGCTGACTGGTGTCGCGATCGTGACGATGTTGTTGACATTTCTTGTTGGTGTTGGTGTTTGTTGTAGCAATTGCTCTAAATGTTCAAAATCTAAATTAATTTGATGTACTGTCGGACTCTCTTGAGAGTCTAGCTAACAAACCGTTTCCCACGTTACGGGACTTTCCTTTTTAGTAGCTGACCTTTTTTCGCTGTGCATCACAGTCTATTCAAAGCGAAAACCAATCGTGGATTTGTGGAACTGTTGGTTTCTGTGAAATTCACGTGTGATAATTTTCTCGCATTGAGTAATGATACGCGCTCGCAATGGCGCATGGACTTTCTTTTTCCGATCGGGATACACCGCGAGCGCTATTGATTTCGCGAGCCTCGCCCTTTTATGACGGTTACCAGCCTTATATGAAAATTAAGAAATTGTTTCTTGCGGTCCCTTGCAAAACTGTGGAAAACGAGAAGTTGATATGACATACGTTTGGAAGTCAATTCCCCATTAAGCTTTGTGAGGGGACCGAAATGAAACATTATGGACAGAAGCCGCCAACGAAATTATATAAAATGAATTAAGGGTTTCACATAGAGACATTGAAGCGAAAAGTTCGTCAGTAAAAGCGCCAAGTCCGTCTTTGGTCAATCGAAACGAATGTTGAGGAGACACTTCGCGACCTTCTTGCGCTCAAAGTTATTCGCTGTTGTGTCCGGGACGGGTCAGTCATAGAGGTTCGACGCTTTATTAATCTCTTTGTCCTCGACAGGCGCGGCCGTTTGCACGTCCTAAGATCCATATTCTTCACATTATTTGTCTCGACTTCGAATAATCATCCACCGTGTCACGCGTACTGACAGTGCTATATTCTCGCGCCCCGAGGCTTTCTTTGTAGGAAAACCCTATAGGGCTGTATCCAAGTTGTTAAAGAGACGTGATGGTATCCGAAAGTTTAAATCCCAGAAGGGCTGATCAATGAATCATTATCACTGTGCAGTGAATAAGACACCTAACACCATCCAGGTTGACTTAATGAGAGCAGTTAAGTCACTCTTAAAAGCTAATTACTAATTAGTACTATTTGTGAGAAGTGTAGACAAAAATGGTTATGGCTATTGTTGTTCCCTTTGCTGAGGCAAACTTGGGCCTATGGAGGCCTATAGTATTTTTTTTTAGTAAACCCCGTGGGTTAATTTTTCACAGAAGTCTCGTTTCTAAATGGTTGCGACGTGCTATTCTGCATAATTAAAGCGCCTTGGACGCTATTAATCAAACATGTCAGAGCATATTCCGGTGGAGAGAAAGCCCTGGATCCATCCATATTTTCATAGGCTTGCCTAAACGGCTACCACAGATTTTTTGGCATCCAGTGTCAGTCAATCTACTGTCAATTTAAAAAGTCGTTCCTCAACATCTCTAGCTACGGATATATTTCTGAGTCGTCTCATTGCTTCTTTGGAGATTAAAAGAGTGCTTGATGTTCTTCAAATCTTACTTTTTGGAGATGTTTTTTCTAAAGAACTGGGCAAAGTCGTCATATGGAATCGTAAAATCATTCTAATTGGAAGCTTTATTCGTGTATTGACACGGTCAATTGAATACGACTTTTTACTTTGTCCCAAATCAGACATTGCGAACTTTATAGAGTGGAACTGATGACATTTAATGTGATATAAAACCCAACAATCTGCTTATTATTGGTCCTAATCTGTTCAATACAACCTAATCGAAACTTCTTTTTGTCTCAAATGACCCCTAGTTTTTTAAGGCAGCATTTCATACGCATTCCCATTTATTTGCCTTTGTAAATGACATGCTTTGTTTGTGTACGAACTGGCACTTATATTGCTTGTTTTCCGCCGTTTATTTGGTCCAGTCCCCCGGCTCGCCCTGCCGAGACCCTCAGCTCTCCGGGTTTGTTTATTTATAGCCCGTCAGCTCAGTGTGAGCTCACGCCTGCCCTCCTCACCCATGGAGCCTGTCTGCTGGAGACAGACCAGCCTATATTCCGATGTCAGCGTCAGATTTGCAAGAGAGAAAGTGTGACATGTCTACCCCGTATTGTAATGCTCTATACATACCCGCGGGTGGAATTCAGCCCGACAAGTCGTGGCCTGAGTTAAACCGGTGCCGCAGTTCGCAGAATATTTTAAGTGATTGATGTTGGCCATGAATCTGGCAGAAATCAGACCATCAAAATGATCCACATGACAGAGTTTGGCTGCATTCGAGGTTACGGAGATATCGTATGATATGGGGCATTAGAGGCCAGCCCAATGCGGTTCACATTTGACTTTGCGTGTATGTTTAACAACGCGATATTGAATGTGTGTTTCAAGTAAAATAATAAACTTTGGTTTGTTCCTGCATATTGTCGGACAAAAGGCCGTTTATTATAATATCTTGCTAGTTAGAATTGAAGTTGTTTCAGAAATAAACCTGGAGCAGTCAATGGACATTACACATCCGTAATCCATTCCTCCAAATCTTGTGCAAAACAATCTTTAATAATATTTTGTTGCCTATTTAACACTTGAGTATCAGTGCGCAGGCATCCTCGTGGAGTTGCTTTCTTTACTAAATCGTATTGCCAAAGTTTGCTTTTGTCTTGGCAACCCGGTTGGTTTTATTCGCCAGCGCTTAGTTCGTGTGAGGGTGGAGGGATGCACTCGGATCGGATTTCGGAATTTGGCTCCCGCTGGAGACGTCACGGTTTGATTGAAGTTTCTTCTCGGTCCGAGCGGTCCCGCGGGACGGCGCGCGCTGAAACGGGAGAGCTCTTCTCTTCGCTTCGGCAGCTTTTGTGCCGCTGCAGGAGCCCCGGCGTGCACGGATCGCTGCGCGCTCCCGGAGCGACGCCTACCCATGAATACATTGTTTTCTTTGCTTTGCTCTGTGTTTCTTATTTCTCACACCTTAAAAGCTGAAATACAAAAACATTGTCGTCGAGACTATAGACTATAAAGATATGGTTTGAAAATGCCACCGTCAGATTTGATTAATTAATGAACGGAGACGAGGTACATAATCGAATACCTGATTTGCTGATTATCTTGTGCATGAGCTAAACTGGCACCTTTAACTCTTCACGGATTTCTTTTAGGACTTTTGAATTCCTATTTGTGCTGAAGAGAATAGCAGTTCTCACACATGCTTTCATATTGACAACCAGTCACTCATTTAAGTCTCACGAGCCTTGTGACAATCATATCAGTTCTTGAGTGGGACTGTAACTTAGATTAATTCAGCGACCAATCCAAAAAGTGTTTGATTCACTAATAAGAACCGGCTCTAAGAGTAATCGGTGCGGTAATCTGAGCACAGGTGAAAGACTCAGTCGTGAATATATACACTGGTTGCACTAAATGTTTCTCGCTGACAATATTAGTACAATAAACACTGTGAAAGTTTTTTTTTGTTTTTAGTGCAGAATGCACTTCAATGACCTTAACGGACTCCAGCGTCATTCGAATATCGAATTTAAAAACGAAACCGGATCCGAATAAGCACCGGTTCTTTGGTCCCGCGACCTGAAAGTCTCAGAGAACCCAATTCGTATCGATTTGATGCACAAGCAAGAGGGGGTTAGCGAGGACCAGCGCTGCTGTAGTCTCTAGAGTGCACGCACGCAACCCACCATTTCAAAGCAGCGCACGAGGCAGACGGGGAGGTGAGAGAGCGAGAGAAAGAGAGAAAGAAAGAGAGAATGGCTGCGGGGGCCGCACGCGGAATGTGTGCGCTGCCAGCGCGTGGGGCTCGCAGCAATTCGTATCGCTTCTCGCAGCTGAATGTCTGCAGGCAAATAATCACTTTTGCATTAAATATCCGCGCCCTGCCCAAAAAATGTTTTGCTCGTCATTTTCTTCATAATGAGCCAATGAACAAGCGCATATAACAAACAAAAAGTTTTGTGTTGTGGGATGCGAATGATGCATGTTGTCTAACCCCTTTGACTAGCCTATAATATATAATTAAATGTTGTTTCATGGTCTGACGGAAAAAGGTGCGCTATAGATTTATCTGTTGTAGGCTTTTTTCTCGGATAAATGGGTTTTCTCGCGGGCATTTCGCCTGTCTCAGGGGTTGGTTTGATAGGTCACGATAATACTAGCCTATCTATTATTTTCTAATGCTTCTTTATACGTTTATCGTTTTTAAATAAGTGCTTATTCCAGGCCGGAGTTTTCATTCTTAAACTATAAGTGAAACAAAATGAGACTCACCATCAATCAAAAATTAAATCGATTTTTTTGTGTGTGTAATTTTTAGTCAGGCTGTATTTTTTCCCTTAAAGTGTCTTGCGTGAAAACCATGTATTTGGACCAATTAGTAGTCTTATATGCAATAAGTTAGCCCACATAATATGCTATTAAATTAAAGACAAAGCAGCCAGTCCGTTTTTTAGTGTAAATAACGCTGTGGTGGACATATTTAACTTAGTCCCCCCCAATGATCACCTGCGAAAAGTCAACAGCAACAGTACATTTTCGCTCAGTTTAGTCATTTTAAAACAAAAATAGTTTGGTTTATAATCCCCACATAGCCTAAAGTGTAAAGCAGAAAGGCCTTTTGCTTAATGTGAAAGGCTAATCTATGATAATTTATGTACTAGTGTCAGAACGCGGACGGATATTTTACCTATAGCAACTCGAAGCATGACACACGTTCATTTTAAGTTAGACATTGGACGCTTTATGCGGAAGGTAATAAAGATAAGCTCATACCTTCCAGTTCTTCTTGAAATGTCGCGCTTTAATGAAAATATCTTAGGGCTGCCTTGTGTTGAATACATTCTTTTCAGTCATGGACGCACGTGATACATTTAGGGCCTACTTTACGTTTGTCTTGAAAAGCCTTACCCTTGTTGTATTCCCCCTTCATTCGGCTTTGTTTTATCTGCTGCTTACGGATATTATAAAGCATTTTACTGCCACTTTAAGAGAGAGTGTCTGCGCGACGGACGATAGACTTGGCGATCTGCCACAGTCGGAGAGCTGATGGCGGGGCTTCTAGGTGGAGATCTCAGCGGCCTTCCTTTCTCTACACTTGATCCCTTACTGCAAAAACTCACACCTCAGGAGCTAAACATTTAACACCTTCTTTCATGCTCCGCACACTTTATAACATCTCGTGTTCTTCTGTCAACACCGACCTGAAGCTTCACGCCTGCTCTCTGAGCCACACTGTCGGGCGGGCATTCAAAATAATTCGTTTTATTTACTAATATAAGTACGCGTTATTGTTGTTTTGCCTACCAGTGATGCGCGGGTTGATCCAAAATGAGCGGGTGCCCGCGGTTACGAGTCATCCAAAAATATTTTTAATGATATTCGGGTCACGGTCGGTCGGGTCGTCAATAAATCCTTATTTACCTTTTGAATGTTGAGCGTTATTAACTTTTGAATAAATGCGGACGCGGAACAAAATGCCCGATTTCCCAAAACGTTGAACTGAGCAATGCCATTGTACCATTTTAATAGGCTACTTTTAAACGCATATAAAGTCAGTTTTATGTATTTTCTGAGAGGGATTTTTGTTGGGAAAGTCGGGGGAGAGACGCACACTTCGATTAGACTGGATAAACACATGCAGCATCTTAATTGTTAAGAAAATGAAACGAAATAAATGAATAAATCAAGCCTTTATTACATAACACTAGGCTATATCATACAGCATTCAGAAAAAGAACAGTTTGCGCTCCTCACTTTTCCAAAAGTGGGCCTTCTCTCAGTTGACCTGCTGATGAATTCTTCAAGCCGGGTCGAAACATAAACATCGCGTTCATCAATAATATGCATCCAGAGCTGAAATGGAAAATGATGGGCCGCCTCAAGAACGGCCTGCTCTCGCCGCTGCACCACATCAGGGCCTGAAACATTTTCTCAATGGTCCAATGACGCTACGATGAGCATTTACGACTTTTAAAAAATGCGGGTCGGGTAGCTACAATATTTTCTTCTTCTTTTTTTTGCGGTCCGAGTTGCGGGCGGGTTAGTTGAAAACGTGGGTGCGGGTTGTTTATACATACAGTTTTCTTTCTAATGTTGTTCTTCAATTTTTATTATTAATTCGCTATAATTTTTATAATTGTTATAGGATTATTATTTATTTGTGAGCTGAACATCACGCGCTTGAAAATTACAGCATTTATTTATAGCACGGCCGCGCGCGTTGACGGTATTTAATAAAGAACGTACAATACTACGACGTAGCAAAGTTTGACCTTTGTATAGTCTTTTGTTTAGTTTATAAGCCAAGGTGATTAGAAACAAAGTTAAAACAGCCGATTCACCTGCATTAAATGGCAGACAAAGCGCCCGGCGCGCTTGGCTTGTGATTGATGTCTTTGAGAGCGGAGTTTTCTTTCCTCCGTGGGGGGTGAGTAGGCTACCCCTCTTACCGAAGCGCCCCTCAAATGCATAATGTCCTCGCCCCCGCTGGCGGAATGAAAGAGAGGGTCACAGAGGGGACGGAAAATGAGAGCGCAGAGAACGTGACTGAATGGCCGAGGCGAGTGGGTTTCTGCTGCGCTCCCCACGGCAGGCTCGGATTAGGTTTTGAGAGAAGGGGGGGAAGGGAGGCACACGCTCCGGGAACAGGGGCAGAATTTACGTTTATTAACTTTAATGGCGGCTTAATGCTGGTGTAGTTATAGGACAATAATTCACCTTCACGAGTAAATGCAAGAGGGTTGCGTGCGTTCGTGTAGTATGAATAATGCATCCTTTACCGTTTCGCAACCCAACTGGTTTTTTGTAATTGTATTAATTTTGTTAAAAATATTTTTGGCTGTTGTGTGACTCAGGTTGCTATGGGAGCGATGCATGCACATCTGTTTGTGTATGTGTGTAGGTTGGTTTGATTGATGACAGAGGGCAAACTGTCTCACTCCTTCAATAGCAGCGACTGTGGCCATGTCTCTAGATAAGCTCTGGGTCTGCGTTATTGAAATCTGGGGTCTGTAGAGCCATCAATAACAGAGGCTCGCCTACTCAACAAAGCTCCGCTGTAATGTCTTGCCAAGCCGTGGGGCTGGGCAGTATTCGGGGAGGAAGGGGGGTTTGATTACGGCTTTCTCCGCTGTAATGATGACCCCCCCCCCCCCCCCCTTTGCGTTGCTCTGTGCGAGTACAGAACACAGAGCAAGTGCTCTGATAAGGAATCCCTCTGAGATAACAAGGCATGTGGCCCGGTGACCGTTTGTCGAGGTGGTGAAGCAGGCCAAAGCCTCACCATGAAGAGGTCCTTTCTTATTATCCCTCTCTCCGCTCACGTTAGCAATGCCAATTTCTCTGCTCAGTAATCAAGGTTCATTTTCACTCCAGTTCATTGTGTTTACCCTGAACGGTATATGAATAAATAATAGAATGTGGTAAATATTCAGTCTTTAGAACTGCATGATGTATAAGATCGTTTTTTTTTTTTTTTCCTCCAACAGAAAATTATCCTAATGGGATGGTGAAGACCAGAGAATCTGTTGAGAACTAACAGAGAGTCCTCATTCAAAGCATGGTAAGCGTTTCATACATACATGCACGTGAATGTAAACAATGGATATTCCCTTTCAGTTACTCATGTGTTAGAATATCTTTGTGTCATAGTGATTTTAAACCGTCCCTTCCCACATTGAAATATATCAATCTGTCATGCTTGTAAAGTGCATAAGCACCAGTTTTCATGCATTATAATTCTTCATTGTTGACGGATGCATTCTGTCAGAATGTACAAGCCAGGACTGGCATAATTTTAACTCCCAGGTCGCGCTCAGGTATGATGGGAAGACCGATCTGTGCTGTCTACCAGACTTCCCAGAAAACATACATCAAAGCTGATGCTTTGCCCATACTATAACCTCAATGCAGCTGACATTTAATGGTTTCTGCATTCTCATGTGTAATACATTGTGAATTTGTGATGTCCTTTTTATAATGGTGGGGAAACTGTGTATGAATCCGTTTACGATTAGCGAGTGAGAAGTCTGATTTTGTATAACATGACCATAATAAGTCTCTTATTTCCATGATAAATCTGTCATCTCGTTTAGTGAAAGGTGAATCGTGCCCGATGTTAATCTGGACTGGCCTTTTGTTCACTTGTCTGTCTGTTGTCTGAGTCTTATTGCTGTTTGTTTGTTGTCTCTCCCCTCTCCCACCCTTACCACTTTCTGCTCTTTTGCCGCAGGTGGATGCGAGTACAACCTGCAGAATGAACCCTCTCAGTGCGCTTGGCATCGATCGGGCCAGCCTGATGCGGGAGAGCCTCCGCGTTCATGGAGGGATGGTTTATCCACCGGGAATTCGGACCCTGCCAACAGAAAAGGGCTACGTCGGTGACAGGATCCCCGACTTGCTCTACAAACCTGATGTGTCTCTCGACAGCAGAAAGACAAACAGTTATGTTGGACTTTATAAAAGCTCCCCACCTGGGATTCAGAAGCCGCTGATTGTGCCTGGGACTGGTGCAGATGCTTTAGGGTTGGACAGACGGGGAGATAAGCCCCCAGAACTGAGTCTCAATGGTGGTGGTAGCTATCTGCGGGTTCCCTGGATGAGTCCTTACCATGAAGCTGGAATGTACCCTTTCTTAGACTCCAGTAAATACGCTGCTTTGAACATGTATAAAGCATCAATCCTGTCACAACCACCACATTACCTTCCTCAGCATCTGGCCTACCAGTCTCTATGTGCGGGAGGCAGTGCAGCTGGTACAGAGCGCTTGTTTTACATGCCCCCCTATCCCCCTGCACCTATATCTTCACCCCTCGCTCCTCCTCTCAGGATCCCCACTGCAACTGTTGCCCCTACCGCACTTTCGCCTATGATGCACCACCAGGACAAAACAATGCAGAGTATTGGTCCAAGGATTCACCATGAGCCCTCAGCATTTGGGCAGCAGACATTACATCAACAGACCCAGCCCCACCACCAGTCACCCAGTGATAGGCAACACAGCAACAGTGGAAACAGTGCCAGCAACAGCAAGTCCAACCGGACCCCATCCAGTAAAAACACAAGCAGCACTAGCAGTAATGTTAGCAGCAGTAGCAGCGTTGGTGTTAGCAGCAGCGCCAGTTCCATAGTCTCAGTAGACTCATGTCCTTCCCATATAATGCACCCGCCCCGCCCTACACCACGCCCCCCTCAACCACCTGCAGCCCCTCCACCCCCTCCTCCACCTCTTGTGGATAGCACTATGGAGTTCCAGAAGCCTCTGTATAGGAGTCCTTCCTCATCCTCGTCATCAACACCATCAGTTGCTCACCCCATCTACATAAGCAGCATGTCCCAAGAGCTTCGCTCTCCAATTCGGCCGACTAGCCAGAAGCCTAAAGCCAAAGAGGCAACCATGGAGTCCAGAGGTATGGGGAATGAAAGAAAGGGCAGCAGCTCACCTGTTAAGACCCCTTCTGAGAAACCACCTCAACAGGGGCCTATTACCAAAGACCCAGCAGACAAGCCTTTAGACCTGTCTGCCAAAATCATTGACTTCGAAGGACCTACCAATGGGTACCCCCCAAAATTAGAGGCCTTAGCCAAGCTTGGCTATTCCCCCACCGCTCGTTATGGACTTCCCCCAAACAGGGAGCTTTTAAAAGAAACTCTTTCTCCGTCTGTTAGCACTTCTTCTAAAACTCCAGAAAGGCCTGAGATAATTAGCACTTTACCCTCATCCTGGGTTGTGCCAAGTCCTACCCAGACAATCAGCTCCGAGGCCAGTCAAAACAAAGGCTCTGGCATCATCAAGAACAAGAATCTTGAACATGTGGTGCCACAGTCAAGAAGTTCCTCTTGTCCCAGAATCGATGACCAAAACAATGGCTCAAACCCAAGTTCTGCACCTGTCGTCATGACTACATCATCTCGGCCATCGTCCGTCTCACCTTCCCCCAAGATCAACGGTGAATGGCCAAAGCCAGTTCCCACCCCACCAGAAAAGGCCCCAACTAATAACCATGGTGGTAGCCACCCCACAGCTACAAAGCCCTCAAAGACACACAAAAAAACCGAATCACCTGAAATTGTCTTCAAGCCCCAGCAATCACATTTAGAGAATGGACATGCTCCAAGCCACCTTTACATGCCTCAGGGTGAAACGTATCTTTCTCCCAGCTTAGCATATTCTAACAGATATCTCTCATACCCAGTACCTGAGGGTCTTTCCCTTTCCCACTTGCAGTTGTCAGGAAAAGGGCCAGTATACCCTCATCCAGTTCTGCTGGGCACTAACAGTCTGTATTCAGCACGTTTGCCACCCAAGCCTGGCATCCCATATGGAATCCCACCCAGTCATGGAGAATATCTGACCTACCACGACTCGCAAGAGATGGTCCATCCGCTAATGTCTCCCCACCTGCCCATGGACCACAAAGTCACAGAGCGTCTGGAACTGAGGCCCAGACCCCTGGACAAGCCTTGGCACCACGACGAGGCTCCATACAAGCGCCAGAGCATCGCTGACACAGACCCAGGCTACAAATCTGAGAGGGAGTCGGAGAGGCAAGACATGTTGGGCTCAAAATCCCAGAGCAAGCCTCACACAGTGAATAAAGAGGAGATCGTCTGCATCGACCTGGTCCAAGATGACACAGATGGCAGTCCAGAGCCAGACAAACATAGTGCCATCGATGTCAAATGCAAAGAGCCAGCTAAGCCAGTCGGCAGTGGGACAGGGATGGGAAATGAAAGTGGCAGTAATTCTGAAGGGAAAGAGCCAGAGCTCATGCAGATCTTGCGCTCCAGCCAGCCTGCAGTGTCATGGCCAACTGAGGTATGCAGTCCACCTCGCCCACAGAAGCTGTCTGACTCTCCTGTGCACAGCCAGAATGAAGAAAGCTCCTCTGAGCATAGCCCACTACCTGACATGTTGGAAGAACAGACACTACGCTGTGCCAGAACCTCCGGCGAAAGGGCCCGAGGTGATGGTGCAGAATTCAAAGTTGATCGGCACCACGCTAATCGACAATATGTGGACTTGGACAAGGACGGTCTAGAAGGCACAGAATCTCATGAGGACGATGAGGACGGACACGGATTGTCTAAAAGCAAGAGATCCAGCTTGGCCAAGAGAATAGCCAACTCCTCAGGCTATGTTGGCGACCGCTTCAAGTGCGTCACCACTGAGCTGTACGCAGACTCCAGCAAACTGAGCCGGGAACAGCGAGCATTGCAGGTCAGTTGCACAATTTTGTATGTTGGTTAGGTTGGCTAGCACAATTATGGAGCATGTCACATTTTCTGTTTGAGAATCATGTAAGAATGTTATAATTTGAGAACACCTCTCATTTTCCGTTCCCTGGTCAACTCTTCGAGGACCAGTACTTGTCATTGAATTAAAATTTCCCAGCCATCCTGAGATTTACATCTACACTTTTTTTTTTATTTTTTAAATAGCTCCGTTTCGGCTTTGAACGAGCACTAACTATCCACACTCGGTTATATCGAGCGCCTTGCTAATTACAGATCTCCGTAACCCACTCTCCCTCTCCTGCTCTCTCTTTCTAGCAGTTTTTGGGCCCTTGCTGTGAATCCGTCAAACAGGCCTAAACGCCAGCAGTGAGAGAACTTGTACAGGAACGCACACGCTTGAGTGTGTGGTTCAGTCCGCGGCTGAAAGGGTTAACACAAAGTGCCGTCTGTGGCTGCTTTGCCCAGTCGTGCGGAAGCTCAGCTGCCAAATGTTTGTTTGTGTGTGTGTGTGTGCGCGCGCATGCCTAGCACATAATGCTGCAGGCAACTGTTAACCTGCAGGTGAGCTTTGGAGACCAGTGTGTGCGTGTGTGCGGGGCATACCCAAACATAATCACACACCCTTTCTTAAAGGCTTCCATCTTGCGCTCGTTTTTACACACGCACACAGAAACATGCACACCCCCAGGCCCCCAATAGCCATGTGCGCGGTGGCAGCCCTCCCAGCTTAAGTAAAATCCGGCCCATTCTTTCCTGATGGGGAAGATTAGAGTTCTTACCAGCAGAGCGCTCGCCGACTGGCAGAGTCATCAGCGCACACACACACACATACACACACACACACATAGTCGCGCAGCAGAGGGAGAGTAAGGGAGAGGCTGACGGAAGGCAATGCCCTAATTTCAGACAATTTGAAACAAGCCCAGTGTTTTCTATGCATTTCCACATATCCTTTTAAAGTTTGTATGATTTAAACATCAGCTTTCAAAACCATCATTCTCAGATATATGTCCTTTTGTGTAATGGTAAGGTAATGTTTGTTTGCAGATGTGTTAAATTTGTGTAAATATTCAATTCAAATCATTGAAAAAGATATTGAGCCCCATTCTGATTGCTTAGATGGAAGGATTATCACAAGAGGACAGTAATTTAAGTCAACCAGCTGCGTTTTGGGAGGTCAGTTCATTTTATTTTTAAACTACTAATCAGTTGAAATGAGTAACACTTAGTTTTGCGCCCACAGGCGGTTGTGAAGTTAGACTTTTTTTCTTCCTTTTCCTCCTATTTTAGGGGTCCTGAAAATTGCATGGTCAAATTTGAGTAAAATGAATCCCCTCACCTGTATCAGTTAGATTTTGTTATAAGTTACTGATAATGCATTTTACTCTAATGCACTTTAGCTCCTGTTCTACTCTCACTGCAGATTTATTTTATGCTTATTCTGTTTTTCCCTCTTATTTTTGTTGTACTGGAGCACATGAGAGACAGGCTTTACAGCTGGTGCTCGTAACACTGGATCTGGTTTCACGATTGTGCCGTGTGTGTGTGTGTCTGTGTAGCGTGCGATGATGCGTTTCTCGGAGCTGGAGCTGAAGGAGAAGGAGGGGTGTGTGTCGGCGGCGGCGCCCGGACCGGGAAGAGAGAGGGAGCTGGCAGAGAGCCAGTGTGGAGCGGGAGACTGGGAACGGAGCCAGGCAAGCTCCAGGCCCTCCGCAGCCCTTTCGGCCCTCTCCGATCCCACCGAGCAGCACAACGGTAAGACATGAACGCACACACACTCCAGTGCTCTTCTTTCTCTTTGCTGGCTATCTCACATTTTCCGTCTGTCCGGTGCAACTCTTGTCTTGCAGGATGCGTTTCTCTCATCCTCTCCTGAAATCTTTCAAATCCATCCCAGTTTTACAAGCGCTCACTCTTTCTTTACCCCCCCTTACACTTCCTCCCCGTTTCACAAGGGACGGTCCCTGTGCTGTGGCGCTCCACGCAACAGCGTTAAACCAGCGGAAACGACGTGGTAAACATGGCTTCCGCCACCGCCACCCTCAAACAGGAAGCGCACAAATAAACATGCACATGCTCCATCTCTCTCTTTCCCCCTCTCTCTATGCTGTTTTTTCCACTTGAGCTTTGGTAATGGCCTAATGCCATCAGATTTCCAAATCAACACTTTGCTGCTATGTGACCTCGCTCTCCCTGGTGGCTTTCACAGAGGCGAGGCGTTTCCTGTGCATGTGGGTCAGAGTGTGTGTGTGTGCGTGTGTGTCAGCCGCACAGACAATTAACAGCGCTCTGGATTACATAAACAGAGTGCGCTCAGCAGACCGGCAGTTCCTGTGAAGCTCCGAGGGTGAAAACGCTACAAAAAAAACGTTTAAATGATCACATCTGCCGAACGCTACTCTATTCAACAACTTGATAGAGTTCAAGTAATTGATTTTTAAGAAACAAAATTGATTATTTGACTTTGCGTGTCCTTTCTGGATCCTTCGTCCCTCTAATGCCCAGTCTGTCCTTCAACATCCCTCTCTCTCTCTCTCTCTCTCTCTCTCTCTCGCAATGGCCACATTAACTCCCTCTGGGTGACGCGAATGATGTTACCATGGTGATCTGTTTTGGTGCAGAGTTGCTATGGTGCACACATTGCCATGAATTATGGGATGCATGTGGTGTTAGTCACATGCTTTGTGCGTGTCTGTGTGAGCCTGGGGCAGGGTGGGCTGCATTCTTACCCAGGCCAGTATAAAGGTTGCTCTGTTCGGCATCGAAAGCGTGATAATGAAGTCATTTTGGATGTACAGTTATGCACTGTTGCATATTTCAATTTGATAAATTTGGTTTATGTGTGACTTTGTAAGATTTCAAGCTGCCTAATTTGTGCCTCAATATATGGTGGGAGTGTGTGTGTGTGTGTGTGTGTGAAAGAGAGAAGCGGGCGGTATGGAGCGCGAGCCCCTAGCGCCCGTCTTTGATCTGCGCCGCTGCTCTTAGCTGCTGGGAGACATTCTCAAGGAGCGCTTTTCACTGCCACACACAGAACGGGAGAAAGCCGGAGAGGGGGAGGAGAGTGCGAGGAGAGCGAGAGGAAGGGGGAGGGAGAGGAGACTTGAGCTGGGTTGCCGCTTGCGCTCTTGGCACGGATGTTTCGGGCTAATTTAAGCTTGCAGAGAGCGCAAGCAAGCACGTCCCTGTTTGCCGTCTAGCTCCCCGTGTGGGATGTGTGTGGTGTAGTTAGCACAAACACGCAACTGTCCAAGGTGGGGGGTTGTTTTCCTGTAGTCTTTCCCTGTCTATCTCTCACCATCTGTGTCCCTCTTGACCGTTCTTTTGCACTTGAAAACGGTATTTCTTTGACTAACGCATTTGTGTGCCTATGCAGGTGCGACGCCAACATGTGCGAACAACAGAGTTCCCGTGCTCCAGCGGTGCGGCCCACCAGCCGACATCCCGCAGTCCCGCCGAGCGGAGGAGAAGAGAGCGAGGGATCTGAAAGGAGAGGAGGAGGGGTCTGTTGGCACGGCGACGAGCAGGAAACGTGCATTGGGTTTGGAACAGAGCCAAGGCCATCCTGATTGCACGCACACCGCAGAAGAAAGAGATGGAGAGAGACGGACGAGAGGAGAGGACGATAATGGCATCGCGGCGAAGAGAGCGAGACTGATTTCAGGTAGACGTCTGTCTCCAATGTCCTTCACGATGTCTGTCATCTTTTCATCCCGCAAACAGCAAGTAGTGGATGTTCCGCTCTGTCTTTCATCTTATCGCCAACCTCCTGTCTCGCTATCTGACACGTCTCACTCTCTCTCCAGGGTTCATCTGTTCCTTTCCTCGGCTCGCTCTCGCTTTGATCCTTCCGCTAGCCTTTTCAATTCATCTTGATTTGTGTTTATTGCCATCACATGGTCCTGATAAACACAACTGCTGGGCGTTCTATGCCCCACTCTTTCTTTGTGCTCAGTCTAAAGGGCGTTTTCAGACATCAAAACAATCTTTGTGTAAACTTGCATCGTTTAAATGTGTCCCAGAAAGCTTGTTTTTGTCAGCAAAACAAATGTGTCTGCATGTGAGAGTCTGTTTAGCCCTGTACATTCATTTAAAAGCTATCAAACTTGTGGGTGTTTGTGTTCTAGGAGGAAACGACTCTAGTATCAATTTGGAAAACAGCACCTGATTCATATAACCACATAATTATTGTGCCAGAACTAGGGTTTTAAGACTTTAAGACAAATCTGGACACAGTTTAGTACCTAATGTATGTAGTCACAAAATGTTAAATCCAGGTGTACACTGCAATCACCTAAGACTGGATCATCCTATCCAGATGTTAATACCAAGGTATAAACTAATTACCTCAATCTATCTCCACAGATGTGTGGCCGCAACCCTCCGAGCAAGAGGTGAAGAATCTGAAGGTGTGTATCGAGTTGACGGGTCTTCGGCTGAGTAAGCCCCGCCACCTCCATCTCCATGAACTGTGGGATAGACAGGGGCAGCTCAACCATGACAGGCCGCAATTTGGAGCTCCCAACCTGGGTTTGCCTCCCACATCCAAATCCTCTCTTCCACCACTCCAAACCGCCAGGAGGGAAAAGCTTGACCCTTGCCCCCCAGAGATCCAGAGAGTCGCCCACGGTGTCCCTGCTGTGGATCGAAAGGTCAAAGCAAATGGATTTGAAGAAAAGGGGTTGAAGAGGAAAGTAGAAGTGGAGAGAGGTTGGACTAAGGAACAGCTGGAATTCACTGGATCTGACACAGGTACATCTTCCCATTCTCATTTAAATGAGTAGAGCAGAGAAGCATGTCTGTGAAAATCTTTAGGGGATATTGTGTCAACTGGACCTTGGACTTAAGATGGAAAGGTGTATTTTGGTTTTTGTCTAAATGTTTAGTCACAAATTGTTCAGGTAGAGATGCTGATACAGGTTTCACCTACTTTACACTCAGATCTGGTTCTGGAGGGCCACTGCAGAGTTTAGCTCCAACGCTAATCAAACACACCTGAACTAGCTAGTCAACATCTTCAGAGTTACTAGTAAATTTCAGGTGTGTTCATTCATGGTTTGAGCTTAACTCTGCTGGACAGTGGATTTGAGGAACCCCTGCCTTGTACCTTACACAATACATACTATAATCTATACCCTACAAACTACATCTGACACACTATATACTACACTCTACATTTTTTTTACGCCCTATTCGCTACACCCTACATAAAATGGCCTAAACCATGGGTCAAACGCCGTTCCTGGAGGGCCACAGTCCTACAGAGTTTAATACCGACTGCAAAGGGGGCGCTCGCGAGCACCTTCTGAGACCTAAAATGGCGGTCTCGTGGACTTAACGGACACGCATACGGCAGCCATTGTAAGTCCACAAGACTGAAAGACACATGAAGTGTGCCTTTGGGACAGGGCCTACACCCTACATAAAATGGCCTAAACCAGGGGTCAAACTCCGTTCCTGGAGGGCCACAGTCCTACAGAGTTTACTTCCAACACACATAACTGTAGTTTTCAAGTAAGCTTGAAGGACTTGATTAGCTTCACCATATGCATTTATTTAAGGCTGCGGCCCTCCAGGAACTGTGTTTGACACCCCTCTCACATCCAACGTAGTTTACGGCCTATAGACTGAACCTATACTACATCCTACATGGACGTTACCTACCTATATACTACAATCTTTACCCCATACTATACTCATCCGTTCACACAACATACTATGCTCTACATACTACACCCTGTTTCTGTAAATGGTGCTCCAAGCAAAGACTAAGTCTCATTTAGTTAGGTCAGAGACAGAGCCAGAAGGAGAGAACTGAGCAGGGATGACAAGCAGTGAGAATGCACGAGACACAAAGAGAGAGGGAGCGAAAGGCTGTTAGAAAGCAGAGAGAAAGGGTGGAAGAGATGAGAGGAGGATACAGGGAGAACCGAGGTGATAGACGAGAGCGCGGCGGTAGCAGATTAGAGGAAAGCGGAGCACGGCGTCTGCGGCTTCGGGAGAGCAATAATGATTCTTGCTGATTGACAAGCCGCACTTGCACACGCTCACACACACTCTCTCAGATGCTTGCGTCCTTGTTGGTATAAAAGCATCGCCACGAAAGCGCAAGCCGCAGAGTAATGAGCCATGAGATTCCACAACTGTGCAAATAACAACGTGCGTGTGTGTGTGTGTGTGTGTGAGGCTGCCCGTCAGTATCTTGGCTGCTGGATATTGTGCTGGCGTTCTGTCAGGAGGATTAGAGAGCAGCAAGACGAGACTCTTTATCTCGCTCTATCCCTCACTCGGTGCATGAGGAATATGTGCTATACATATGTATCTTGGTTTTACTCAAGCTGAGAGATGCTTTAGTAGTTAATGCATTAGTGTGTGTGTGTGTGTGTGTGCCCAGTTGCGTGCTAATGGGAGGCTAATATCCCCCAGATGTCCCTGTCAAAATCCGTCTCCCACCGCACACATACATACTCTCGCTCTTCAGCCGAGGGAATTCGTACGCACACGCAAGCTAATTTGTGTTGTCTATGACGAGGTGTGAGGGACAAGACACGCATGCCAGTGATGCACAACTCTCCGCTGTAAGCCCCAGGGTGTGTGTGTGTGTGTGTGCGTTTTTAGCACGCTGCTTTTGTTCTGTTGATTTTTAAAGGCATTAAGGTCTTTGCTCCCTTTTGCTAATTGAGTGATTCACTTAGGTTGCAGAGCACGCACACGTCTGTGCGTGCGTGCGTGTGTGTGTGTGTGGGGTAGGTGCGGTGGATCCGGTCTCAAGGGTTCTCGGGGTAGGACTTTAATTAGCCTGTTGAAGGAGAGGAGCACATTACGCAGGCTGGAACGGTTTGCCCATGAGAATGGGCTCTCGTGCGCGTACGCACATACGAACAGTTGCACAGTTGGTGGTCCGCGTGATGAAGGTCCTCTAAGGTGCTTTTGTCTCGACCCAATCTATTAGATCCGGCAGTTTCGTCTCCACCAAACAAAATCATTGCCTTTCTAAGGGGAGCGTTGATGCGAAGTGGATTGGACTTTTGTGGTGAGGATGCGATTTACAAATATACGGCTTGTGAATGTTGGTTAACTGATGTGAGTTTTTCAGTTAGACGACATTTTTACGCTCACACAATTTCTAATGCTGCGTTCACACCAAACGCTTGAACATTTTGAATCCATTCGCTCGTCTAGAGTGAATTGGACGGGCGTATAAATCGAGCGTTAGACGCGCGTTCAAGGCGCTCCAGGAGAAATGTGTCATAAAACACCACTCTGCCTCTTTTCATTTTCATTAAAAATATATATTAAACATTAATAGCCACACAAATGTGATCCAGGCAACGCCTACATTATCTTCACTGCATGTGTATTTAAATATCCTAAAAAATAAAGTGATGAAACTTCTCTTTGCCCTCAGTCAAAATGATTTGGCAGACAACAAATTATAGATTCATGACGCCCGTTAGATCCACACAAGACGAGCCACTACAGGACATCAGAGCCAGAGGCAGACGGCTGAAGGACTGGCCCAGGAAAGGCTGCTCTCGCCGGGGTTAATGAGCGCTGAGCGCCCGGTGATCGCCTGGATCTCACAACTCCAAAAAACACAAGACAATTTTTTTTTTTTTAAATAGGCGCTCTCTTTATAAATAAACCACAGATTTGAGCTTTAAACAACTACATTCCCACCTGAAAAAGTCTTAAAACCTCATGACACAACAGTAGTATTTTTAAATTATGCGGGGTTTCTCATCGTCACTTCACCACGTGACAGCAGCGAGCAGGCTCCTGATTGGTTAACGCAGCGCAAATTGATGCCAAAGTTCAAATTTTTCAACTCGGGCGTCAGATGCGAATTTGCTTCAAATGCGTGAATGCACAAAAGCACCACTCGCGTGTAAAGCGCATATCGTGCAAGGCGCTCAATTCGCGTCATGAGGCGGAATCGCGTCTATCGCGCCGCAGGACCTCCAGACGCACGTCAACGCGCCTTGACATTGACTTGACATTGAAATCACTCACTCCAGACTAGGGCTGGGCGATATATCGCATGACATTGTTAAGCGTCAGTAAAGCCGGTTCCTTGATTAGTAGTAAATCGCCATCACCTGCTTTCAGATGGAGCGGCATTTACTACACAGAGCCGTAGTTCACTGACAAGCTGAGCCATATCGCATTAATTATCACGGACATATCGCCTGCGATAATTAATGCTCAGCTTGACACTTAACAATGTCATGCGATATATCGCCCAGATCTACTCCAGACGCTCTATTCGTGTTCGGTGCGAACGCAGCATTACGCTCACACACGATTTCTAATGCTTATTTTAGGCAATATTTACTTAAAATTAAAGACGTATCCCTTAAAATAAATATTCTTAATTCTAAGTGAATATCAAAAACACTTATTTTAAAAAATGTAATTTTTTTTACTCAGAATGGCAAACAAACACTTTTACAATTTTATTGTAAAAATTCATATTTTTTGGCTTTCAAATCTATCCAATAATAATAAGGCGGTCAGAACTTTTGTTGGGTCATCGAGTTGCGAAATATCCAATTCCTTGTCCTGGCTTGTGTGTATATATCGGGGTTTGGCGAGTCGGTAGTGTGTTTTTGTTGGCTATGTGGTCTTGCTTGCATACGTGAGAGAGATTTCCTCTGCGTGTTGGGGCCCTCGGTCTCTCTCTCTCTCTCTCTCTGTGTGTGTGTGTGTGTGACTGAACGGGGAATATGATGAATAATGGAACAGATGTGGAGCGTGCTCGGTTTCTCTCCCTCTCTCGGCCTTGTGCTCACCCTTTCATCGTCTCTTTCCCTCGCTGCTGCATCTCTCTCTCTCTATTCTTCTACGTCCGTCCGTCATTTCTCCCTCTTCATTTGATTTCCCTCTCTTATCTTGCTCTTCCTTTCATGTTTCTTCTCTTTTTCCCCTTCCGTCCTTCTCAGCCGGTTGATGTTATCGCTTAAACGTGCCTCTTTTTTTGCTCTGGTCACGTGATGCAAAATAGAAAGCAGACGAAGGAAAGGATGCATCAATTTTTTGTAAATCCTTTGTCCGTCCTTCGTAAGGCGGTCAGCCCGTTCGTTCTTCCGCTGTCAGTCTGATTTACCTAACAAGACCTTAAGGAAGCGTCTGTCGGGTTGATTCTGTGTGTGTTTGAAATCGTAAATCCCAGATTTGTGTTCTTGCAAATTTCTGTTGTTTCTTCCCTGTTGTATTTGCAAGTCAAGGCTGACTTTATAAAAGCAGTAATATTGGTGTTTTGGTGGATTTATTATTCAAGAATTTACGCTGAAAGGTTGGATAATATATTAGAATCTGTATTTTATTATTGAATTAGCTCTTTTGTGCTCCTTTTTATATTTATGCTCATTTAAATATTGTTTTTAATCTTCTTTAGTGTTAACATTTTGCACAATTATGTAGATTTTCCATGACAATCAGTGCTGAAAAATGATATTTATTATGTATTATAAGCTCTCTCTCTTTCTCTCTAGCTATTCCCATTCTCTCGGACGGATTTTGTGGCGATTCCATAAGGAAGTTCTCCTCCGGTATTCCTCACCTTTCTGACAAACGGCAGCGATTCAAGGACCACCGAAAGTCAGTGGGATCTTCCTCGCCCTCTCCGGACCCGGACGCCACCTTCCCGTCTCGTTTGCGCCGGCACGGCGACCCTGAGAAGCCAAAGGGCAAGCGGCAGTGCAAGACCAAGCACCTCGGCCAACAGGAGCGCCGGATGCTGTTGCAGTCGACCAATGAGGAGTGTCCTGAACTCAGCCCCGCCCACCAACACAAGGTAAGCGATGACAGGAGCTGCTCGTTTATCCGTCCCTTCCTTTGTCTGTACGCGCGAGGCTAACCTTTGCTTTGGCTCGCAAGCCGAGCGTTCTCCCCGGGCTCAGCGAGGAACCGTTTAAAAACGTGTCTCCAATCACAACAATGTTAATCATCCCAATTAGGGAAGAACCGCGGCTCTCTGGGACGGCACAACGGACGCGGAAGGGGGTCAGAGCGTGTGTGTTTAGAGTGCGGTTGCTTTGACCTCCTCTTGTGCGGAAAGGCAGACTCCCAGCGGAGAGACGCAGCCGAGGGGGAGGGACGAGGAGTGAAGGCCGGGTCAGAATCCTGCTCTCTCTTTCTCTCTCCGTCAAGGAAAACCATTCCCCAGTGAACACGCTGTGCATTCTTTAAATAACACCGCCTGCGTTCTCCCTGTTGCGATCTCGCACGCAGATGTAGCCGGACACACACACACCTTGAGTTCACATCGTTTACAGCAGACAAACACACTCATATGAAAATATTATGAAGGTGTTTACACAAAACAGTGTGTGCGGGTTTACTTGGATTGCAGAGTGAGATGCATTTTCCAAATCGTGACTTTCCGGAAAAATACTTACTATTATAATTACTATTATTATAAATATTTATCATCATTATTATAAATATAATATACATTAATTCGTCTAATTCTTATTATTAATATCATAAATCGAATAATATTAATTTTATGCTATGAGATATGTAACTATATATCATAATATATATATATTTTTTTCTCATTCTATAATTATTTTTAGGGGTTAATCTTGGTCCGTCTAATCTACATGTTCTCATTCATTCGAGCGAGTAAATCATATGTTGCGACGCTCATTTTCTCTGGGCAGAGCCGTGTGTGTGTGTGTGTGTGTGTGTTTACTCTGACAGCTGCTGCGCTCTGGAACTCCTCTGGGGTGGGTGGAGTTCCCGGCCCGATCACACCCCCCCCCTTCCCGACCTTCAGTCTGCTCGCATGAACTTGCGGCCTACACACACACACACACACACACACACAGGGCTCTCATCCGCCCGCCCTACTGCGCTCCACAGATAGAGAACTCACTCACGGAAGGCGGGAGAGATAAAGGGAGTGGGAGAGAGCCAAAGTCTTCCGTTGTTTCCTGTTTAACTTTCCCTGCCAGGGAACACGATTGTTGACGGATCGGCGTCTGCAGCTTTCCATCCAGCTCGCAAAACAGAAACGTTCAAAGTGGAAGACGCACGTTGTTCTGTTAAAAACGTGTTTATGGGATGTTGGTAGTTGTGTGAATGGTCTCGGGCCGTTTAACTGCAGGCCGAAAATAACCGTGCGGATCATGCGGGGTGTGTGAGCGAGGAACCTTTGTCATACTTTTGTTCTGTTTATGTGGGAAGCACTCTTTCCTGCACTGCACAAGTTTTCCACTACTGACTTTTTTTCTCATAATTACGTGATATAAACTCGCAATTGCGTGTTATAAAGTCAGAATTGTGAGTTTATATCTAGACATTCTGACTTTAGAACTCACAATTGTGACTTTATATCACCCCTAATTCTGTATTTTTTTCAGAAATGCGAGTTTAAATGTTGCAATTTTGACTTTATAGCACATAATTGTGACCGTATCAGGCAATCTGACTTTATAACTTGCGATTGAAAGAAAAAGTCAGATTTGCGAGAATCGCAATTGCAAATTTATATCACACAATTCTGACTTTATATCTCTCATTTTGGTCTTTTTCCTCAGTATTGCGAGTTTATATCAGGCAATTCTGAGGAAAAAAGTATTTTCTGGATTGGATTTTGTAACTCGCAGTTGCGAATTTCTATTTCACATTCTGAGAAAAGTCAGCATTGCGAAATATAAAATTTAGTTTTTTTTATTTTTATCACGCAGTTCTGACAGTATAAAGGCCTGTTCACACTGGGGACGATTTTCACGCGTGTTTATCGCAGACGTTTAATGCCTCGCGCAAAACGCCAGGTGTAAAAGCGCCGTGGGTTTGTTTTTTGTTTTGACACGGCGCGTTAAAAACTGTCCAACCAATGAGATCGGCAATTTAGTTGACGTACCTGGAGCTGCTGAAGTGACAGTAAAACACCACTGGGTGGCGCTCAAGCACAAAACACTCTTGCCGAGCACACACTGAAACGACGAAGAGGAAGTAGACAAAGAAGAAGATGAGCTGCTAATGCTGCTTGCTAGTTAGCAAAAGTGTGTGAATGGTTTTGGCAAGCACGTAAATACCATCTCTCTTCTTCTTCTGTGTGACAAGCGAGTGTCAGAAGCGTAAAGTGGTGCAGCGCCCCCTTGTGTATCGGCAGTGAAAATCGCTACGTGTGAACACAAAGACGCGCCGAAAAACGTCTCAAAAAACGTTGGCGATAATCGTCCCGTGTGCTCAGGCCTTAACTCACAATTGCGAGTTTACATCTTGCAATTTTTACTTTATAACACACGATTGTGAGAATAAATCAGGCAGAATTCAGATTCCTCACAATTTGACTTTATAACTTGCAATTGAAAGAAAAAGTCTGAATTGCGAGATAGTCTTTCTCGCAATTGCGAATTTATATCACCCAATTCTGTCTTTATATCTCTCAATTCTGTCTTTTTCTCAGTATTGCGAGTTTATATCAGGCAATTCTGAAGAAAAAAGTATTTTTTGGATTGATTTTGTAACTCGCAATTGCGAATTTCTATTTCTACAGAATCGCGAAATATAAACTTGTATTTGGGAGAAAGTCCGAATTTTGATCGCTTCGGTGTGACACAAAAACGTCTCGAAACGTTGGCGATAATCGTCCCGGTGTGCTCAGGCCTTTAACTCACAATTGCGAATTTACATCTTGTAATTTTGACTTTATAACACATGATTGTGTGTATAAATCAGGCAGAATTCAGATTCCTCACAATTGTGGGAAAAAAGTCAGAATTGCGAGTTTATATCTAGCCATTCTGACTTTAGAACTCGCAATTATGAGGAAAAAAAGGTCAAAATTGTCTTGATGCTCTTTTAAATAGTTTCACTGCGTGGTGGAATCGAGCTTCTATAGTGACATTTGTCAGTTTCTCAAATGTTAGTCTCTCGCTGATTATTCCGCAGTGTCGACTATGAACCTGTCGCTGTGATTAATTAGCGCTCCATCCCGCCCGTCTCTTGGCACCCAGCGACTGTCACTCTTTTGTCCGCTCTGTGTTTACAGACACACTGTGACGTTCAAAAGCGCGCGTGTGAAATCCGAGGCCTTGTGATGGTGTCAGAAATGCTAAAGTGTCGCATTTTTATTCCCGTCAGGTGGTGAAGCGTTCCGCCCAGAAGCGGCCAGCATCGCTTTCCGATTACGAGTCTTCTCCGGTCAAAACTCGTCCCCCTTCTCCTGCCTACCGACCCCCGACCCCTCCATGCGCCGTTCCGGATGTACCGGTACCTCCAGTCGGCCCCGCACCTCCGGTGTCAGCGGAGCCGCCGATCAGCAGGCCCATGCCGCCCGAAGCACGCCGACTCATCGTCAACAAGAACGCAGGCGAGACTCTCCTGCAGCGAGCAGCACGGCTGGGATATGAGGTAAGCGTGTCTCTCTCCGGCTGCCCTCTCCTGCTCTCTTCGCATCTCATTATTTCTACGTGAGACTGAGTCTGACATGCGAGAGCCCCTGACAGGCACAGAGCGATCGCTTGGCGTACGCACACACACACACACTGTTTTTTTCCTTCTTGAGACGCAGCCTCGCGCTTCCCCACACACACACACACGCTTTCTCATCTCTTTCTCCTTTCGGCTTTTGCACTCCCACTCAAACCTTTCTCGCTCACATTCATTCCCGTGCTTTCTCTCGCTCGAAACTTAACCCTTTACACTCCGTCTCGGATCTGTATCTGGAGTTTAGTATGAATGTTGGTAGCAGTATTTTTAACCCTCTGGGGTTCTTCATTTATGGGTCACACTCAGGACCTTTGGGTCAAAAATGACCCCCATAGGAAATGAATGGGAAATTAGTTTTTGTGCATACAATCTACAAATCAGCCAGGATGCAGGAAAAAAGGACTCAACAGTGAAGGGGTGAATCTCTAAAACATCAAGAGTGCAAAACGGACAAAAACACACACACACACACACACACACACGCACACACAAATTAACGCATGCCATTCCAAAAGCTAATTGTGTGTGTGTGTGTGTGTGTGTTTTTGTCTGTTTTGCACTCTTGATGTTTTAGAGATTCGCCCCTTCACTGTTGAGTCCTTTTTTTTCTGCATCCTGGCTGATTTGTAGATTGTATGCACAAAAATCATTTCATATTTTTGCCAATTTCCCATTCATTTCCTATGAGGGTCATTTTTGACCTGAAAGTCCTGAGTGTGACTATTTTTTTACGACCACTTAGACTTTTCAAATCCTGTCCCCAATTGTTTTGGGTGTTCATATACCAAGTACCAATAAAGGCGCCAAGTTTCGGACCATTCCGACGAAGCTACGATTTTTAAAAATATTTATTTTTTAAAATTCGGGTCAGAAATGACCGAAGAGCCCCAGAGGGTTAAAGACAACATGAAACCGTATTTGCATTTTGAAGCACGTTTTTGATTTGAAGATTACGATTTGTTTTCTTTCTAAATAACGTGCACTGATGAATTATGGGTAATAATGTTAAATTTGTATTAAACCTCAGCGTTTAATGTCTCTAACCGAACACGCATTGGTCCCGTTGTTTAGCAGACTCCCTGCCGTTCCGGAATTCATCCGAGTTCTGGAATACGACGGTTCTGCGGGTTCTGGAATGGCGCGGCGTTCCGTGTCCAATTTGTGCAGATTAATGGGGAGCTGGATTAGTTCCGGCAGTGCGTCTGAAAGGACTGGCACGGAGAACAGGAAATGAGCGATTACTGCTGCGAGCGCATGATTTCTCTCCTTCACCCGGCCCTCCCCCCTTCCTCTCTCGCTCCGCAGCGCTGCCTTGAATTCCACTGAAAGGGAAAGTTTCTTATTGCGTTTTACGGAGCTTTTTTTTATTATTACTGAGATGGTCACAAGACACACGGCTAGTTTTACTCTTCCCATTGGCTGCTTTCATCTCTTCCCTCGTTCCGCCTGTAACACGCATCCACATGTGTCTGTGGTTTGTTTTCTCACAACTCGGGATGCCACGTTCTGTTGTGCTCCACTCCTTCCATGTGTGTTTGTGCTTGAAGTGGCCGCACTTTGACACACACACACACACACACACACAGTTCCCTTCCCCCTATGTCTCCTGTTCGCTTGTTTGCGTTTCTTCACCTCCCTTTAGCTCTCACGCTAAGAGTTTTACTGCAACACACACACACTCTTTCATTACATTCCGCCAGTGCTGACGTCTCTCTCGCGTTACGATGCTGCTTATTTACACTTGTGTTTGGATGTTGCCTCCCTCTTTTATGACTCAGACAAAACTGGCCTTTGTGTGCTGATTGAAACCTATCGTTATGTGTGTGTGTGTGTGTGTGTGTGTGAAAGAGCCCTATCCATCTCTCTCTCTCTCTCTCTGTCTGATTCTGCTGCGGTTGCTAGACTCTGTCGGTAATTCTGCTCTCAGGCAGAATGGCTCTTTGCCATTAAGGTCCAATCAGCGATCTGACAAGTGCTCTCTGTAATCTCCACGTTAATTAATCATTCGGCTGGAGGTGCTAAACACGCGCTGTTTTAAGCCATTAGCCGCCCGTTCCGCACACCTCCCGATCTCTCGTCACCCGAACTAACGGCCGCCATTAGCGGCCCACGGAAAGAGAAGGGTGCATTCCAGACCACAAAAAAGACTTCTCACGGAAAAGAAAGAATTGGCATTTTGTTGTTGATTTTAAAGACTAATTTGAGATATTTTACACAATTTTCTTTGACTATTGCTAGTAGCTAAACTACTATGTTTGTGAAAAACCAACCCTTGTACAGTATATGAAAAGCTAAAGCTGTTGATCAATAGCCAGACATTTCATTTTTTAGTAATCGCCGATAAACGAAAATCTAAAGTTGTTTACGAATAGCTAAAATGTATATTAATAGCTAAACGTTGTTTCTGAATAGCTAAAATGTATATTAATAGCTAAACGTTGTTTCTGAATAGCTAAAATGTATATTAATAGCTAAACGTTGTTTCTGAATAGCTATAATGTATATTAATAGCTAAACGTTGTTTATGAATAGCTAAAATGTATATTAATAGCTAAACGTTGTTTACGAATAGCTAAAATATATATTAATAGCTAAACGTTGTTTCTGAATAGCTAAAATATATATTAATAGCTAAACGTTGTTTCTGAATAGCTAAAATGTATATTAATAGCTAAACGTTGTTTCTGAATAGCTAAAATGTATATTAATAGCTAAACGTTGTTTACGAATAGCTAAAATATATATTAATAGCTAAACGTTGTTTCTGAATAGCTAAAATGTATATTAATAGCTAAACGTTGTTTACGAATAGCTAAAATGTATATTAATAGCTAAACGTTGTTTCTGAATAGCTAAAATGTATATAAATAGCTAAACGTTGTTTACGAATAGCTAAAATGTATATTAATAGCTAAACGTTGTTTCTGAATAGCTAAAATGTATATTAATAGCTAAACGTTGTTTCTGAATAGCTAAAATGTATATTAATAGCTAAACGTTGTTTCTGAATAGCTAAAATGTATATTAATAGCTAAACGTTGTTTCTGAATAGCTAAAATGTATATTAATAGCTAAACGTTGTTTCTGAATAGCTAAAATGTATATTAATAGCTAAACGTTGTTTCTGAATAGCTAAAATGTATATTAATAGCTAAACGTTGTTTCTGAATAGCTAAAATGTATATTAATAGCTAAACGTTGTTTACGAATAGCTAAAATGTATATTAATAGCTAAATGTTGTTTACGAATAGCTAAAATGTATATTAATAGCTAAACGTTGTTTCTGAATAGCTAAAATGTATATAAATAGCTAAACGTTGTTTCTGAATAGCTAAAATGTATATAAATAGCTAAACGTTGTTTACGAATAGCTAAAATGTATATAAATAGCTAAACGTTGTTTACGAATAGCTAAAATGTATATTAATAGCTAAACGTTGTTTCTGAATAGCTAAAATGTATATTAATAGCTAAACGTTGTTTCTGAATAGCTAAAATGTATATAAATAGCTAAACGTTGTTTACGAATAGCTAAAATGTATATAAATAGCTAAACGTTGTTTCTGAATAGCTAAAATGTATATTAATAGCTAAACGTTGTTTCTGAATAGCTAAAATGTATATTAATAGCTAAACGTTGTTTCTGAATAGCTAAAATGTATATAAATAGCTAAACGTTGTTTACGAATAGCTAAAATGTATATTAATAGCTAAACGTTGTTTCTGAATAGCTAAAATGTATATAAATAGCTAAACGTTGTTTACGAATAGCTAAAATGTATATAAATAGCTAAACGTTGTTTATGAATAGCTAAAATGTATATAAATAGCTAAACGTTGTTTCTGAATAGCTAAAATGTATATAAATAGCTAAACGTTGTTTATGAATAGCTAAAATGTATATAAATAGCTAAACGTTGTTTACGAATAGCTAAAATGTATATAAATAGCTAAACGTTGTTTATGAATAGCTAAAATGTATATAAATAGCTAAACGTTGTTTACGAATAGCTAAAATGTATATAAATAGCTAAACGTTGTTTCTGAATAGCTAAAATGTATATTAATAGCTAAACGTTGTTTCTGAATAGCTAAAATGTATATAAATAGCTAAACGTTGTTTACGAATAGCTAAAATGTATATTAATAGCTAAACGTTGTTTCTGAATAGCTAAAATGTATATAAATAGCTAAACGTTGTTTCTGAATAGCTAAAATGTATATTAATAGCTAAACGTTGTTTCTGAATAGCTAAAATGTATATTAATAGCTAAACGTTGTTTACGAATAGCTAAAATGTATATAAATAGCTAAACGTTGTTTCTGAATAGCTAAAATGTATATAAATAGCTAAACGTTGTTTACGAATAGCTAAAATGTATATAAATAGCTAAACGTTGTTTCTGAATAGCTAAAATGTATATTTATAGCTAAACGTTGTTTCTGAATAGCTAAAATGTATATAAATAGCTAAACGTTGTTTACGAATAGCTAAAATGTATATTAATAGCTAAACGTTGTTTCTGAATAGCTAAAATGTATATTAATAGCTAAACGTTGTTTACGAATAGCTAAAATATATATTAATAGCTAAACGTTGTTTACGAATAGCTAAAATGTATATAAATAGCTAAACGTTGTTTACGAATAGCTAAAATATATATTAATAGCTAAACGTTGTTTACGAATAGCTAAAATGTATATTAATAGCTAAACGTTGTTTCTGAATAGCTAAAATGTATATTAATAGCTAAACGTTGTTTCTGAATAGCTAAAATGTATATTAATAGCTAAACGTTGTTTCTGAATAGCTAAAATGTATATTAATAGCTAAACGTTGTTTACGAATAGCTAAAATGTATATTAATAGCTAAACGTTGTTTGCGAAAACGGCAAAACGGTACTATATTCAGCATTCCCCACACACTATGAAATCAAAATGTACCGTTTAAATTTTTTAATAGAATATTGCGGTATTTGTTAATTTATTCGTATTTATACTCATAAGCTTAACTTCCCCTCTGACCACATCTCTTCTCTGATGACGTGTGTATTTCCGCCCTACATTTATTCTTGTTGGAAAAGCAATCGCAACCAGTGTTGCCAACTTAGCGATATATTTAGCGAATTTTCAGACCCGTTTGGTGACTTTTTTTCAAAAAAGCGACTAGTGACAAACAGGGGCGATTCTTGGATTGTCATTTTAGGTGAGGGTATGAAACAAAATGGGAACACTTTAGTTTGGGGTCTAGCGACATTTTGGACAAACCTTTTCAAATGTAACTCTACAAATGTCGCCAGTCCTGTCCTGCGAGCGTGAGGTCTTGCTAACAGCGTCGCCACGGATTTATCCCTCATCTCCGTCCTTTATTTTATATCTAAAGAATTTAGTTTGACCCGTTATGATTTCCATTCTTCTCTTACGCTTATCACTATCACAGAGCTTTAGTCCATCCAGTTTCTGACCTCTTTACATATATCTAAAAATACATCTACATCATACTCGTTCCCAGGAGCAAATGAGAACGATTGGACAGTTGGCTATATTATATTATTTTAAAATACAGCATGTGAGCGTGGATTAAGAGAGAGAACGCGTTAGGCAGGCAGAACGCAAGTACGACGCGATGACGTCATGGATATGCTAATTGACGCATGACATCTAGCGATATTTAGCGACCTTTTGTCTCATTTACGAATAAAAAAAAAAAACAATGTCTGTGTAAGGTTAGCTAAACTGTAGCTATAGCTAAATGATCTGTAAATAATATAATCTTAACTATATTTTCACCAATAGCTACACTGTTTATGAATAGCATTTTTTTTTTCTAGCTAAATGTCCCCAGATCCCCAGTGTTCCGCTAGCGGTGGATTTTCTCGCACGCTTGTCGAGCGCGTGGGCTCTCGTTACCGCTGAGTCTCAGGGCCTTGTGATTTTCCCCGCTGGCGCTCGGGGTCTAATTCTGCTCTAATGGCTTTATAAATGCGCTTGGTGACATCGGTTAAAGGCGGCTGCTCTCGCGGGGCTGTGCGTGCGCCACAGATACGGTGGGGGAGCGGCGGAGCGCGCAGCGGAGGGCACTCGGCGCCGATCCGTGCGGCGTGTGTGTGTCAGAGGAAGCGAGATAAAATGTAATCTTTCCCACCCCGTATTCCTCATTTCTCTCTCTCTCTCTCTCCTCCCCCTCGACACCCTCACGCCGGCCCTTAGCAGGTGGGGACAGACCTTCCCTCCGCGTGTGTGTGTTTTCTGTCAGTCGACAGCGGCTTGTTTTTCTAGTCTTCGTTCGTTCTGTCCCCCTCCCGCTCTCCGACAGGAAGCCGCTCTCTCGCTGTGTGTGTGAGAGAGAGAGAGATAAGCCACGAGCAGCGCACTGAGCTGCCAGCGCGCTCTCTCTCTCTCTCGCTGTGTGTGTGTGTGTGTGTGTTAAGCCACGAGCAGCTCCGCGGCGCTGCCAGAGCTCGGAAATATGACATGACTGCGCGGCCGAACCTTTCAACACAGACCGCGGCAGCTGCTCCGTGTGTGTGTGTGTGTGTGTGTCTCAGAGCGCGAGAGAACGAGAGTTCACACACTTAAACGTGGCACTCCATCTCGGTCCCAGCGCAACAGCAGTAAACACGCAAAAGGCACGTAGTTTTGCGCGCATGTTCTCATGGGCAGGCACCTTCAAAACAAACCGTTCTTGGCTTGATGAAACTCCTGGGCGCCTTCGAGCGGTTCTCTGCGTGTGTGTGTGTGTGTGTGATTGAGTCATTTGGCTTGCATCAACCGAGCGCGATCGGAAAAACCTGCGTGTTTTCCACAGCTGACTGCACGAGCGTGTCCGCCGGAGAGGCTGTCCGTTCAAGGCCGCGTGCGAAGGGTCTTTTGATGTCGGTGTCGACCGCAGAGCACAGCCTGTGCCCTGAAATAACCCTGTCGCATGCACTCACTGCAACCTAATCTGATCTAAATCCCCCTTCAGATTATTTGCAGTTTGCATATTTTAGAATAATAAAAAAACCGGAATGTTTTCCTGATTGAGTAATAGGAATTATTTCATCGCTATTAAAAGGGATAGCTCACCTAAAATGATTAAGTGGTAAAATGCTGGGTTAAAAACAACCCAAGATGGGTTGAAAATGGACTAACCAAGCGATTGGGTTGTTTTAACCCAGCAATTGGATTGGGTTGTTTTAACCCAGCGATTGGGTTGTTGTTTTAACCCAGCAATTGGATTGGGTTGTTTTAACCCAGCGATTGGATTGGGTTGTTTTAACCCAGCAATTGGGTTGTTGTTTTGGGTGTTTTAACCCAGCGATTGGGTTGTTGTTTTGGGTGTTTTAACCCAGCGATTGGGTTGTTGTTTTGGGTGTTTTAACCCAGCGATTGGGTTGTTGTTTTGGGTGTTTTAACCCAGCGATTGGGTTGTTGTTTTAACCCAGCGATTGGGTTGTTGTTTTAACCCAGCGATTGGGTTGTTGTTTTAACCCAGCAATTGGGTTGTTGTTTTAACCCAGCGATTGGATTGGGTTGTTTTAACCCAGCGATTGGATTGGGATGTTTTAACCCAGTGATTGGGTGTTTTAAGCAAACATTTAACCCAACCGCTGGGTTAAAACAACCCAATCCAATTGCTGGGTTAAAACAACCCAAGTTGGGTTGAAAATGGACTAACCAAGCAATTGGGTTGTTTTAACCCAACGATTGGGTTGTGTTGTTTTAACCCAGCGATTGGGTTAAATGTTTGCTTAAAACACCCAATCGCTGGGTTAGTCCATTTTTAGTGTTGTTTTAAGCAAACATTTAACCCAACCGCTGGGTTAAAACAACCCATTCACTGGGTTAGTCCATTTTCAACCCAGCATTTTTTCGAGTGTATTTACTGTGTGGGTTTTTCTTCTTCTGTGTAACACAAAAGAAATGTTGAAAATTTGATACGATGAAAGTCAGTGGGGTTTTAAATGTTGTTATGGACAAAAAACAAGTCCGGTTTGAGGGTCAATAAATGATGATAATTTTTACTGTGGGGTGCACTATCCCTTTAAAAGTGTCAGTGTTCATGTGTGAAGAATGTTTGCCTAGAATGTGTGTGTGTGTGTGTGTGTGTGTGTGTTCATAGGGTCAGTGAGGCATGTGTGTGTGTGTGTGTCGCACCCTGTTTTGTCACTGTCTGCTAAGCCTGAGCAAATAGCAGGATACAGACCTTCAACTCTCCGAGCGAGTCTCGGCCACAGACGCCACCGGACAGCCTGTTCGCCGACTGATGCATATTGCTCACGAAACTGGAAGGCATTTCCTCGATTTGGCGAGAGCTAAACTGATTGGCTGACTTTATGCAACTTCCGGGGCTAAGTTGCACACATGGATCAGTCTGCGAACCGCTGGGTTTGACGGGCGTCTTTGAGAGCGTGGCCTGTTATTGTGGTGTGATATCTCAGGTAAACCCGCCCCTTAAACGGCATGTGAAGACAAACTGTGGTTTGCAAGCTGCCGTTTAGTCAAAGGTCTGGCTGAGCGAGACGATATCACATGTTCGCGCACGTACACATTCACACTCGTCCGCACGTTCAGCGCCGTCCTGGCCGGCTGTCAGGGAAATTCCTGATCCGTTAATGATGTACTTCTTCTGTGGAGGCCACCTCAACCCTTTTCCCTCTGTTATCACAACTCCCACTCCGGCCATGGCTCTCTCTCAATTAAAACCACGCTGAGGGAGTTTCGCCCCCCCCTCTCCTCTTCTGCACATCCTGCTCTTTCTTGTCGGTTTTTTTGTCCGTCTCTCTCCCTAGCCGCTCACTTTCCAATGCAACGTGACGTCTGCTCGGTCTGTTTTTTCCTGAGTTGCGTGTAAAATTAGAACATTCGTCAGCTCTGTGCGTAGCCGGAGGATCATTAAGAAGCCGCTGCACAAATTCACACAAAACTGCCTCAATTCTACACCAGTTTATCAACGGGCTCAGAAAGGCAGAAATCTCATTATTAGCTGTCCTACAATTCTGGATCTCTTTATAAACCGTCTCAGATATCCAGAACTATTCAATTCTTTATGACCCGCTTGGGAATTCTAGAACACTTTATTAGCTGTTTTAGGCCCTGTCCCAAATGCCACACTTCATATGCATATGAGTCAAGTCAACTTTATTTATATAGCGCTTTTAACAATGTAGATTGTTTCAAAGCAGCTTTACAGTGTTAAACAGGAAAATAATGCAGCATAATTTTATTTTCAGTTCATTTCAGTTTCCATACGGTGACAGTGTGGGCTTTAGATCAATAATTAGATCAGTAATTTAGTTTATATGGTTAATTTAGTTTATTAATTAGATTTATTTCGATGTTTAGTTGAAAAATTTAGTGTCCCCAACTGAGCACGCCAAGCCAGAGGCAACAGTGGCAAGGAAACCAAAACCCCATCAGGAGCAGAATGGAGGAAAATAAACCTTGGGAGAAACCAGGCTCAGTCGGGAATGTCCTATTTGTCATTTTAGGTATAAAGGTCCTTTCACACTGGACGCCATTTTAACACGTGACTACTTTGCACAATGGTTTTATTTTTTGATCAGCTGTTTGTGTAATAAGTGCTTCCACACCGAACGCGAATAAACAATGTTTTTTTTTTTTGTTTGGATTTTTTTAAACTCTCGCATCACATACACGGAAACAAAGGTCATGAAATGTCCAGTTATTATGTCACTAGCTATCCAATCAACATTAACCGTTGCCAGGTATGGCATTTCTCACGAGATTACAGCTGTACAGATGCAGATGTTTTCCCACTGTAGGCTACAGACAGCGATAATATCACCTTTTGAGTCAAGTTTCTCCTGAAGCCGATACGGAAGTGAGTTAAACTGCAGTTCATGGACTGGCCACTAGAGACAGACTCCAGAAGGAGCAGAATCTCATTGAGCTCATGTTAAAATGGCCAACTTTACAGCAGAAGAACACATGTTTACAGTCTGGGACAAACTGTGCTTTTGGTCTGTACGGCTAATGTTGCCCTTCATGACGACTGTGAGGGGGGGATTTATTTATAACTCATTCCTTTACATTATATAAAGCCTTAAAGTTCTGCATAATTAAGGGCGTGGCCACTTTGAGTGACAGGTGGATTGCCGTTTGTCTGCTGTCTGTTAGTCGTCAGCTCCGCCCACGTCCCGCCTCTTTGCCCATTTTCTGTTATCCGGGAGTGACTCGACAAGATGGCGACGGCCAGCTCGACCCGACTTTACGCTTCAGAACTGCTCTTCAGAATCCTATGAGTGATGTCACGGACACTACGCCCATATTTTTTTAGTCTTTGGTTAAAACTCATTGATTTTTTTTGATCGCAATCGTTATGGTGCCATTTGGGACAGGACCTTACAATTCTGAAACTCTTCATAAACGCCAATTCTATTCTAGAGCTCTTTATCAACTTACATTGGAGTTCTACAATCATTTACAAGCTACCAACTTTTAATCACCTGCTTTCACGTTCTAGACCTACCTCTTCTATAACTCGACTGCCTCTGAACTCTAGTCTTATGTCTTACGTGTGTTCACACCAGACGCGACTTGCGAGAATAAATCGCGTGTAGTTGGACGCTTGAACATGTTGAGTTTACTCGCTTCATTGGCGCGTGACACAACAGACGTGAGTTTGTGTCATGGGAGGGGCTTCTGCCAGCGGCTCGTCTCGTTGTGAAATGGCTGACATGGATTGTTTTAAAATACGGTGAATAAACTCAATTAGCCGGCTTTAGCTAGCTTGTAGTCTCTGTGTATATAGAGCTCAAACTGAGTAAAGAGCGCTTTTTACAACTCACCAGACTGTCCGACCTCCTCACTCACTTTCTTCCAAGCAAGATCCTTTTTATTCTGTTTCTATAAAGTATGAAGATGTGTCGCACAGCTCCGGGTCTCCACATATGATTGTGTCCTCATTGTTGTCACCACTAGAGCAAGCTCCTGATTGGTTAACGCGGCGTGAATATCCGCCAAAGTTAGATTTGTCAACTTCGTCAAACGCCCGAATTGCTCAGTTCGCGCTGTCATTTGCGTGAATCGCGCCGCAGAATGTCTTTTTGTGTCTTTGCATTGACATGCTTGACATGACACGCTTCATTCGCGTCTGAACGCACCATTAGAGTTCCCTCTCTATAAACAGATTTCAGAATTCCCTGAAATATTAAGCAACTGCTTGAGAATTTTAGATCTCGTAATTAACAGTTTCTCAATAACCTCTGAATTGACTGTTCGCCAAGACCCGCCCCCTTTAGTTACTGTTGTTATGTCCGTCAAGCCATGCCGCTCTCACACCACACACGTTCTCACATAGAGAAAACACACGTGGAGCAAAGAGGACACTGACAAAACGCCGACAGACAGGATACTTTTGATATGAAACAAAGTCTCAACTTTGAAATTGTAAATAAATAGCGTTTCGTGGCTCTTTAATGTGTCGTGATCGCTATAGCGCCTCAAGCTGCTCGTGAACCAATCATCTCTTCCTTCTAGTTCATTGATATGACATAAACATGAATGTACACTAAAAGAAATCGCTGAAAGACATCAGTACACACCGTTTTTCCATGTTCAAGTCCACCGACGTTAATCTACTAACTCCTGACCGCTTTGTCTTTTATTCTGCGATGTGATTGGTCAGATTGCCTGTCAATCAAACACGCGGCGAAGGGTGAATTGGAGAATTCGTCATACTACATTGAATTCTACCACTTTGGACTTTTATTATAAACTGGTTTAGAGTTCCAGAACATGGGAATCCTATAACTCTTCCTTGTCTTACGGTGATGATACACAGGGGAAGTTTTTGGGAATGCTTGGGCATTGAAAATGGGCAATACATTTCTCTCTGGATTCTTTCGGTGGGCCCTGTCTCACACTTGGTTGCCCGTTGACGGCAACATTGATCAAAAAGTTGCCCCGTGTTTCATCACCTTTAGAGTTCTGGAAATATCTCTAAATTGCTTTATAATTCCAGAAGTCTTTATGAGCCGAGTTTCCCTCTGAAATTCTAGACTTGAGTTTGAACTTGAATGACTGGTTTTAAGAGGCATCAGAATTTGACTAGAGCCTAGCAGTGACCCAGACTGGTTTCAGTTCAGGTCTGCCTTGTAAAGCTTCCCCCTTCTCTTTCCTGTCTGAGTGTCTTTCTTCCCCCCTAAGCGAGCGGTAGTTCTTGCTCTTGTTATTTTTTTATGATGTGGGTTGGGTTGACTAGGCTTTGAGGTTGCGGTAAACTGGTTGGGTTCTGTCTTGAGCTGCGTCTTGTTTTGCGGGATTGCTGTTGTGAAGGGGTTAAGTGTCTTGAATGATGCATTGATTGCAGTTGTTAGCTGGGAGTCGTTTTGGCAGGGGACAGCGGGGGAGGAAACGCTACAGCAAAGAGCAGTTCTAAGGAGAAAATCTCGACAAATCTTTTTCTCGCTAGGCTGTGTAACACGGCTTTATTGTCTGTTTAATGTAACACTCAGCTCTCCTGCCTGCAAACATCCCCACTGAGGAACTCCCCGAGGCAGGAGAGAAAAAGACCTCGCTGGAAAGGGAATGAGGCGATGGAAACATAAACGGAAATAGAGAATTTCTCTCTTGAACCGCGGCTCGCTTTCAGTAATTGAGCGTGGTTGGTGTGTGTGTGTGTTTTACCTTCCATGTGTTTTGGTCCACCTCTCCAGGTCCGCGCTGGAGCGAGAGTTTCCCGTTTGGACTCGTTAACGGCTCGGCGCCCCTGCTAACGGCTTGGGCTTTTTTCCAGTCATGCCGGCGGCATGCCGTATCCTGGATACGGAGCCGGCGGGAAGCGCGAGGCAGAGCTGCTGGCAGCAGCGTGGGGCAGGTCGTACCACTGTGCGACTCTGCCGAGGGAGGGGTTGAATGCGTTCTCTGAGAAGCTGCCAGGGTTGAAGTGCGAGCGATACGCCTCCTGAATCCTAATGCCCTCATTCGTCTGAGCGCCGAGCGGACACCGGCCCTCCCCTCTCCAGCCCATCTGTGTGTGTGTGTGCGCACTTGTTTTTGTTGCCGCCATGCATGAGGCTCGCGGTGATGAATGTGGGAGTTCCTTTAAATCCGAGCTTTGCAGAAGAACTCTCCAATTAATTCCACGAGGGCTCTGGACTCTTCCAGATAATGTTCTTTATCAGTGAATGCGAAGCACGATATAAATAAATATATGAGTGTGTGTGTGTGTGTATAAATCTCACACACACGTTACAAAAACTTTTGTTAAATGCGTTTACAGCCCCGCATGTATATTAGAGTTTAGATTATCTGGCCGAGCCTGAACTTGACCGGGTCAGGCCACTATCCTCGGGTCGGGTCGATATTTCCCGCCACTATCCTCGGGTCGGGTCGATATTTCCCGCCACTATCCTCGGGTCGGGTCGATATTTCCCGCCACTATCCTCGGGTCGGGTCGATATTTCCCGCCACTATCCTCGGGTCGATATTTCCCGCCACTATCCTCAGGCAGGGCCGATATTTCCCGCCACTATCCTCGGGTCGGGTCGATATTTCCCGCCACTATCCTCGGGTCGGGTCGATATTTCCCGCCACTATCCTCGGGTCGGGTCGATATTTCCCGCCACTATCCTCGGGTCGGGTCGATATTTCCCGCCACTATCCTCGGGCCGATATTTCCCGCCACTATCCTCGAGCCGATATTTCCCGCCACTATCCTCGAGCCGATATTTCCCGCCGCTATCCTCGAGCCGATATTTCCCGCCACTATCCTCGAGCCGATATTTCCCGCCACTATCATCGGGCAGGGCCGGTATTTCCCGCCACTATCATCGGGCAGGGCCGATATTTCCCGCCACTATCCTCGGGCAGGGCCGATATTTCCCGCCACTATCCTTGGGCCGGGCCAATTTTCCCTCCAATTAATTCCACGAGGGCTCTGGACTCTTCCAGACAATGTTCTTAATCAGTGTATGCGAAGCACGAATGGGACGATAATATCGATATCAACTAGCCAAAATAAACACTGTAACGGTATATCACTTTTTTTTAGCAACCAAACTGACAAAATTGGATCACAGAATTCTAGGATCTTTTGAATTGTTCCATCCCGGAAAACCCCAACAACCACATTAGTAGCATGCCAACGAGTGCTCAGACCATCCTTGCAACCGTGTGGCAACATTCTAACCAAAACTCGAAACACCTTAGCAACTGCATATCAACACCCTTAGCATGTTGTCGGGGTCTTTAAGCCGGGGTTGGTGTGCAGAGGCCTCTCCGGTGGGACCTCGTGAGTCCCAGACATTTTTAGGCACCAAAATATCTTGGAGGTGTGAAAATATGGGAAAAATTGCTGCCAACACAAACATCCCGGCAGCCGGTTTTGCACGGGCAAGCACCGCTCACATTTCCCCCACCTTTCAAGTCGCTCCTACACTGCTGCTGCCTTTAGACACACACACACACACACACACACACACACACACACACACACACACACACACAGTGCCGTCTCAGGCGTCTCGTATAGAAAGTGAACAGCAGGCTTGGGGCAGGATTCGTCTGTAAAACCCCTGATACCTCACACATCAATAATCAGCTCTGGGCGGAACTGTCTGTCTGCTCTCTGCCTGTCTCTCTCTCGTTCTCTGCGCTCTTTAATGGTGTTTAATGAATTTCATTCCTCGCTGCACCATAGTAACCGCTCGTCTTGTGTCTCCCTCTCTCGCTGTAGGAGGTGGTTTTGTACTGTCTGGAGAATAAAGTGTGTGACGTGAATCATCGGGATAATGCGGGTTACTGCGCGCTCCACGAGGCCTGTTCCCGTGGCTGGCTCTCCATCGTGCAGCACTTACTGGAGCACGGGGCGGACATCAACTGCAGCGCACAGGATGGCACCAGGTAAGCGCATGCATTCATTCACGACATCGCCTAAATAAATGAAGCTTCCATGACTTCCTGTGCTTCCGTCACACTGAGCATGTGCGTGCCGCTGCGGCGCTGATAATTACACGTGCGCACGTGCTGACGCGCACACACTCAATGTCAGTAATTATATGTTTGGTAATAATGGCTTTACAACAACAGAAGAGGCCGAGAATCTTAGCTCGGATAATTACCGCAAGAAGAGCAGATTAGGCGTGTGAGATCCCTGTCTTCGCTGTACACTTAAAAATCCAATTTCATTTAGCGTTCCGATTCCTGTCGGAAAGATGAATGACAGCGACGGCTTTTAATGACTGTTTTATTGGGCAATGCCAGCAGATAAAATTAAGGTAATTATGGATAAGTGAAGTAACTGAACTGTTTAAGCCAAAAAAAAAAAAAACCTCAATTAACAAAAAACAGTGAAATTTGAAAAATGTTTTAATAAATATTTTTGGAATTTAAAACCATCGGCAGGTGGATTACTTCATCTTAAAAACTTTTTGTCATTGTACATAGTCCATACAAGAAATAAATAAATATGCGTGTGTGTGATTTTACAGCCCCGCATGTATATTAGAGTTTAGATTATCTGCCTGAGCCTGAACTTGACCGGGTCAGGCGCCACTATCCTTGGGCCGATATTTCCCGCCACTATCCTCGGGTCAGGCCGATATTTCCCGCCACTATCCTCGGGTCGGGTCGGGTCGGGCCGATATTTCCCGCCACTATCCTCGGGTCGGGCCGATATTTCCCGCCACTATCCTCGGGTCGGGCCGATATTTCCCGCCACTATCCTCGGGTCAGGCCGATATTTCCCGCCACTATCCTCGGGTCAGGCCGATATTTCCCGCCACTATCCTCGGGCTGGGTCGGGCCAATATTTTCTTGCCACTATCCTCGGGTCGGGCCGATATTTCCCGCCACTATCCTCGGGTCGGGCCGATATTTCCCGCCACTATCCTCGGGTCGGGCCGATATTTCCCGCCACTATCCTCGGGTCAGGCCGATATTTCCCGCCACTATCCTCGGGTCAGGCCGATATTTCCCGCCACTATCCTCAGGTCGGGCCGATATTTCTCGCCACTATCCTCGGGTCAGGCCGATATTTCCCGCCACTATCCTCGGGTCGGGCCGATATTTCCCGCCACTATCCTCGGGTCAGGCCGATATTTCCCGCCACTATCCTCGGGTCAGGCCGATATTTCCCGCCACTATCCTCGGGCTGGGTCGGGCCAATATTTTCTTGCCACTATCCTCGGGTCGGGCCGATATTTCCCGCCACTATCCTCGGGTCGGGCCGATATTTCCCGCCACTATCCTCGGGTCGGGCCGATATTTCCCGCCACTATCCTCGGGTCAGGCCGATATTTCCCGCCACTATCCTCGGGTCAGGCCGATATTTCCCGCCACTATCCTCAGGTCGGGCCGATATTTCTCGCCACTATCCTCGGGTCAGGCCGATATTTCCCGCCACTATCCTCGGGTCGGGCCGATATTTCCCGCCACTATCCTCGGGTCAGGCCGATATTTCCCGCCACTATCCTCGGGTCAGGCCGATATTTCCCGCCACTATCCTCGGGCTGGGTCGGGCCAATATTTTCTTGCCACTATCCTCGGGTCGGGCCGATATTTCCCGCCACTATCCTCGGGTCGGGCCGATATTTCCCGCCACTATCCTCGGGCTGGGTCGGGCCGATATTTCCCGCCACTATCCTCGGGTCGGGCCGATATTTCCCGCCACTATCCTCGGGTCGGTTTCCCAACACTATCCTCGGGCCGGGTCAATATTTCCCGCCACTATCCTCGGGCCGGGCCGATATTTCCCGCCACTATCCTCGGGCCGGGTCAGGCCGATATTTCTACAAAACAAAACTTAAAGAAGTGCTCAAAATAATTTCTGACCCACTCGCATCTTTGTACTTTTCAAAATCAGATGAAATGTAAAAAATAACATTATAATATTTAAACAAATATGAAACTCCTTCGTCAGAACGCCCACGCATTAAAAAATGGTCGGGTTTAAATCGGGCTCATAATTACAGTTAATGTGCCGGGTAGGGTAGGACTTGATTTTTTTGAGCCATGTATATATTAATTTAGTTTCATATATATTTCTGTCAATTACACTAGCTTTCTCCTAAGTTAAGGTCATTTTGTTTGCATTGTGAAGGTTCGAGGTGGACTCTATAACACAAGTCTACTTTTCACGATCCAATCAAATCCCGACAGATAAAACCAGAATGAACTGTATTTGTTGTTGTTGCTAGTGAAGTAAATGATCTGGTGTCTCTGCCCTCAGGCCTCTCCATGATGCTGTTGAGAACGATCATCTAGACGTGGTCCGACTGTTGCTGTCATATGGCGCCGATCCGACTCTAGCGACCTACTCCGGCCGCAGTTTGCTAAAGATGACCCACAGCGACATAATGGAGTGTTTTTTGTCTGGTAAGAGCGTGCTGTTCCTCTCTTTCACCTCTCTTCCCAGAATTCCCCTCCCGAAGCAGCGGAGGGTTCAGCTCCGCTTGGCTATCTGGTTACTAAGCAACAGCTGGAGCGGAGGAGAAGCCTTTAGCTCCGGCAAATCAGCTTTCCCTGAAAGGAGATTATGTGTGTGTGTGTGTGTGTGTGTGTTTGTCCGCGTGTCTTTATTTGGTCTTGTGTGGCGTGTCTTTTGAAGGGTGTACGGGCTTGTCTCACGCAATGATATTTGGGAAAGCCGGATTGTATTATCGGAACCATAATCTGGACCCATATAAGATCATTTTTACGGTAAAAAAAAAAAAAAAAGCTTTGGACATAATTTTGACCCCTTGATTTTAATCGGCTTGACGTTTGATTTTTCCCATTGGAGTTTCTTGAAAGTTTAAGAGCTTTGTAAATCAAACACCGGGAAGCTTGATGGGACTTTCATTGTGTCTGCACGATTATTTTTAGGTGGAAAGTGCGGTATGTGAATGGTTTTAAAGGAATTTCTGCAGAATTATTCTCATTATTAATTAATCGCAAACACTCGACTGCCATTGGTCGGACAAATCTGGCTCCCACTTGCCATTGGTTGCAACCATAGATTGTAAACAAATATGGGCGTAGTGTCCGTGACATCACTCATAGGATTCTGAAGAGCAGTTCTGAAGCGTAAAGTCGGGTCGAGCTGGCCGTCGCCATCTTGTCGAGTCACTCCCGGATAACAGAAAATGGGCAAAGAGGCGGGACGTGGGCGGAGCTGAGGTGACGACTAACAGACAGCAGACAAACGGCAATCCACCTGTCACTCAAAGTGGCCACGCCCTTAATTATGCAGAACTTTAAGGCTTTATATAATGTAAAGGAATGAGTTACAAATAAATCCCCCCCTCACAGTCGTCATGAAGGGCAACATTAGCCGTACAGACCAAAAGCACAGTTTGTCCCAGACTGTAAACATGTGTTCTTCTGCTGTAAAGTTGGCCATTTTAACATGAGCTCAATGAGATTCTGCTCCTTCTGGAGTCTGTCTCTAGTGGCCAGTCCATGAACTGCAGTTTAACTCACTTCAGGAGAAACTGCGGGAGGTGTGTCCACTTGTTCAGGAACTGCTATACGCGAAACATGTCAACTACTCTCAATTTTAAAGTTGAAAATAAGTCTTTTAGGAGTTGTTTATACCGTCGCCTCTTGTCGTTAGCGGAGCGCTGACCTTGTCACTGCCCGTCGCGCGCGGAGGCGAAGCTTTAATGCTCAAGGTTAGACGTTCACATGGAAAGAGACAAGCTGTGCTCCGAGTGCATGTGATGATGGTATCGCAGGAGACGTGGCATTTACCGAGACGGCCTTTCCTGTGTTTGTGTTAACGCTGACCCATCTCGCCCGAGCACAGCCGCGCTGTGACGGTCCGAAGGAGACGGCATCCCTCTCTCTCTCTCTCTCTCTCTCTCTCTCTCTCTCTCTCTCAGTGACGTGGGACGGCTTGATTAATGGTCTGAAAGTTTCAAGCTGGACTAGAGGGCATCGCGAAACAATTTGTACACAGACGCCATTTGTTCTTGACGGCAGTCGAAGTTCACCTCCAAAGCCGTCTTAATACGCGTGTGTGTGGATTAGCTTCAGGGCTGCCAGTTAAAGGGCAGCTCAGTCACATGGTGGAGGTTCACAGTGACTGGCTGCGTGTGTGTTTGATTATGCATGAGTTCCTGAGGCAGAAAAGAGCTCGGCCTGGAAGTGCAGGGCAGCATATTGCGCGTGTGTGTGTGTGTGTGTGTGTGTGTAAATCAGCAGGCTTGTCCCGTTCTGCTGTCTGCTGCACTGATTTAAAGACCCTCCCCAAATTTGTTTTCCCTCTGTGGGAGCCTTCTAATCAACCGCTCTCTCTCTCTCTCTCTCTCTCTCTCTCTCTCTCTCTCTCTCCCTCTCTCTCTGGGTGGAATTGTTAATGGCTGCGCTGGCAAACGCTGGTTGTGCGTCGCCGTGCCAAGTGGCATCTGAGCGTGCCGCCACATAACGCTCGCAGACCATCAGAACCGCGGCTTTCTATAGGAGAAAATGTTCATATTGCCGCTTGGTCGATGTGGTCTCTTTAGTCTCTTTAGCACAATATCATCAGTCCCCATATCTCATCTGCAGAATAGTAATATTTTACAGCATTTTTGTTGTTTGGTAAAATGTGGTTTGTTTAATATTTCATTGAACCATATCAGCCTTTTATCAGCATTTTTACTTTTACATTTTTTGTTTTATCATTTGTCAATCATATTGTTTTTTAATGAATTTCAATCATGTTTATTTATTTTTATTTAAAATGTATTCCGCATTTTTCATTTACAATATTTTAACAGTATTTATCATTTGTCAATCATATTTATTTATTTTAATTTTTAATTAATTATTTGCATTTTTGTTTTACAATATTTAAACATTAATCAATCATATTGGTATTAGTTTTTTTTAATGAATTTTAATCATATTTATTTATTAGATTTTTTTTAATTATTTTATTTGTAGGCAGTTTAGCATAAAATCTACACTTCGAGCAGTGAAATACCTTTTATTATTATTATTATAATTTATATATTTGTATTTTTAAATCATAAGCATCCGCTTATTAGCTCGAACATTTGTTTTGTGTGGAAATATTATATATTATACTGCGTATCGGCAACCATAATGGATTTGCGCTATTATGCTGGGGGGGGGGGCATCTGTCAGTATCTGCCAAGATTTGTGTATTAGTCCATCCCGAGCCGCTTCCTGTTTACATCACTAATGCTCTGATCTCTCTCTCTCTTTCTCACTCTAGATTACTTTGCCGACCTGCAGGGCCGAGTGGACGATGACCCCTGTGTGTACTGGGAGTTTTACGGCAGCGCAGTGTGCGGTGAGTACCACTTTCACACTCGAACACACACATTCGCACACTCCCACGCTAAACAGAAACAATGGAAAAGAGAACAGAATCAGACAGACAGACAGACGGGTAAACACCTGAAGGTGATGTGAATGTAGACAGTCATTGATCTAAAAAAAAAAAAAAATAGTGTGCTTCTTCCTCTGATGCTCGCTTGAAAGAATTGATATAAAAATCCCGTCCGCTGGGTGGTGGGGTCGACACCATGGGGGCAAAAATGGATGGCAGCATTTTTTTATTGCTCTTTTTTTAAAATGAATTCTAGCTGCGTAGCGAGAGTTCCCCTGGCTGCCATATATCAGCAGATCGCTCCGCATGTGTGTGCGTGTGTGTGTGTGTGTGTGTGTGTGTGAGCGGGCCCATCTCCAGCTGGCCAAAAGCAAACCCACTGCTACTGCACATTTTCCCTTGGATTCCTGGAATAACAAAGCCGGGAGAGGAGAAGGGGAGGTGTGGAAGGGAGCTGCGCGGCTATTTTTGGGAGCTTTACGCCGCCTCGGAAAAACCCAAAGCATAACAGAAAGAGGTAGAGGCGCCTGTTTCGCTCCGAGGCGTGCGCTGTGCCACTAGCGCACACAAACGACTGAAGTGGCTTCACACGCAGCTCTTCCCGCAGTGCTGCTTAATGGAAGAGAGTGCAAAGAGGAGCGCGCGTTCACCACAAAAGCATGTCCCGGCGTGAATCCCACAGGGAGAGGGAGGGCGGGAAGGGAGATCATGGGAGTTGGTAGCTCTCGGAAACACATGCAGAGTGTGTCGTCCCATCTTGTCTTTCGTTTCTAAATGAGATCCGTCTCTTTCTTCCAGAGCCTGCCGACGACTCGTCTGGGTACGATATCCTGGCCAACCCGCCAGGACCCGGCGAAGATGAGGACGAACAGAGGGAAGTTTTCGAATTCGAGTTCTCCGATCGACCGCTGTTGCCGTGCTACAACATCCAGGTGTCTCTCTCACAGGGGTAAGAGCCTAAAACTTGACGGATTTATGTCCGATAGTAGCGAAAGTAGGACAGTGTACATCATTGATCAGGCGAGGGTCGATCCAAAGTGCCAAATTTTGGAAATGTGGAAGTCTGTCATAGGAAAAAAATCGTTTTTTATTGTATGTTTTGGCCTTTTTTTATTGAAAGCGCACTAAAAAGAAGAGTTAAATGATGCGCTAAGTAAGTGTGAACTCATGCTAGCATGCTAGCGTTGCGTCTGATATTTTGGCGCCACTTCAGTGACAGGAAAAATCGTTTTTTATTGTATGTTTTGGCCTTTTTTTATTTGAAAGCGCACTAAAAAGAAGAGTTAAATGATGCGCTAAGTAAGTGTGAACTCATGCTAGCATGCTAGCGTTGTGTCGGCTATTTTGGCGGCACTTCAGTGACAGGAAAAATCATTTTTTATTGTATGTTTTGGCCTTTTTTTATTAAAAACAGTTGAAATGATGTGCAAAGTATGTGTTCACGGTAACATTGTGGCGCTAGTTAGCGCTACTTCAGAGAACGGAAAGAAATGGGGTTTTATTTAATTAAGTTTTAGCTTTTTTATTCAATGCGTATTAAAAAATGTCTTTTATTGTCATTATACACACACAACGAAATTAGAATTGGCATTAGAAGATGCAGTGCGAACTTGCAGAGTCAAGATTTTAATGCTAGCATCGCAGCGCTAGTTCGCGCCACTTGTATTGTATGTTTTGGTCTTTATGCAGTGCACACTAACAAGAAGAGATTAAATGACGCATAAGGTGTAGGTGCGAACTTGCAGTGTCCACGTGAGCGCCAGGGCTGAATGTTTCAGCACACGTGCACGAAGTTATGAACACCAAACAGAAGAAAACAAAAAGCACACACACACACACCTCGTCAAGCGAACACGCATTCAGATAATTAGACAAAATTACACAAAGATTCTCAAGGCCTTCGCTCGCCCAGAAACACAATGGGCTACACACACACACACACAGGCTGTAGAGCCTGTCAGACGCGCACACACACACACACACACACACACACACACACACAGCGGGGAAAGCAGTAACAGGCAGCGCTCAATCGATGGCACTTGAGGCGGTCTGTGGCTCTTGCGGAGCTGAATGGAGTGGGAGAGGGAAGAGAGAGAGAGAGAGGGAGAGAGGGCAAGCGAGAGGGGGGAGGAAATGTGAGGAGAGCAGAAAGCCATTAATACTGCATCAGCCGCGCCGAGCGAGAGAGAGAGAGCGAGAGCGAACGAGGGCGAATGAGAATGGGGGAGGGGAAGGCCAGAGACAAGCGCAGACTGAAGATTATACACAACAGTGAGCGCGGCAGCTGAGCCTGGAAGCGAGACAGCGCGAGGGCGGGCGGGCGGGGGGGCGAGAGAGAGCGGCGCGCGCTAACGGCAGAGCGAGAGCCTGTGTGGGAGGTAATTAGCTGTGTCTGTTTAGCAGCGTGTCACTAGACTGTCTCTCTCGCGCGCGCGTGCTTTTGCTGTCCTCGCTCTGTTTAAGTACGACGGGCCTCACGTCTCCACTGACGCTAAACTAACGCCGCCGCTAGCTGTCAGTCTCCGCGCCGCGGCTTTAAGGGAAACACCTGTCATCTAGGTCAACGCCAACTCTAGCGTTACGCAACCAGTAATCATCAACTCACGATCAGATCTGGACTAAACATCTCACGTGATCGAGAGCAGTGTTGCGGGATCTCTACGACAGAACTCCAGGCTTTATTGGATGTTTTGGTCTTTTTTTATTTGAAAGCACACTAATAAGAAGAGATTAAATGATGCGCTTGAGTGTGAACTCATGCTAGCGTTGTGTTGCCTATTTTGGCGGCACTTCAGTGACCGGAAAAATTTGGTTTTATTATACGTTTAGGTCTTTTTTTTAATTAAAAACAGTTGAAATGATGTGCAAAGTATGTGTTCACGGTAACATTGTGGTGCTAGTTAGCGCTACTTCAGAGACAGACCAAAACATACAATACAATTTTTTTTTTCCTGTCACTGAAGTGGCGCCAAAATAGCCGACACAACGCTAGCATGCTAGCATGAGTTCACACTTAGCACATTATTTAATCTCTTCTTTTAAGTGTGCTTTCAATAAAAAAGGCCAAAACATACAATAAAAAAAAAAATTCCTGTCACTGAAGTGGCGCCAAAATAGCCGACAAAACGCTAGCATGAGTTCACATTTACTTAGCGCATCATTTAATCTCTTCTTATTAGTGTGCTTTCAATTAAAAAAGGCCAAAACACACAATAAAACCTGATTCTCTGAAGTGGCGCAAACTAGCGCTACGATGCTAGCATTAAAATCTTGACTCTGCAAGTTCGCACTGCATCTTCTAATGCCAATTCTAATTTCGTTGTGTGTGTATAATGACAATAAAAGACATTCATTCTTTTTTTAATACGCATTGAATAAAAAAGCTAAAACTTAATTAAATAAAACCCCATTTCTTTCCGTTCTCTGAAGTAGCGCTAACTAGCGCCACAATGTTACCGTGAACACATACTTTGCATATCATTTCAACTGTTTTTAATAAAAAAGGCCAAAACATACTATAAAAAACTATTTTTCCTGTCACTGAAGTGCCGCCAAAATAGCCGACACAACGCTAGCATGCTAGCATGAGTTCACACTTACTTAGCGCATCATTTAACTCTTCTTTTTAGTGCTTTCAATAAAAAAAAGGCCAAAACATACAATAAAAATAGATTTTTCCTGTCACTGAAGTGGCGCCAAAATAGCCGACACAACGCTAGCATGAGTTCACACTTGAGCACATCATTTAATCTCTTCTTATTAGTGTGCTTTCAATAAAAAAAGGCCAAAACATACAATAAATAATAGATTTTTTTCCCGCCACGTTCTCTAAAGTGGCACAAACCTGCTGCCACAATGCTAGCGTGAAAACCTGAAGTGGCACGAACTAGCCACCATCAGCTCAGCTAATTAAACTCTCATTCCTTTCCTCAGACCTAGAAACTGGCTGCTGCTCTCAGACGTCCTCAAGCGCCTGAAGATGTCTGCCAGAACGTTTCGCGCCACATTCACACACATCGAGGTGGTGACGATAGCCGAGGCGGAGTTCTACAAGCAGGCGTCTCTGAGTCAGCTGTTCTCCTGTCCGGAGGAGCTCGAGGGATTCCTGCCGGACAGCAAGGAACTCTTGGATCTGGTGGAAATCAGCGGCGAGCTGGTGGCGCTGCTGGGGTCATCGCTCGAATGCCTGGACGACCGCTGGGAGCCAGCGTCCAGACCTCGCTCGTGAGCACCGCACACGCCCTCGGACCGGCCCTCAGAGAGCCGCGGAGAACTAGAAGCAAAGGAGGCGGTTCTAGACCTTTCAAGGAACTTCTGGACTGGCAGCCAAAGGCGAAATACGGCCCCTGTGCAGATGATCTTTCCCTTATGAGGAAACCGCTTGCACACTAACTCTCCCGGCGACGATGCAAACGTGTACATAGTGTACATTCTGCAGATACGGAAAGAGATTTGGACCACTATCTCTGAGATACGAAGCCATTCTCGCCACGAGGAACTCTTTCGTTTAAGAGACGTTTTCTAAATAGGAATATAAGTATATATACAGTCACTGTATTTTATTTGTGTGTATTATATATAGATATAAATATATATATAAATATAAATAAATATATATATATATGCGCTGCCTTTTTTGTCTTGTTTAGTCAGGTCTTGGAGTTACGATGTTGTAAATACCTGCTTGGATCGGGGTTTTAATCGTGATGTCAACGTTAGAGGATTTACAGAGACATTAGCGCACTTCGTCAGCGGTTTCCCTCGACCGGAGTAGACGTTTTTATAGTGTTGACCAGTAACCAGTGTGGGATTTATTTTTATTTTGGTCTCCCGTGTTAAACTCTAATCTACAAAGCTGTTTCGTACCCTGTACGCAAGCTGTTGCTCTGACTAAGTCACTTATTTATGAGTAGAAATTAAGATATTTTAACGTGGCTTTTCTTTGTAAAATATGAAAGTAATTGTAAAATACTAATCTGACGCTTTGTTAGGCAAAGACGAGCTTGAACTTGTAAATAATGGGTTGACTATTTCAGTAACTTGACGTGTGTTATCATTGTTTTTTGTTTTTTTTTGGAGAAGTGTTCGGACTTTGTAATTACATACGCTATCATTTGTATTTATATTTTACCAAAAAAAAGTTCCTTTAAATAAATGGCAATAAAAGATCGTGTACATCTTGTGGTCTTATATTTTTAGTTTATATGACGAAACGTGGCCAATTTTCAATGGTTGGTCTGGAAAAATTACAGAATACAAATGTGTTGGGACGGCCGTTTCCTGTTGTTAGACTGCAGTGAGCATGAGATTAAAGGGCTGTTCTGATTAATTCATGCACAAACAGATTATTAAACCTCCATGTTTATCACTATAATCAGGGATTAAGGCCTACATTCCATAGCGACTTTTCTGCCATCAGCCCTGAACGACTGGGAGAGAGACGGCCACATCCTGTGCTGCTGGACAAAACAGGAAATGAAGAGTTGCCGGAAATTAGAGGCCTTAGGCAGGAGCGAGGGAGGCTTTTGTTGGTCTGATGGCAATACAGACATTATGGGCTTGGTTAACGTTCCTTAACTTTAATGCACTTGTCACACTTCTGTTTTTTTTAAAACTAACCTCTATAAACTTGAATCTCCTGCTTGATTGTAAAGAAATGGTTTCCAAAAGGAGGAAATCAGACTTGTAGGCACGCATTTATAAACAGCAAAACAGCTTCGATTTCAAAACACAGTATCAGGAAGCTTCGAAGCGTTATGAATCAGTGAGTCGATTCAGCGGTTTTGAACGCCAAAGTCACGTGATTTCAGCAGTTTGACACGCAATCATGATTCGACTCTGATTCATAACGCTCCGAACCGCTGAATCGACTCACTGATTCATAGCGCTCCGAACCGCTGAATCGACTCACTGATTCATAACACTCCGAAACCGCTGAATCGACTCACTGATTCATAACGCTCCGAACCGCTGAATCAACTCACTGATTCATAACGCTCCGAACCGCTGAATCGACTCACTGATTCATAGCGCTCCGAACCGCTGAATCGACTCACTGATTCATAACACTCCGAAACCGCTGAATCGACTCGCTGATTCATAACGCTCCGAACCGCTGAATCAACTCACTGATTCATAACGCTCCGAACCGCTGAATCGACTCACTGATTCATAGCGCTCCGAAACCGCTGAATCGACTCGCTGATTCATAACGCTCCGAACCGCTGAATCAACTCACTGATTCATAACGCTCCGAACCGCTGAATCAACTCACTGATTCATAACGCTCCGAACCGCTGAATCAACTCACTGATTCATAACGCTCCGAACCGCTGAATCGACTCACTGATTCATAACGCTCCGAACCGCTGAATCGACTCACTGATTCATAACACTCCGAAACCGCTGAATCGACTCGCTGATTCATAACGCTCCGAACCGCTGAATCAACTCACTGATTCATAACGCTCCGAACCGCTGAATCAACTCACTGATTCATAACACTCCGAACCGCTGAATCAACTCACTGATTCATAATGCTCCGAACCGCTGAATCAACTCACTGATTCATAACGCTCCGAACCGCTGAATCGACTCACTGATTCATAACGCTCCAAACCGCTGAATCAATTCACTGATTCATAACGCTCCGAACCGCTGAATCAACTCACTGATTCATAACGCTCCGAACCGCTGAATCAACTCACTGATTCATAACACTCCGAACCGCTGAATCAACTCACTGATTCATAATGCTCCGAACCGCTGAATCAACTCACTGATTCATAACGCTCCGAACCGCTGAATCGACTCACTGATTCATAACGCTCCAAACCGCTGAATCAACTCACTGATTCATAACGCTCCGAACCGCTGAATCAACTCACTGATTCATAACGCTCCGAACCGCTGAATCGACTCACTGATTCATAACGCTCCGAACCGCTGAATCGACTCACTGATTCATAACGCTCCGAACAGCTGAATCGACTCACTGATTCATAACACTCCGAACCGCTGAATCAACTCACTGATTCATAACGCTCCGAACCGCTGAATCAACTCACTGATTCATAACGCTCCGAACCGCTGAATCAACTCACTGATTCATAACGCTCCGAACGGGTGTCCAGAGACATGAGGGGACGTCATTAATGACAGAATTTACATTTTTGGGTGAACTAACCCTTTAAGCATTAAAAAGTCTCTCCATTTTCTCATCTTGTTAAAAACGCCTCAAATAGCACTTTATTTAAACATTTACTCTCCGAACTCAGCCCCTTTGCAAAGCATGATGGGAAGTGAAAGTCCTGTTTGACTGAAACATGTTATTTCAAAATGAAAACATCAATTTATGTCAAATAGGGCTGGGCGATATTGAAGAAAAATGCGATATCCTTGTTAAATAATGCGATATGCGATACGATATTGCTTTAAGTGTGTAAAATCTATTTCTTTCCCCAACTGATATCTTTCACTTAAAGCCTAACCGACTGTGTTTACATCAATACTCATCAAGACGGCCATTTTGACATGTGTGTGTATTTGACAGTTCGAGTGTGTAACAAGACACACAAAAAGAACGGCTTGTGCGCACGTTTCGGTGTGTGTGTGTCAGACAGCGCGAGACTGCAAGGAGTTGTTTTTCGCAAGTTATTGCGTTTAATAAACGTCAAGCAAGTCACATGAGTAACAGTCGTGTGCTCAGTCTATTCTCTGATATGTGTCGACCTAAAACGTACACTTTTCACAAAGTTGAAGTAGCTTATTCAAATCATTCAGATACTGCGTACCCTTGCGATATCCATATTCGATATGTACATTTGCGATACTTCGATAGTTCCGATATATTGCGCAGCCCTAATGTCAAATAATACCGGTTTTAAGTCAGTGTAACATGAATCAATAACATTTGAACCAGAAACCTGATATAATTGTGTTAAATCAAGATGAACAGCATCATAACATCTTTTTTTGATTATGTGGAATGAGGCTCTCCATTCATATATAAACGTTATAATTGACAAGTGTTGTGATGGTGACCTAGGGTGCGTCTCGATCAGCTCCCTAGTTCAGTAGTCAGGGCCCTGATCAGGGATCAGCCCATTGACTCATGTCCTGATCAGCGCCCTGACTACTGAACCAGGAGCTGATTGAGACGCACCCCTAGAGATTATTCTAAAATGCCAGAGGTATCATCCGCAGATGCAATATTCAATAATCCTCATGGCTGGCCAAAAGTGAAAATCCTGTCATTTACTCCCGAGCTCTCAAACCTAAACGCTGTGGTTATAAATCAATTTGAAAAGACTACGGAGACTGTGAACAATCATTGCTTGCTTTCCAAAAAACACGAGTGAGTAAATGTTTGGGTGAATTGTTGACGGTAATGAAATAGTTGGTGTATTTTCGGACGGGATTGTTCAGCCGGTTGAACTGAAGAGGTGTTAATTACACATAGAGGACTTTATTTTTTACTTCCCGCGTTTCTGAGTGGTCACGATATTTTCTGATTAAGCGATTAAAAACATGGCCAACGTGTTTATAATGGACCTGTTTATCTTTTGTGGTTAAAAGCTGGAAATCTGTGTAGGCTATTTAACACGCTCATTTTTTTTACTACAATAGTGTAATATTTACTAAGCCTGTTAAAAATGGCAACACACACACACACACACACACACACACACACACACACACACACACACACACAGGCTGGCTGGCGCTGCACTTTATAATTACTCTTATCGATAAACGTTGTGCTTGTAAATAAACAGGGAAACAGAAATGGCTCAGATGAACATGTCAGTGACTTATTGGCCATTTCCAGCTCTCTGGGGTGTTAAATGTGGCTCAAATGTTGCGTGTAACATAATTTGAGGACTGCGGGAAGAGCCACATACGGCCGAGCCGTGGAAGCTGGACTGCAGGAAAGAAATGTGGCCATCTAATTAAAAAACAATTAAATTACATTAGGCTTGGTAATTACACCCTCCCCCTCCCCGGGTTCCGTGTTACGACGGTTAATCCGCTCTTTATCTATTAGTCAGAGCTGTGACATTGACGGAACTCCACTATCACAGCGCGGAGAGAGACAGATGTGTCCTCACACACACACACACACACACACACACACACACACACACACACACACACACACACACACACACACACACACACACACACACACACACACACACACACACACACACACACACACACACACACACACACACACACACACACACGAGATACTTGGCTCTTTATTTTATAGTATAACATTTTTATTCACAAATGTAGTGTTTGAATGGTTATAAATTTAAATCGCAATTATTTAATTGTATTCTATTTTTTTTTTAAATATATGTTTATTATTTTATAAATTGTGCGTTCTTGTGGTGGCAACAAACCTCAGCTGGTTCATATAAAAATAGGCTATATTAAAAATATTGACTATTTAACTTAAATCGCTCAGCAAGATTCTCATTAAAATGTTGATCTGTCGTGATACTAGAGTGAACCTGAGAGAGAAAACTGAGCAGTTTCCGCTTTTGGTCTGTACGGCTAATGTTGCCCTTCATGACGACTGTGAGGGGGGGATTTATTTATAACTCATTCGTTAACATTATATAAAGCCTTAAAGTTCTGCATAATTAAGGGCGTGGCCACTTTGAGTGACAGGTGGATTGCCGTTTGTCTGCTGTCTGTTAGTCGTCACCTCAGCTCCGCCCACGTCCCGCCTCTTTGCCCATTTTCTGTTACGCGCTGACAAGATGGCGACTGCCAGCTCGACCCGACTTTACGCTTCAAAGCGGCTCTGTCTTGATTTTTAGTAGTTTTAGCCTATTTTAATGCTTTTGCATATTTTGAAGTCATCTTGAGGAAGTTTGTTTGTGGTTAAGATCCACCGCTCTGGTATGATTACACTCCAAACTACATCGGTGTAGCCGGCCGTTTATGTAGAGAACCTCAGGTGTGTGTGTGTTCACCTGTTGTTTCACATAGGCTACAACTCATTAATGTTAACTGCATACTATACCGTAGAGAAGTATGCATATTCAGCGCGATGTAAATGATGCTGTCACCCTCAAGCAGAGAGCAGGGCAGGGTGTGTTTAAATTCAGGGGCAGACTGGGCATCCACTTTATTGCAGCTGTCGGAAGGTTGTGTGTGTGTGTGTGTGTGTTCCAAGGGTCAGTGCTGTGCCCGTCTCTGAGAGGGGTTTGGCGTGGACACGCACATTTCTGGTTTGAGGGCAGGCAGGAAAAACGCTCTCTGGCGGATTAGGTAACCTCTACACTAATTAATTCTGCGAAGGGCCTTTCAGAGCGCCGCATGCAGCTCTCAGAGAGAGAGAGAGGGAGCGTGCGAGCGAGAGAGCGAGCGAGGGAGGCAGGCTGAAAGGATTGCATTATTCTGCGCTGCGAAAGGAAATCAGAGAGCGCCGGTCTCTCGGGGCCTCGGCGGCGCGCTCTAATAGCTCAGCGCGATCTCTGCTAGGATATTGCTGCCCTCGAGTGTGTGTGCGTGCCAGCAAGTGGGGGCTGGTGAGCGCGTATGACGATATTTTTAGGGAATACACAAAGGATACACATACGAGGATAAGAGAATAAGCAAAGAATGAGATACGGTTGACATTTTTGGATGTGTTTTGTAGTGTGAGTAGGGCTGGGAATCGAAATTGGAGGAAATATACTGGAAACGGATGATTTTCATGACATTCGGTTCTGTTAACGGCTCTTGAACGCCTACAGCGCAACGGCAAATACAGTGTTTTAGCTCTAAGTCTGAATTGAGTTTGATAAGAGAAAGAAAAATAGACCATACACCTCACTATTGCTTTATCCTCGCCGCGCAACCAGTGATGTCCGGTTGACCAACAAACGACTCTTTGGTTAACTAATGACTCTTATCACTTGTTAAAGGGATAGTTCACCCAAAAATGAACATGAGCCCATGATTTCCTCTCCCTCAGCTCATCCGAGGTGTGTATGACATTCTTCTCTCAGAGTTACACAATCAGAGTTATATTATTAATGTCCTGACTCTTCCAAGCTTTATAATGGCAGTGATTGTTGCCTTGTTTATGAAGTCCATAAAAGTGCACCTATCCATCATAAAAGTGCATCTATCCATCATATAACTGCTCCTCACGGCTCCGGGGGGTTAATAAAGACCTTCTGAAGTGAAGTGGTGCATCTGTGTAAGAAAAATATCAATATACACTTTTATGATGGATGGATGCACTTTTATGATGGATGAATGCACTTTTATGATGGATGGATGCACTTTTATGATGGATGAATGCACTTTTATGATGGATGGATGCACCTTTATGATGGCTAGATGCACTTTAATGATGAATGGATTTTATGATAGATGGATGCACTATTATGATGGATGGATGCACTTTTATGATGTACAGATGCAATTTTATGATGGACAGATGCACTTTTATGATGGACAGATGCACTTTTATGATAGATAGATGCACTTTTATGATGGATGGATGCACTTTTATGATGGACAGATGCACTTTTATGATTGATAGATGCACTTTTATGATGGATGGATGCACTTTTATGATGGATGGATGCACTTTTATGATGGACAGATGCACTTTTATGATTGATAGATGCACTTTTATGATGGATGGATAGATGGATGGATGCACTTTTATGATGGACAGATGCACTTTTATGATGGATGGATGCACTTTAATGATGAATGGATGCACTTTTATGATGAATGGATGCACTTTTATGATGGATAGATGCACTTTTATGATGGATGGATGGATGCACTTTTATGATGGATGGATGCACTTTAATGATGAATGGATGCACTTTTATGATTGATAGATGGATGCACTTTTATGATGGATGGATGGATGCACTTTTATGATGAATGGATGCACTTTTATGATGGATGGATGCACTTTAATGATGGACGGATGCACTTTTATGATGGATGGATGGATGCACTTTTATGATGGATGGATGGATGCACTTTTATGATGGATGGATGGATGCACTTTTATGATGAATGGATGCACTTTTATGATTGATAGATGCACTTTTATGATGGATGGATGGATGCACTTTTATGATGGATAGATGCACTTTAATGATGAATGGATGCACTTTAATGATGGATGGATGCACTTTTATGATGGATGGATGGATGGATGCACTTTTATGATGGATAGATGCACTTTAATGATGAATGGATGCACTTTAATGATGGATGGATGCACTTTTATGATGGATGGATGCACTTTAATGATGGATGCACTTTAATGATGGATGGATGCACTTTAATGATGGATAGATGCACTTTAATGATGAATGGATGCACTTTAATGATGGATGGATGCACTTTTATGATGGATGGATGCACTTTTATGATGGATAGATGCACTTTTATGATGGATAGATGCACTTTTATGATGGATGGATAGATGGATGGATGCACTTTTATGATGGATAGATGCACTTTTATGATAGATAGATGCACTTTTATGATTGATAGATGCACTTTAATGATGAATGGATGCACTTTAATGATGGATGGATGCACTTTTATGATGGATGGATGCACTTTTATGATGGACAGATGCACTTTTATGATGGATAGATGCACTTTAATGATGGACAGATGCACTTTTATGATGGATAGATGCACTTTTATAATGGGAACCATTTACTGCCATTATAAAGCTTGGAAGAGAACTCTGATTTTGTTCGTCTGACAGAAGAATGTCACACACACCTCGGATGACTTTAGGGAGAGTAAATCATGGGCTAATCTACATTTTTTGGGTGAACTATCCCTTTAAATGCTATGTGTATTTAAAGATGAATTGTGCCATTAGATTATTTGGACTGTTAAGTTATAGGCTACAGTCCCGGCCTAAACTCCCGCCATTGGTTGATCTGTGGTTGTCAGGCTGGTCAGTTGCATGTCAATGAAATTTCCGATCGTGTAGGAGTTGCGCTCTCCAGTAGGTTACCGTGATCTTGCCATCTGTCTGTGCAGTCAGACGCTGGCAGCGGCCGGGGCTTGAAGGCGTGAGCAGCGGCGAGCTGGAACAAGGACGCGGGCGCACAGCCAAAGTGAGAGAGAGAGAGGGACAGAGAGAAAGAGAACACACGCTATTCGAGTCTCAGGTTGCAGGAAACTCTCTGTTCGCTGCGACGCCTCCAGCAGAAGTTATAAATCAGGCCTAGCCACAAACACACACGCCAAGATCCACCTGTACGTCATTACAGATCACAACAATCGTCATACACATATGGACAGACATTCACATTCACATCCACTACTATTGAAAATAGGCTCATTTTCCGACTCCCCTAGAGTTAAACAGTTGAGTTTGACCGTTTTCCAATCCATTCAGCCGATCTCCGGGTCTGCACTTTTAGCATAGCTTAGCATAGATCATTGAATCGGATTAGACCGTTAGCATCTCGCTCAAAAATGACCAAAGAGTTTCAATATTTTTCCTCTTTAAAACTCGACTCTTCTGTAGTTCCATCGTATGCTAAGACCGACAGAAAATGAGAAGTAGTGATGTTCTAGGCCGATATGTCAGGAACTATACTCTCATTCCTGCGTAATAATCAAGAGCTGTGAGCCGCCCCATGAGTGCAGCGGCGCAATGATATTACACAGCGCCTGAAAATAGGCTAACTTCAGTCAACATAACCAACGGGACAACCGGCTCACACAGGGAGCGCTGGGACTATTTTCAGCCGCTGCGTAATATCAGATCAAGAGAGATGCTAATGGTCTAATCAGATTCAATGATCTATGCTAAGCTATGCTAAAAGTTCAGACCCGGAGATCGGCTGAATGGATTCGCAAACGGTCAAACTCAACTGTTTAACTCTAGGGGAGTCGGAGAATGAGCAAAAATAGTGGCGTGTTCCTTTAAATAATCAGTTTATAGTTGGTTTATCATTTCATACACTATATTATTTGATAAATTGTTCTAGTTTGTAATATGGGTAGGGCTCATTCAAGAGAGTGCTTGATTGGATGAAAATCTGTGTAGTGCAGGATGATGTCATCAATACATTTGCCTAATTTTCTAGGAAATTGTATATGTGTAGACTTAGGTGAACTAAGAAAATGCTTTAAAAATGGACTGATACACTTTTATGATGGACGGATGCACTTTAATGGACTGCATTTTATATAGTGCTTTTAACAGACCTACGGCCATCCAAAGCGCTTTACATTTGCCTCACATTCACCCACTCACACACCGACGGCGGTGTCAGCCATGCAAGGCGCCATCCAGCTCGTTGGGAGCAGCTGGGGTTAGGTGTCTTGCTCATGGACTCCTCGACACTTGGTCAGGTGGAGCCGGGGATCGAACCACCAACCTTCCAGTTTGTAGACAACCTACATGAACCACTGAGCCACTGCCGCCCATTAATGATGGACGGATGCACTTTTATGATGGATGGATGCACTTTTATGATGGATAGATGCACTTTTATGATGGATAGATGCACCTATATGATGGATAGATGCACTTATATGATGGATAGATGCACCTATATGATGGATAGATGCACCTATATGATGGATTGATGCACTTTTATGATGGATGTATGCACTTTTATGATGGATAGATGCACTTTTATGATGGATAGATGCACTTTTATGATGGATGGATGCACTTTTATGATGGATGGATGCACTTTTATGATGGATAGATGCACTTTTATGATGGATAGATGCACCTATATGATGGATTGATGCACTTTTATGATGGATAGATGCACTTTTATGATGGATAGATGCACTTTTATGATGAATGGATGCACTTTTATGATGGATGTATGCACTTTTATGATGGATGTATGCACTTTTATGATGGATAGATGCACTTTTATAATGGATGGATGCACTTTTATGATGGACGGATGCACTTTTATGATGGACGGATGCACTTTTAAGATGGATGGATGCACTGCACTTTTATGATGGATGGATGCACTTTTATGATGGACAGATGCACTTTTATGATGGACGGATGCACTTTTATGATGGACGGATGCACTTTTATGATGGACAGATGCACTTTTATGATGGACAGATGCACTTTTATGATGGACGGATGCACTTTTAGGATGGATGGATGGATGCACTTTTATGATGGATAGATGCACTTTTATGATGGATGGATGCACTTTTATGATGGATGGATGCACTTTTATGATGGACGGATGCACTTTTATGATGGATGGATGCACTTTTATGATGGACAGATGCACTTTTATGATGGACAGATGCACTTTTATGATGGACGGATGCACTTTTATGATGGATGGATGCACTTTATGATGGACAGATGCACTTTTATGATGGATGGATGCACTTTTATGATGGATGGATGCACTTGTATGATGGATGGATGCACTTGTATGATGGACAGATGCACTTTTATGATGATGGATGCACTTTTATGATGAATGGATGCACTTTTATGATGAATGGATGCACTTTTATGATGGATAGATGCACTTTTATGATGGATAGATGCACTTTTATGATGGATAGATGCACTTTTATGATGGATAGATGCACTTTTATGATGGATGGATGCACTTTTATGATGGATAGATGCACTTTTATGATGGACAGATGCACTTTTATGATGGATAGATGCACTTTTATGATGAATGGATGCACTTTTATGATGGATGTATGCACTTTTATGATGGATGTATGCACTTTTATGATGGATAGATGCACTTTTATAATGGATGGATGCACTTTTATGATGGACGGATGCACTTTTATGATGGACGGATGCACTTTTAAGATGGATGGATGCACTGCACTTTTATGATGGATGGATGCACTTTTATGATGGACAGATGCACTTTTATGATGGATAGATGCACTTTTATGATGGATGGATGCACTTTTATGATGGATGGATTTAAAAACTATAATAAAAGTTCAATTTTTTGGATTGCACAGTCTAAGCACATTATCGACAAATCTGAGCACACACTCCAATTTCATGCTCTTGCGCACACACACACGCCATCTAATTACCCCACTGGAATGTTACCCGACCTTTCTGGGCTGCGTCGGTTTAAAAAGATTTGTGTCGTCCTTACTTTCATCCCACGAGGGAAAGGAAATCTCGTTTCTGTTTTTGCTCATGCAGTTTTATTCGCGCTCCCCGAGCGGTGTGTGTGTGTGTGCACGGGCGCGTTTACGATTTGTGTGTGTGAATGTGCGTCAGGGGCAGCAACCTTGAGACCGCGTCTATAAACACGGTCATGTGGGCCGCCTGAAGAAGCCACTGGTGCAATCTCAGCTGCTCTCAGATGAATACAAGCCAGAGAGGAGGAGGAGGGGGGGGGGGGGGTAGCAGATGTGTACTCCGTCGTCATCTTGCTATCACAACAGCCTCTCATCTCTCCGGCCTTGTATTGGCACGTTAGAGTGTAGAGAAGAGAACTTCGCTCTCCAAGTCATTGTGTTCAAAGCCTTGTTCTCTGCAACAGCCCGAGCACATCCAGCATGAAGCCCTTCACCTCAGCTCTACATGTTCAGCTGTTTCCCAGCAGCCTCTGTTACTGTTCTCTCTTGGGTGGGTTTCTCTTCTTCCTGGGTGTATTCATTTTGAAATATACCACTAATTTGTGAGGCTTGTTGAGGAGTAGTGTTGCTTTCGTCAACGAAAATTATGACTAAATATCGTCGTCAACGAATCTTTATCACGTGACGAAAACGAGACGAGACGCGTAAATGCTGGTCATGTGACGATGACTAGAATTAAATGTATAATGCAATATTGTTGACAAATAAAAACTAATATATACTAAAATGTCTCGTTGAACAAAGCGAGACGAAATGTTATAACGTTGTTTCGTCACGTTGTTATTATTTTGCAGTATTTCTGTGTGTCACTTCAGAGGCTGCATCCGGTCGCACTGCGCAGACGACATCACTTCCTCAAGCCCTACTCGCGGCATTATTTAGGAGATGCAGCTGCGGTGAGTTAGTGTAAACAACAACACAGTTAAGTCTGACACAGAGAAAGGGGCTGATGGGGTTCGTAAAGGAGAAAAAGAAACCAACCAGAACACAATGAGAGCACAGCAACGCCTTAAAAACCATTCAGAACATCATAACCACCTAGCAACACCCTCAAACCACCCAAACACACTTGGAACCCCCTAGCAACACCCTCAAACCACCCAAACACACTAGAAACCACATAGCAACAACCTAAAACACACTAGGAACCACCTAGCAACAACATAAAACCACCCAAAACACACTAGAAACCACATAGCAACAACCTAAAACACACTAGGAACCACCTAGCAACAACCTAAAACCGCCCAAAACACACTAGGAACCACATAGCAACAACCTAAAACACACTAGGAACCACATAGCAACAACCCAAAACACACTAGAAAACACCTAGCAACACCCTAAAACCACCCAAAACACACTAGAAACCACCTAGCAACAACCTAAAACCACCCAAAACACACTAGAAAACACCTAGCAACACCCTAAAACCACCCACAACACACTAGGAACCACATAGCAACAACCTAAAACCACCCAAAACACACTAGAAACCACCTAGCAACACCCTAAAACCACCCAAAACACACTAGAAACCACCTAGCAACAACCTAAAACCACCCAAAACACACTAGAAACCACCTAGCAACACCCTCAAACCACCCAAAACACACTAGAAACCACCTAGCAACACCCTAAAACCGCCCAAAACACACTAGGAACCACCTAGCAACACCCTAAAACCGCTCAATACACACTAGGAACCACCTAGCAACACCCTAAAACCACCCAAAACACACTAGGAACCACATAGCAACACCCTAAAACCGCCCAAAACACACTAGAAATCACCTAGCAACAACCTAAAACCACCCAAAACACACTAGGAACCACCTAGCAACAACCTAAAACCACCCAAAACACACTAAGAACCACCTAGCAACACCCTAAAACCACCCAAAACACACTAGAAACCCCATAGCAACAACCTAAAACACACTAGGAACCACCTGGCAACACCCTAAAACCACCCAAAACACACTAGGAACCACCTAGCAACAACCTAAAACCACCCAAAACACATTAAGAACCACCTAGCAACACCCTAAAACCACCCAAAACACACTAGAAACCCCATAGCAACAACCTAAAACACACTAGGAACCACCTAGCAACAACCTAAAACCACCCAAAACACACTAGAAAGCACCTAGCAACACCCTCAAACCACCCAAAACACACTAGAAACCACCTAGCAACACCCTAAAACCACCCAAAACACACTAGAAACCACCTAGCAACAACCTAAAACCACCCAAAACACACTAGAAACCACCTAGCAACACCCTCAAACCACCCAAAACACACTAGGAACCACCTAGCAACAACCTAAAACCACCCAAAACACACTAGGAACCACCTAGCAACAACCTAAAACCACCCAAAACACACTAGGAACCACCTAGCAACAACCTAAAACCACCCAAAACACACTAGGAACCACCTAGCAACAACCTAAAACCACCCAAAACACACTAGGAACCACCTAGCAACAACCTAAAACCACCCAAAACACACTAGAAACTACATAGCAACAACCTAAAACCACCCAAAACACACTAGAAACCACATAGCAACAACTTAAAGCCACCCAAAACACACTAGGAACCACTTAGCAACAACCTAAAACCACCCAAAACACATTAGAAACCACCTAGCAACACCCTAAAACCACCCAAAACACACTAGAAACCACCTAGCAACAACCTAAAACCACCCAAAACACATTAGAAACCACCTAGCAACACCCTAAAACCACCCAAAACACATTAGAAACCACCTAGCAACAACCTAAAACCACCCAAAACACATTAGAAACCACCTAGCAACAACCTAAAACCACCCAAAACACATTAGAAACCACCTAGCAACAACCTAAAACCACCCAAAACACATTAGAAACCACCTAGCAACACCCTAAAACCACCCAAAACACACTAGAAACCACCTAGCAACAACCTAAAACCACCCAAAACACATTAGAAACCACCTAGCAACACCCTAAAACCGCCAAAAACACACTAGGAACCACCTAGCAACACCCTAAAAGCACCCAAAACACACTAGGAACCACCTAGCAACAACCTAAAACCACCCAAAACACACTAGGAACCACCTAGCAACACCCTAAAAACCATTCAAAACATCATAACCAATTAGCAACATCCCATAAACCACCTCGAACACCCTAATAACCACGAGCAACACACTAGAAACAAATCAGAACATGTTATAAACCACCTAGCAATGCCCTATGAATCATTCAGAACACCCTACCAACCACCTACAACACCCTAAAAACAAACCCAAAACAGGAACCACCTAGCAACAGCCTTATATAAATAGCTAAGAACACCCTAACAACCACCTAGCAACACCCTAAAACCACCCAAAACATACTTGGAACCACCTAGAAACACCCTGCAAACCATTCAGAACATCCTAACTACCACCTAACAACACTATAGAAACACTATAGCAACACTTCTAGTGTGTTTTGGGTGGTTTTAGGGTGTTGCTAAGTGGTTGTTAGGGTGTTTTAGCTTGCTATACAAGGACTTTCTGAATGGTATGTAGGATGTTGCTTGGTGGTTCCTAGTGTGTTTTGGGTGTTGCTAGGTGGTTCCTAGTAGGTTTTTGGCGGTTTTACGGTGTTGCTAAGTGGTTTCTATTGTGTTTTGGGTGGTTTTAGGGTGTTGCTATGTGGTTTCTAGTGTGTTTTGAGGGTGTTGCTAGGTGGTTCCCAGTGTGTTATGGGTGGTTTTAGGGTGTTGTTAGGTGGTTCCTAGTGTGTTTTGGGTGGTTTTAGGGTGTTGCTAGGTGGGTGGTTTTAGGGTGTTGCTAGGTGGTTCCTAGTGTGTTTTGGGTGGTTTTAGGGTGTTGCTAGGTGGTTTCTAGTGTGTATTGGGTGGTTTTAGGGTGTTGCTAGGTGGTTCCTAGTGTGTTTTGGGTGGTTTTAGGGTGTTGCTAGGTGGTTTCTAATGTGTATTGGGTGGTTTTAGGGTGTTGCTAGGTGGTTCCTAGTGTGTTTTGGGTGGTTTTAGGGTGTTGCTAGGTGGTTCCTAGTGTGTTTTGGGTGGTTTTAGGGTGTTGCTAGGTGGTTCCTAGTATGTTTTGGGTGGTTTTAGGTTGTTGCTAGGGTGGTTTTAGGGTGTTGCTAGGTGGTTTCTAGTGTGTATTGGGTGGTTTTAGGGTGTTGCTAGGTGGTTTCTAGTGTGTTTTGGGTGGTTTTAGGGTGTTGCTAGGTGGTTCCTAGTGTATTTTGGGTGGCTTTAGGTTGTTGCTATGTGGTTTCTAGTGTGTATTGGGTGGTTTTAGGTTGTTGCTAGGTGGTTCCTAGTGTGTTTTGGGCGGTTTTAGGGTGTTGCTAGGTGGTTTCTAGTGTGTATTGGGTGGTTTTAGGGTGTTGCTAGGTGGTTTCTAGTGTGTTTTGGGTGGTTTTAGGGTGTTGCTAGGTGGTTCCTAGTGTATTTTGGGTGGCTTTAGGTTGTTGCTATGTGGTTTCTAGTGTGTATTGGGTGGTTTTAGGTTGTTGCTAGGTGGTTCCTAGTGTGTATTGGGTGGTTTTAGGGTGTTGCTAGGTGGTTCCTAGTGTGTATTGGGTGGTTTTAGGGTGTTGCTAAGTGGTTGTTAGGGTGTTTTAGCTTGCTATACAAGGACATTCTGAATGGTTTGTAGGATGTTGCTAGGTGGTTGTTAGGGTATTCTTAACGATTTTAGAAGTATTTAAGAACCTTTTTGTTTATCATGTGTAATAGTCAGTGCTTGTGATCAGTCTGAACACTATCATGCCCATAACCCTGATCCCGGCTTTAGCCCAACAGCCTCAGGGCTGCCATCCACGAGAAGAGATGAATAAAAGCTCTCTTTGTTTAAATGCTGAACGCAGGCGGACACTTTGACCTGTCAGGGCCATCGCGTTTAGCTCTCCGCGGGGTGTTCCCTTACTCTAAGGAGGGATTTAAAACATGAATGACATTCAAAAATAACACTTTTTTTCCTTTGCATTTAAACTCTTTTTTTGGCCCTGGTCCATTGTTCTAAACTCTTTATCCCCATCATCACCTTAGAGGGCCATTTCTGGAGAGATGTTTCATCCACCTCCAACGCTTTTCCAGAGGTTTACGTGGGATTATAGGCGGACCTGATGCATTATCGTTTGAAGCTTCAGAAACACAGGACCTGGGGCGTTTGTGAGGCATCCGGAGCTTCAAAACACGTGGCTGATGTTAAAGGTCCAGCTGTTAGAAAGATTCCCTCAATTCATAAACCATTTTTCTGCTTTCCTGCGTCTCTCTCTCTCTCTCTCTCTCTCTCTCTCTCTCTCTCTCTCTCTCTCTCTCTGTGCTCCCAGGAGACTATTTTTCTTGGTCTTGCCCTGTGCGCACACACATTCATCACTCCACCCCTATCCCAGCGTGCAAACACGCCGTTCTGCGGCTGCAGAGTCAACACACAAGGCTTCTCCCTGCTGTGTGTGTGCCTCGATGTGGAGTTCAGGTTTTTCAATGAGGGATGGTTACCAAGTGTGTATTCAAACCATGCAAGTGTGCAGATGTGCAGTGAATATAAAAAAGAACATGGTCTGATTTGATTTTGAATTGAGAGATAAAATATTGGCAATGCATTAAAATGTTTTTCGTTAATAAAAAGTATCTCTACATGACTTGTAAATATAGGGCCCTGTTTACACCTGGTATTATTTTACAAGATGTAGTAGAGGTCTCAGGTGTCCCCAGAGTGTGTCTGTGAAGTTTCAGATCAAAATTCATAACAGATCATTTTGGGTTTTTGTGTGTGTCTCCTTTAAATGCAAATGAGCTGCTGCTCCCCGTCCCAGAGGGCGGAGCCTTTATATCTCTTGAACACACGAATGAGAACTGAAACATGATATATCGGTTTGGTTATGAACATCTCTATCGCGGACACGTGTCCGTCAGCACTCTGTCAACACTCGTGGGCGGGGTCTATGCTAATACAGCAGTGTCTGTCAACACTCGTGGGCGGGGTCTATGCTAATACAGCAGTGTCTGTCAACACTCGTGGGCGGGGTCTATGCTAATACAGCAGTGTCCGTCAACACTCGTGGGCGGGGTCTATGCTAATACAGCAGTGTCTGTCAACACTCGTGGGCGGGGTCTATGCTAATACAGCAGTGTCTGTCAACACTCGTGGGCGGGGTCTATGCTAATACAGCAGTGTCTGTCAACACTCGTGGGCGGGGTCTATGCTAATACAGCAGTGTCCGTCAACACTCGTGGCCGGGGTCTATGCTAATACAGCAGTGTCCGTCAACACTCGTGGGCGGGGTCTATGCTAATACAGCAGTGTCCATCAACACTCATGGGCGGTGTCTATGCTAATACAGCAGTGTACATCAACAATCGTGGGCTGGGTCTATGCTAATACAGCAGTGTCCATCAACACTCGTGGGCGGGGTCTATGCTAATACAGCAGTGTCCATCAACACTCATGGGCGGTGTCTATGCTAATACAGCAGTGTACATCAACAATCGTGGGCGGGGTCTATGCTAATACAGCAGTGTCCGTCAACACTCGTGGGCGGGGTCTATGCTAATACAGCAGTGTCCGTCAACACTCGTGGGCGGGGTCTATGCTAATACAGCAGTGTCCGTCAACACTCGTGGGTGGGGTCTATGCTAATACAGCAGTGTACATCAACAATCGTGGGCGGGGTCTATGCTAATACAGCAGTGTCCATCAACACTCGTGGGCGGGGTCTATGCTAATACAGCAGTGTCCATCAACACTCATGGGCGGTGTCTATGCTAATACAGCAGTGTACATCAACAATCGTGGGCGGGGTCTATGCTAATACAGCTGTGTCTGTCAACACCTGTGGGCGGAGCCTGTGAAATGTGACGTCACGTTGCCAGGAATCTGCGAACGGCTTGTGGAGTGGGTGGATTTTTACCATTATAGGGTGGTTGTGTACACACACTGCCAACACACGTATGTTCCAACACCATGTAAAAGTGAATTTTGCATAATAGGGGCCCTTTAAGATGTGTTTTAAGATGTGGACAACGCTAAATACAGGTGTAAACAGGGTCTAAACGTTTTGAGCTCGTCCACTTCGCATTTGACCGGATTGCTTTTGTCGTGTAGACGCTTATGGAAACATTATGGAAAGCCCGTTAGCCAGACGGATACTTCTTAAAAACATTAAAGATGAACTTTGTCATAACCCAACACAAGTGGCTACACAAGCTTGAGTTGTTTCCTTCTGAATTGCTCCTGAAGTTCTTAATGTGCGTTGCCATGAAGGGAACTCTAGCAGTCATAACTGTAAGTGTCTTATTTTAGTCAGTTTATTCAGGTCAACGACTGTCCTAGTGGTTTGACTCTTGCGAAGAACGGCCATCGAAATGTCCAAGCTGTTCAACTTTACAAAGTTGACTTTTACTTGTGTAAGTATGTTCCTGGCGTGTAAACCAAGCACACACAGAATGCATTCTTGTGTTTAAAAATGGGCCGATCTAAAAGACAAAACTCATTTAAAAAAAAGAAAAAACTCTTTTTACCTCGACATGGCATTTCAAAAATTCAGCGTTCATGCGCAAAATTCTACAAAAAAAATAGTGTTCATGTCAGCCCAGTGCCTTTTTATGTAGAAAAACATTCAATGCAATAACATGTTCAGGGTAAAATGCTGTTTTTGCGCTCTTTCACACAGCTGGAATGCAGTATTGACCAATCAGAAGCCAGGACTGGAACTATTTTAAAATAGTCTGAAATATCACAACACTTTGATTCATAGATATTCATCTTTCAAAGTACCGATGGGTTGGGATTGATAAGGTGTTAGTTAACGGCATGTCATTATAACCGCAGGATTTCACAGGGAAGCCGGTGTTGTGTATCCAGCGACACCTGGTTCATAACCGAGGACCATTAATTGTTAATTGGCTTGACATTGTGTGCACAAAACTGGTACCAGAGCTTTTCCCAACCGTTTCGAAATCCCTGACGCCTCTTGCCCACAGCATGTTTGCGTTACAGGCTACTTGAGCGGCGAGAGCAAAGAGAAGAAGAAAAGCGCTCAGGGGGATGAAGAGGAGGAGGAGGAGGAGGAGGAGGAGGAGGGGCGGACCGCGTGCTTGGCAGTAAATTCGAGCACTGACATGATTTTTGTGAGGGGCCGGTCCCTCTGGAAACTCCCCTGTGACGGCATTAGAGGCCTCTCTCTGTTATTGCACACACACACACACACACACACGCATGCGCCTCTAAAAATCTGTGCTTTTCTCAAAACCCATAAACAATAAGGGTCTACTTCCCTGCATTTGTGTCTGACTGAACCTCCGGTGACAATAATGAGAAGATCTAAAGCCTACCTATCACACACACACACACACACACACACACACACACACACACACACACACACACACACACACACACACACACACACACACACACACACACACACACACACACACAAAATGGTGATTTCACTATGATACAGTTGGTGCTTTCATATACTATGCTACTCCATGGTAAGATAAAGAATCATAGTATTACCATAGTAAATGTCAAAGATATGTAAGATCTATTTATATTTATACAGTGCAAATATTTTGTGGTCGATTTAAAATAAATGAATACATAATTCATCAAGGAAATTGCATTAAATTGTTCAAAAGTGACAAGACATTTGCAATGTTAAAAAATATTTCTATTTCAAATGCATGCTTTCTATTCATCAAACAATCTTCAAAAAATGTATCAAAAATATTTTTTTCTGAAGGATCGTGTGAAAAAACGAACAATTATTTTAAATGGCAATGATATTTCACAATATTACTGTATTTTGCAGCCTTGATGAGCATAAAATACGTCTTTCCAAAACCTATACTACTGACCGCAAACTCGTGAACAATAGTGTTTATACTGTAATAAATGTCTACCAGGGCAATAACGCATAGCACAAAGTATGCATTTTTTATGTAATATTCTATCTACATATCATAGACGGTAATAAAATATGGGTGTAGTGTTTGTGACATCACTCATAGGATTCTGAAGAGCAGTTCTGAAGCGTAAAGTCGGGTCGAGCTGGCCGTCGCCATCTTGTCGAGTCACTCCCGGATAACAGAAAATGGGCAAAGAGGCGGGACGTGGGCGGAGCTGAGGTGACGACTAACAGACAGCAGACAAACGGCAATCCACCTGTCACTCAAAGTGGCCACGCCCTTAATTATGCAGAACTTTAAGGCTTTATATAATGTAAAGGAATGAGTTATAAATAAATCCCCCCCTCACAGTCGTCATGAAGGGCAACATTAGCCGTACAGACCAAAAGCACAGTTTGTCCCAGACTGTAAACATGTGTTCTTCTGCTGTAAAGTTGGCCATTTTAACATGAGCTCAATGAGATTCTGCTCTTTCTGGAGTCTGTCTCTAGTGGCCAGTCCATGAACTGCAGTTTAACTCACTTCAGGAGAAACTGCGGGAATCGTCGACTCGTCCGCCATCTTGGAACAGTCAACATTTCAGACGCTGTCCTCACTCACAGTAAAAAGATGCCGCAACATTTTCAACCTCTGGTTGCAAAAACAGCCGTGATTTAATGGGATGACCTTTCAACAGGTGAGAATGTGTTGGCTTCCGTTTTTATACGTATTTACCAAGCGGCTCCTCCCGCAGTTTCTCCCGTTTTGCAAATATAGGCCTAGACGCACAATCAACTCGAGAGTTTATCTCGATGGCTTTTAGAAATAGCCGCTAATGAGGCATCTATCTATGCGTTGGAGTACCATATACCATTATATCACAGTTTTTTTGTGCAACTGTGGTCAGAGCCCCATGATAATACATGTTCAAAATCAGGTAAACACAAACTGCCATGGGTTTAAAGTAAGTAAGAGTTCTAGAACGGGCTGTAGTTTGATTCTCGAGCGGTGTGCAGTGTGTCGCTCTGGTTGCTGTGGGGTTTAACGAGCGCAGCGTGTCGTTAAAGCGCCGGTTTACGAGGCTCCTTTATCGTCCCACTCACACGCATATACGCGAGCGGCACACAGACTGCAGAACCCCTAAAGACTCAGATTTAATGCTTCCTGCCCGGGCTGATCTCACTCCCACCGCCAGCTGCTGCTTTCAATTTCCCCCTCTCGCTCGCTCACGCGCTCTCTCTTTTCTTTCTTCAGCGCTTTAACTCGCCGCTGCCTTCGGCGGCCAAATGTTTTCAAACCCGAGGTGAGAACACAGCACATGCAGATACGTGTGCATCTACAGCTACTCGAGACACATCGAGTACGTCCTTATGATATTTAATGTCCAAAACCATGACAAATGCTCTTTTTAGTGAGGTAGCACTGTTTAAATATCGTTTCTGAATGGTATCATATTCATACCACGTTATTTATTTCAAATGAACATGTACAGATTTTCAAAGAAATTAAATGTATCGTTATATTTTGGATATGCATTTTTTTTTACCGCCATCAAAATACCAAGCTTTTTAATGTATTTTCCATGCTTTAGAAAACGTATTTTATCATATTTCCATGTTTTTTATGACAATGAGAGCCCTGATAAGACTATAAAATAATATATGAATGCATATTATTATATTATATTCATATAAAAAACACATTAGAACCTTTTAGTAATTTATTTAAATGTAGTTATTAACCATTTTTTTTCTTTTGAGGATGAGCTTTTCACGTTTAGCAAAATTCTGGAGACATTTCTCAACATTTATAGAAATAATTTATATAGCTCTCTATCTGTCTGCCACACACACACACACACACACACACACACACACACACACACACACACACACACACACACACGGAGCGCTCACGTTAATCCGTTTGTCACGGTGAGCGTGCTTCCTGAGAGCTGAAAAATTATTCCTCTCCTTTTCCCTGCGCGATGCTCCACGCACGACACTGTGTGTGTGTGTGTGTGTGTGTGTGTGTGAGGGGGAACAGACAGGCAAGCAGCTGCAAATGTTAAATTGTATCCAATTACTGCCCGCACGGCGATACGAGGGGAATAATTCTTTCCGTATGACAGCGCGATTCGATTATTCCGCACACGAGAGACGCTCCTTATAACTGCGTGAAAAACGTCCCCTGCACGCTCACGCTGAAACACACACGCAGCCTGTGTGTGTGTGTGTAATGATGCGTGCCGTGTACTAGTGTTACACTCTTGATTGACAGGGAGGAAGAACTCATTATGGTGCGACGCTTTGAAACACGACGGCCTACGTCAGACGTGTCTCTAAAGGTCAGCGACCTCTGACCTCCACCTATTTCAACACAATTAGACCTTCCAATAACTGTGTAAGTTTTCGAAACGCCTCAGGCTTGAGGAATTTTAAAGGAACGGCTCTCAGGTGTCATCGCAACAGTATATTCATACGAACCTCCTTTATGATGTTCACTTGGCCATTTTTGAGGAGCTCAGACATTCTGCTAAACATCTTTTGTGTTCACAGAAGATTCAAGGTCATGTGGGTTTGAAACCATATGAGGAGGAGTCAAGGAGGAACTGTTCCTTTAAGAGCTATATTGAGTTTATGTTATTTTAAGAAACAAATAGTTCACATTGTTATTGAAAATATTTTGTAAATTTAATATGAAATCTATGAAAAACTACTGTGGTGATCCAAACGTACATGATATTTACTATTATAGTAGGTATTAATATTTTGAAATTACTTTTATCTGTATATTTTAAGTTTAGCTATTTTTTTTCATGCGTTTTTATAAATTTTGTTCGTTTTTTCATAGTATTTCTTTTCATTTTAGTTCATTTTTTCGTATGTTTCAGCTTTATTTCCGTTACCAAAACCACATATTTTAAATAGTGTTAGTTAATAATAACATTTACATGGTACTTGTCCAAAAAAACAAAACAAACACGGTTGTATCATGGTACTTTTTGGGTTCTGTTTTGTATGTATTAAACCAAGATATGTTGATTATATACCATAATACCATATAATGCTATGTTCATATAGCATGGTTTGTACAAAATATTACAGATTTACAGATATGGTGCATATCTTTTATTAAATATTACTATGGTTCAACCATTTCTTTTTGGGCATTGAATTTCAGTACAATGCTAAGTTTCAGATTATAATGGTACAAAAAAATCATGGTATTTCTACAGTACATGTAAAAAAGCCCATGGGCCCAAAAGACCATCATATTACATCCATTGCAAAAAACTACTGTAAAGAGGCAGTCTCGGTCCGGATCAAACTGAACAAAGGTTCGGTTGGTTTCTAGTGTGAAAGCATTTTCTGTACGGTTCAGACTCTCAGAGCATTTACAGGAAGTTCCTGTTTAAATATTATAATGTTATTTTTACATTTCTTCTCGGCTATATTGATTATGAAAAGTGCAAAGATGCGCAATATGTCAGAAGACAGAAGGTCAGAGATGATTTTTAGCACTTCATTGAGTTTTGTTTTGTAGAAAGCCTTTCTTTAAAGTCAATTTGGTTTTGTATTTAAATTTTAATCAATGTTTCATCAGCCAATCAGCTGGATTGAATAAATAAGAAGCGAAATCGGGTGTTACAATGAGTTTGGTCCGTGCAGCTCTTAAAGGGCCGGAGCTCATATTCTGTGTGAAGCAGGGCAGGAACAGGCTGGAGTGAGTTTGTAGGGTTTTTTAACCCAAAACAAATGATAAAACATTGAATAGTAAGTTTTGTCATATTATTCAATTACTTTTACAGTTTTTTGCCATGGTATGAATTCAGTATCGGCATTGAGGTATTTTAGTCTGGTATCGTATCAAAGTCATAATTTTGGTATCGTGACAACACTATTATATAAAACATATTTGCTGATATTCTATTTTTTTGTGTTACGTTGGTTTACAAATTTGTACCTTTTTACATTTTTACTCTAGAAAATAGTTTTACATTTTGTCAAGGGCTTGTTTACATTTATACTTTTTTATAGTACACTACTGAAGGCCAACGTTGCAAGTTAAATTAAATGTTTTTAAGTAAAATTGTTGAATTTTTTCCACAAAATTGGTAGTAACATGGTACAATTGAATTCCAAAGAGCAACACTGAAAAAAAATGATTTGTTGAATTTACCAAACAATTTTATCGTAAGTGGTCGCAATCAATTTATTTTATCTCAATTTAAACAAAAACACATGCAATTCCCATAAAACCAATTCATTTTTTTTTTTATTAAAATAAAAAAACTAAAACTAACGAGCACAAATTAATTATGCTTAATTTAATCGGGCCATAATCATTTTTTTCAGTGTACTTGTGCAAAAAATACATGGTACTGCTATAATGCATATCCAAAATGGACCTTATGTGAGAGTGCATGATACTTTAGAGGTACCCAAAAAAATAAAGGGCCATCAGGGCTGTTCACTCAGACAATCTTTGTAGATGTCTTGACGTTTAAAGGAAGATGCCGTCTCCTGACGTGTCACCTGACAGACCTGAATCGCACCTGCTCTGCTCAAGAGCTGCTCTCCTTCACCGAGAACAGATGAAGCACGGAGACCACGCCGCAGGCAGGTGGTGCAAACGCGTTCACAAGGTCATGCGTCACGTATGTGACAACAGCGGCGCAGCTTTGGACAAATGAGAGCGGGGAGAAAGATGGAGGGATAATCTCAAGGACATCGCAGCGCCTGGACGAGGATGGAGGCAAGAAAGGAGAAGGTTAAAGGGCTGTGGATGGGAGTTCAGCCAAACAGGCAGTGGAGGTGGGCTGTCAACTCCCATTATCTATTCAGACTCTAAAGTATAATATTAAAAACCTGGAGAGAGCGAGGCTAGACGAGGAAAGACGAGCGAGCCACGGGCGCTTCACCTTGCCGTGTTCCCCTGCGCCGCTGCGCACACACACATGCGCGGCTGGTTTTTTATGTGATGTAGTGGTTGCCACAGTGGCAGCAGACACCTTGACAACCAGGCGGCCCTCACAGCTGCTGTCTGACTGGCAGCCACTTAGAGACTGCATGAGTGTGTGTGTGTGTGACAGCAAGCCCTTAAACCTGTAGCACACTAGCCTGTGCCGTCATGTGCGCTAGTTCAGAAATCTTCTGCTGGAGTTCGTGTCAGTTACAGCTGACATACTTCAGCCCGAGTGCCCTGACGTGCGTGCCTGGTGCTTTGTGCGCTACTTTGGCGGACCTGAAGGGGGCGATATCTCAGGCAAGCCGCAGACTGTAATGGTGCGTTCACACCGGACACGAATGACGCGATTCGCGCAAGTGATTTACATGTTAAGTCAATGCAAAGACAATCTGTGAATAGACAATGACACGAGTTGAAAAATCGGACCTTTGGTGGATATTCGCGCCGCGTTAACCAATCAGGAGCTGCTCTAGTAGTGACAACAATGAGGACACAATCTGTATATTAATATCTGGTTCAGACAATATGATCACTGTGATAACATTAAATGACATGAAACACAACCCAGTCTCTTTTTGTTAAATGCAAGTTTATGTTTGATCAATAATACAAAAGTAGAAGTAAAAGGTATAAGAAGCTACACATGAAATAAAGCAAACAGTTCAGTCAAACATGCAAAGTCAGCGCTAGTCGGCTACAACAGTAACGTAAAGTTAAATAGCCTAAAAATAAAAAAGTAATAAAACTTAATTTTGCCCTCAGTCTAAACGATTTGCCAGGGAACAAATTATAGATCCATGAGAGCAAAGATCGGCCGTTAGATCTACACAAGACGAATTACAGCTGGAGACGCCACAGAGACATCAGAGCCAGCGGCTGAAGGACTGGCCGAGGAAAGGCTGCTCTCGCCGGGGTTAATGAGCGCTGAGCACCTGATCCACTGGAGCTCACACACACCAGATCACATGTTCAAAGGCGCTCGCTTTATAAATAAACCACAGATTTGAGCTTTAAACAACTACATTATCGCCTGAAAAAGTCTTCAAACTACGTTTTGAAGTAGAATTTTAAATATATGGGCGTAGTGTCCGTGACATCACTCATAGGATTCTGAAGAGCAGTTCTGAAGCGTAAAGTCGGGTCGTGCTGGCCGTCACCATATTGTCGCCATATTGTCGAGTCACTCCCGGATAACAGAAAATGGGCAAAGAGGCGGGACGTGGGCGGAGCTGAGGTGACGACTAACAGACAGCAGACAAACGGCAATCCACCTGTCACTCAAAGTGGCCACGCCCTTAATTATGCAGAACTTTAAGGCTTTATATAATGTAAACGAATGAGTTATAAATAAATCCCCCCCTCACAGTCGTCATGAAGGGCAACATTAGCCGTACAGACCAAAAGCACAGTTTGTCCCAGACTGTAAACATGTGTTCTTCTGCTGTAAAGTTGGCCATTTTAACATGAGCTCAATGAGATTCTGCTCCTTCTGGAGTCTGTCTCTAGTGGCCAGTCCATGAACTGCAGTTTAACTCACTTCAGTATCGGCTTCAGGAGAAACTGCAGAAGGTGTCACTTGGTCCAATATCATTGTGCCGCTGCACTCATGGGGCGGCTCACAGCTCTTGATGGAATGAGAGTATAGTTCCTGTCAAATCGGCCTAGAAAATCACAACTTCTCATTTTCCATCGGTCTTAGCACACGATGAACTACAGAAGAGTCACGTTTGAAACAGGAAAAATATCGACACTCTTTAGTCATTTTTGAGCAAGATGCTAACGGTCTAATCCGATTCAATGATCTATGCTAAGCTATGCTAAAAGTGCTAGCGCCAGACATGGAGATCGGCTGAATGGATTCGCAAACGGTCAAACTCAACTGTTGAACTCTAGGAGAGTCGGAAAATGAGCCTATTTTCAAAAATAGTGGCGTGTTCCTTTAATAATTAAGTACATTGATTAGCCCTAGGTTAACCTAAGCTTTTATTTCAGAGATATTTGGGTTCATTTGGTGTGGATATATTAATACATATCAGTTCCATTTCAAGTTCGGTGCGATTTCCACTAGGGGGGCGAAATGCGACAATCATTTGCAAATGTCTGAGATAGTGGAAAGGCAGCTATTAAGTTACTTTTAAATATTCATGCCAGATAAATGTGTTATTGTTTGGGTAGCTAGTTAGAAACATTTTCAAACACTTACACAAATGTCCGTTATAGCGCCCCCGGGGTCAACACTGAGAATGCAGCTTGTCTGCGTTCATGTACGTGCGTAGAGTATATTTCAATTCTTACTTTGTGTCGCAACAAGACAAAACATCATTAGCTAGATCACAACCATTAAAATTAATAGTATTTGCTTTAAAATTAGTTCGGTTTAAATTTTGATTCTGCAAATGTCACTGTATTTCGTATTCACTGTAAACGTCTGACCATTAAAAAAAAATGCTATTCTAAAAAGGCCCATGCAAAGTCAATTTTTTTACACATTTAAATTTTATGTTATGTTACATGTGCGCATGTCATGATAAACATCTCAATGTACACAAACACAGTCACACACTGTGTCAAGGTGAGGTTAACCGTGCATTTAAGTATGTGGCCTCATCACACACACACACACACACACACACACTTCATTGCACTCTTAATTTACGCATGACATTTACACATGACGCCTCTACACTCACGGTCATTACCCTGAGAGCTTCAGTTCAAAAATGCTTGAGCCAGCAACCTAACCACACACACACACACACACACACACACAACCAAGATTCATTCAACTCCAGCACACCGGAAAGAGATCACTGTAAAGCACACTTCTATTGTATTTAAATCACAAAATAAATGTCTATTACTATACAGCAATAAAAATATTAATATTTATTTATTAAATTTGAGGCCAAGTGTGCAGTAATTGTATACAATTGTTATTTATGCCGCTATTTTTGTACAAAATTATGAGCATAAGGTGAGAATTACCAGTATTTCATTATTCTATAAACACAATTTTGGTAAAATGTAGATTATGGATAGTTACGGCATAAATCATTATTCCAAATATGGAATAAAGAGAAATGATTAGAAATAGTTGTGTCATTATTAATACTAATAATAATGAAAAATAACAGACATTAAAACATAAAACACTATATATATCTGTCATAAAAAAGCATCTCTAAAGCCATCGGTAATCAATTAACCAATCTAAAAATGATGAAGGCTAAATATTTAAGAAGAGTCTTTCTGTTCACATGAACACACACACACACACACACACACACATCTGTTCTTAAGATGATGCCAGTGTAAACGTGAAATGAGTCACACACACTCATTTACAGAGAACTGCAGAGAGACGTGTGTCTACCAGAAGAGAGAGGAAACAGTGATGTATGTCAGAGAAAAAGAAAACATCGAGACGGAGATCTTTGTAAGTCTGTTGCCGTAGTGCTCTGAATGTGTGTGCGTGTGTGTGTGTGTGGGCTGATACATCGCCAGCAGGCACAATCTAGCCTGTTTATCACTCACACACACACACACACACACACACACACACGCGCGCGCACGTTCTCTATTTCACATACGCACACAGATGAGACATTTTCAGTAATCAAGGCATCGAATAAGTCCTTACTTTTGAGCTTGGCGGCGACTTGCACACACACACACACACACACACACAATCCTGGCATGTGTCCCCAGCACATAAACAGCCATTAATCGTTGCTCACACTGCTGACATTTGGAAGAAAGGTCACACTTTCCTGTCTCTCTCTCTCAGTCTCCCTCCCTGTCGTTCCGCCCACCCTCTCTGAGAACCAGCAGACAGGCCGCGACTCCTGGTAATTTCCTGCCTTGCGCCCATAATAGTGCGTTCAGTGTGTGTCTACAGTCAGAGAGGAAACGGGCCGTTTCACGGGTTGCCCACCATGCTGCCTCCTGCACGTGTCTTAACTCGTTTCCAGCGACATCCACTATGTGAAAATGCTGTGGCAGGACACAATCACAAGCAATTAGAATATATTCGTACAGTTATGAGGATTCTGAACCTATCAGATTTGACAGTGGGCGGGGCTACCTAGCGTTAAGCAGCATGAATATAAACCAAATGATCAAATAAATGTCCAGTTGTTTGCCGTTTATTGCGATTGGTTACGGCAAAACTCATATAATGGCAGTTGTTTGTTATTTTACAGCTTTACTGACAGCAATTTACAGAGATAAAGCACTGAAAGTCATTTTCTTCAATGGCGGCAACAAACGCAAAGCTGCAAAAAGCAACATTTTGAACAAAAGCTGAGAAAAATCTAGACTACATTCAGATTGCTTTCAGAACGATCATCAAACATAGAGTAGATTGAGTCTAGTGATGCACCGATCATGGTTTTACATGGCCGGTTCCGATACCGATTTCCGATTTTATTTTTTTAATTTACACAATAAAAGAATGAAAGTATACATGAACAAGATGTTTATTTGGTATTTAACAGGCTAAATTGGCTTTTGGCTAATGAAAACAAGTCCGCAATCTGAAATTAACGGGAAATTGAATTTCGTTTTGTATAAATTGTATCTTAATTTTAATGATTTTCTTAGCATGAGAAAAAAATTGTACAAAAAACGTAGAAAAAATGCTCTTATTAATTTGTCTTGTTTCTAGTCTAAATATTTAAACATTTTTAAAACAAAATGCATTTACTAGATAAGTACAATATAAAATATATAATGTCCTTTGTCCTGCTGCTCTCAGTCACATAGGTACCTGAAGCTCATTCTTTATGCTGCTCATTATGCGGGCTATTATGTTCTTTTGTCATCTCAGGTGATACTCATCATTATTCATTAGATATCACGCCTCCTTGCATACGGGCTTTGTGAAGAAAAACACTTACAAATTTTAAATCAGTGTATTGTTTTATGTGAACGAGTATGCTCAATGATTCTCACATCAGTTTAAAGCAAAAACTCTAGGCAACAACACCCATTAGTCAAAGGTCTTGTGGACACATATCTATTGTGTGTTCTGAGGCCTTCATTTAAAAACAAATTTTTTGTTTTCTCAAAAACCATGCATAAACAATTTTCTCTCAAAACTACAAGCATGTACAAACATGTTGCTCTCATATTATGGTAGCCCAGTTTGTGCTGAATACAGTGTTTTATTCAGTACGTTAAAGGAGAACTCCGGTGAATTTTTAAGTTAATCTTGATCATTATACCTTTGTGAGTACTGTCTATAGAAAAGAAAAACGAACCGGATTGGTGCTTGCAACACGGAGCTGTTACAGTTAATGCCCAGAGCTTCCACTCAGCTAACATGGCAGCTATGGGGGCATATACATAAAGAGTGTCTTTGTGCCTCTTAACAGACACAAAATGCAATTAAAATGTCTGTCCAACATGAACAGGGCCCTTACATGACAACGAGATGCGTTTAGCCATAGTGTTTTAGACGGCAAGCTGTAGTCTCGCGCTGAAGTCCCATGAGAACTCAGTTGTATCCGGTAAAATGTAAATAGTCCAGGGGGGAGGAGCGTCATGTGTGTGAAGAGTGATGATTGGCTCACAAGTGAAGAAGAAATGGTTCGTAATGCTCCCTAACTGTAACAGCTCCGTGTCGCAAGCACCAATCTGGTTCGTTTTTTTTTTCTATAGACAGTACTCACAGAGGTATAACGATCAAGATTAACTTAAATTCACCGGAGTTCTCCTTTAATGTGTTTATAAGCAACTGAAAAAAAAACAGAGCATGTCAAAACTTCTAAAGGGCCCCAAAACAGCTCAGACTCCTAGAGGTTAAAGAAAATCCCCAACTTCCCACTGGTTTTTACAACTTTGTGGTGGCGTTCATGTGCATTCAACTCATAAATACAATCGTTACGACATGACTTGAACGCACCATAGCTCTCCTGACTGCCCCTGTCGGACAAAATGGTGGATTCGGCAGAGGGCGGATTATGATTGGCCAGAACGCCTGTCAATCAAACTCCCAGCGAAGGGTGAATTACACGGCATGCGAATGCTGCGACAACACCATACACAAAAAAAAAAAGGTTCTATATGGCACCAAAAATGGTTCTTGGCTCGTAATCATAGGGGAACCTTTTTAAGTGCTATATAGCACCAATTTTGGTGCTTCAGTGGTTCTTCAGAGGTTCTTCAGCGGTTCTTCAGTGGTTCTTCAGCGGTTCTTCAGAGGTTCTTCAGTGGTTCTTCAGTGGTTCTTCAGCGGTTCTTCAGTGGTTCTTCAGTGGTTCTTCAATGGTTCTTCAGCGGTTCTTCAGCGATTCTTCAGTGGTTCTTCAGCGGTTCTTCAGTGATTCTTCAGCGGTTCTTCAGTGATTCTTCAGCGGTTCTTCAGTGGTTCTTCAGCGGTTCTTCAGTGATTCTTCAGCGGTTCTTCAGTGATTCTTCAGCGGTTCTTCAGCGGTTCTTCAGCGGTTCTTCAGTGATTCTTCAGCGGTTCTTCAGTGATTCTTCAGCGGTTCTTCAGTGGTTCTTCAGCGGTTCTTCAGTGGTTCTTCAGCGGTTCTTCAGAGGTTCTTCAGCGGTTCTTCAGCGGTTCTTCAGAGGTTCTTCACCGGTTCTTCAGTGGTTCTTCACCGGTTCTTCAGTGGTTCTTCAGCGGTTCTTCAGTGGTTCTTCACCGGTTCTTCAGTGGTTCTTCACCGGTTCTTCAGAGGTTCTTCAGCGGTTCTTCAGTGGTTCTTCACCGGTTCTTCAGTGGTTCTTCACCGGTTCTTCAGCGGTTCTTCAGTGGTTCTTCAGCGGTTCTTCAGTGGTTCTTCACCGGTTCTTCAGTGGTTCTTCACCGGTTCTTCAGAGGTTCTTCAGTGGTTCTTCACCGGTTCTTCAGAGGTTCTCCAGCGGTTCTTCAGTGGTTCTTCAGCGGTTCTTCAGTGGTTCTTCACCGGTTCTTCAGAGGTTCTTTGACTAAGGTGCTATATAGCACCGCTACCATATAAAGAACATGTTAAGATATGGTGCTATATAGCACCAAAAGTGGTTCTTGGCTCGTAATCATAGGGGAACCTTTTTAAGTGCTATATAGCACCAATTTTGGTGCTTCAGTGGTTCTTTAGTGGTTCTTCAGCGGTTCTTCAGTGGTTCTTCAGCGGTTCTTCAGTGGTTCTTCACCGGTTCTTTGACTAAGGTGCTATATAGCACCGCTACCATATAAAGAACATGTTAAGATATGGTGCTATATAGCACCAAAAGTGGTTCTTGGCTCGTAATCATAGGGGAACCTTTTTAAGTGCTATATAGCACCAATTTTGGTTCTTCAGTGGTTCTTCAGCGGTTCTTCACCGGTTCTTCACCGGTTCTTTGACTAAGGTGCTATATAGCACCGCTACCATATAAAGAACATGTTAAGATATGGCGCTATATAGCACCAAAAGTGGTTCCGTGATTACGACGAAGAACCATTTTTGGTGCCATATAGAACCTTTTTTTTTTAGAGTGTATTACTGAGGCGCGAGGACAGAAACGTATGCCTGTTTAGGATGAGGTGCGACGCTCAAACCACAGAGAGAAATCATAACTTTGTTGCGTCTGTGCATTTTTGTGGCGGACGAGCCTGGTCAGTTTGTAGGACACTCGCTGATGAGGCCACTTGTGAATGAGCCTCGTTGTTTCTCGTGCTCGGGCTGCAGTCTTCGCCCCTCGTGATTTTTGTCAGTCTGTTAGTGGAACAATAGCAGCGTTTCATAGTGAGATCACCCAGCGCACACACTCCGGCCGTCAGAGGGAAGAGTCGACGGGGGCTCTGGTAACAGAGGAACAAATGATGAGGATTACAGACAGAGACGCATTATACCACTGCCCCCTCGGAACCTGTCTCTCTCTCTCTCTCTCTCTCTCTCTCTCTCTCTCTCCGTGCTCATTCCACATAATCTGATTCCACAGCCTCACTGCGAGTAATCCTCCAAAACAATCTACACCCCCCAAATGCACTAAACGGTTGCACCACACTTGCATGCAGGATTCAGCGCCGGGGTAAACTGGATCGCCAGAGGTGATTTTCACACTCGCTCCTAATTCAAGTTCAGTTCCTCTTCCTGCACTTTTGAATCTGACCATGCATCATTTTCATAAACATAAGGATCATTATTCACAGCAGCTGCTTCACTTTCATTTCTTCACCTTCAAATCTTTGCACTTGTCTGGCTGAGACAGAGTGTGTACTTTACATCACACAATTCTGACTTTACATCACACAACTCTGACTTTACATCACACATTTCTGACTTTACATCACACAACTCTGACTTTACATCTCACAACTCTGACTTTACATCTCACAACTCTGACTTTACATCTCACAACTCTGACTTTACATCTCACAACTCTGACTTTACATCTCACAACTCTGACTTTACATCTCACAACTCTGACTTTACATCACACAACTCTGACTTTACATCACACAACTCTGACTTTACATCACACAACTCTGACTTTACATCACACAACTCTGACTTTACATCACACAACTCTGACTTTACATCTCACAACTCTGACTTTACATCTCACAACTCTGACTTTACATCACACAACTCTGACTTTACATCACACAACTCTGACTTTACATCACACAACTCTGACTTTACATCTCACAATTCTGACTTTACATCTCACAACTCTGACTTTACATCACACAACTCTGACTTTACATCTCACAATTCTGACTTTACATCACACAACTCTGACTTTACATCTCACAACTCTGACTTTACATCACACAATTCTGACTTTACATCTCACAACTCTGACTTTACATCTCACAACTCTGACTTTACATCACACAACTCTGACTTTACATCTCACAACTCTGACTTTACATCTCACAATTCTGACTTTACATCTCACAACTCTGACTTTACATCTCACAATTCTGACTTTACATCTCACAACTCTGACTTTACATCTCACAACTCTGACTTTACATCTCACAACTCTGACTTTACATCACACAACTCTGACTTTACATCTCACAACTCTGACTTTACATCTCACAACTCTGACTTTACATCACACAACTCTGACTTTACATCTCACAACTCTGACTTTACATCACACAACTCTGACTTTACATCTCACAACTCTGACTTTACATCTCACAATTCTGACTTTACATCACACAACTCTGACTTTACATCTCACAACTCTGACTTTACATCACACAACTCTGACTTTACATCTCACAACTCTGACTTTACATCTCACAACTCTGACTTTACATCTCACAACTCTGACTTTACATCACACAACTCTGACTTTACATCTCACAACTCTGACTTTACATCTCACAACTCTGACTTTACATCTCACAATTCTGACTTTACATCACACAACTCTGACTTTACATCTCACAACTCTGACTTTACATCACACAACTCTGACTTTACATCTCACAACTCTGACTTTACATCTCACAACTCTGACTTTACATCTCACAACTCTGACTTTACATCACACAACTCTGACTTTACATCACACAACTCTGACTTTACATCACACAACTCTGACTTTACATCACACAACTCTGACTTTACATCTCACAACTCTGACTTTACATCTCACAATTCTGACTTTACATCACACAACTCTGACTTTACATCACACAACTCTGACTTTACATCTCACAACTCTGACTTTACATCTCACAATTCTGACTTTACATCACACAATTCTGACTTTACATCACACAACTCTGACTTTACATCACACAATTCTGACTTTACATCTCACAACTCTGACTTTACATCTCACAACTCTGACTTTACATCACACAACTCTGACTTTACATCACACAACTCTGACTTTACATCTCACAACTCTGACTTTACATCACACAACTCTGACTTTACATCTCACAACTCTGACTTTACATCTCACAACTCTGACTTTACATCTCATCTTACTCAGCATTCTAAAATAGATAGTAAATAGAAAGTTCAAAAGAACAGTATTAATGCTCATTAGAAATCTCAATTTAACCTCAATTGATCAATTTAATGCCTGAATATTAATTTTGTAAAAAAAAAATCTTTTGAAAGGAAGTGTATGCATTTCCACATCTGTCATTTCACTCTGCGTAATCACCTGTTTCTTCACCCGTGTCTAAAAATCACGTTTTCTCCTTCCGCCCAAGAGCGTCACATTCAAACACGCATCAGTCGATTTGTGTGTTCTTGAACGGCAGTTTTCCTGCTTGTGTTTGTTTTGTGTGTCTGCGGTGAGCAGCCCACACACCTCTTGTGTGTTGACACTGCACGCTTGGCCTCAAACTCCAGCGGAGAGAGAGGGAGAGAGACAGCATGTCTGGATACCAGGTCTTTATCCCAGCGCTCCGTGTGCCAGACTTCGGGGCTGGAACGGTTTAATGCCGAGTACAGCTCGCAAAACGACTCTCGCCGTGTCTCATTTGATTTAAGGCCCCAGAGGCATCTCTCCATATCGGTCTGAAACTGCGACCACGTGTTGTTTTGCAGCACAGCTTTCTGCGTTTAAAGAGTTAATCCCGCAGACGGCAGCAACATGCAGCGAGCATGTGGGCGTTTGGGTGTGTTCGTGCTGGAGAGAGCGAGAGAAAGAGATGATGTGTGTAAAATGTGTGTGCGCGTGTTTCTGGCGAGCCATCCCGTTGAGGAGATGTGCTCTGCGGCGGTAGTATTTAAAGTCACCATGAAATCAAAATTAAAATGACGTAGTGCAATTATTTTCATTCTTTTTTTAATGTGCCCTCTAATCTTTAATCAAAATAACAATGTCTCTTATCTGATGATGTATTCATTGGTGTGTGGGCGGGACAACTTGTCACTCACATGACCAATAGCAAACCACAACGATCCAACCATCCAATCAGATTAACAAAATCAAGCCCCACCCTTTTGTTCTTCATCCAGTAACACTCAAAGGATGCATTTCGGTAGCCTGGCAAGCCAGAGCCACATCAAGATGTTGGGTCTGGGAACTCACCGTTGGCAGGGCTCAATCCGAGAGGCGGGATAAACGGTTGTCTTAGGATAGCGCTACAACCAACCAGAGCAACAAAGAAGGTGAAGCGGAGCTAGTTGATAGATTAAACTTTCACCATATCCAGTCGGCAAAACTCCGAACACATCTTCCTTTCTTACACCGAACGTGAATAGAGCGTCTGGCGCGAGTGATTTCCATGTTAATCAATGGAAAGGCGTGTTGACCGCGTCTGGAGGTCATGCGGCGCGATTCCGCCTCTCTCAAGCGAGCGAATTGGACGCGAATTACGTGATACATGTATTATGTGTGAGAGGTGCTTTTTGTGCATTCACACGTTTGAAGCGAATTCGCGTCCGAGTTTAAAAATCTGATATTTGGATCCAAATTCGTGCCGTGTTAACCAATCAGGAGCCTGCTCGCTACTGTCACGTGGTGAAGTGACGTCATGAGAAACCCTGCATAATTTAAAAATACTACTATTGTGTCACAAAATTTAGTTTTAAGACTCTTTCAGGTGGGAATGTAGTTGTTTAAAGCTCAAATCTGTGGTTTATTTATAAAGAGAGCGCCTATTTAAAAAAAATAATCTTGTGTTTGTGGAGTTTTGAGATCCAGGCGCTCATCGCTCATTAACCCCGGCGAGAGCAGCCTTTCCTCGGCCAGTCCTTCTGACGTCTGCCGCTGGCTCTGATGTCTCTGTGATGGTTAAACATGAGATATAATTCGTCTTGTGTGGATCTAACGGCCAATCTTTGCTCTCTTGAATCATAATTTGTTGTCTGCCAAATCGTTTTGACTGAGGGCAAAGATAATTTTCATAACTTTATATTTTTAAGGATATTTAAATACACATGCTGTTAAGATAATTTAGGACTTGCCTGGACCACATTTGTGTGGCTATTAATGTTTAATATATATTTTTAATGAAAATGAAAAGAGGCAGAGTGGTGTTTTATGACATATTTCTCCTGGAACGCCTTGAACGCACGTCTATTTCGCTTCAAACGCTCGATTTATACACGCGTCCAATTCGCTGTGGACGCGCAAATGGATTCAAAATGTTCAAGCGTCCAACTAGACGCGATTTGACGCTCTATTCACGTTTGGTGTGAACGCAGCATTAAGAATGACTTCAGTGCCGTTCTTTGTTCTTTTCTCAAAGAAAAGCTTAACTCCAAGTCTTCCAGAGTCACGGCCAAAGCCGATTCGAAAGGCCGCTGTTCGCCAGCTTCTTTGTTTACGAGTAGCACACGGAACCGCCGCGACTCTGCCGTCATTATGTTAAGCCCACCCACCGACTCTATACACGATGTGATTGGCCTGACTAGAGTTTGGTTTGGCAAGCCAACGGAGAGTTGCTAGACGCCCTGACTGCAAATTATATGTGCTGCCGCTAGGGTGCGTCTAGATTTCTAGGCTAGCATTTCTGCATCTCGGTGTACAAACAAAGCCGAATAAACATGGCTAATCTAAGAGTGTGCAATGCAAACATGAGATGAAAAGCTAATTTTTCCCTTCGACCCTTCGTCCCCCCCCCCCCCCCCCCCACATCCCCCTGTCCGCCCAGACGCTAAGTATGATTAGAGAATGCAAGAAATTAGACTTCCCGAAGGAGAATGAATGTCTAAACAACTCTGGTTGCTTGCACAAACATCCCGTCTCCAGCAATCTGTAAAATAAACCCAAAACACACACACGTGATTTTCCCACAAGGAAAACCCTGGCGTGAATTTCTGTTCCCTACTTGAGACGCAACCCCACAAACACACGCCAACACGGTTTCCCACAGGAAAAAAAATAGCAAACCTCTTTAATATCTCAGCTGTTTCCCCAATGAGATTGAACGGAGATCAAAGCATGATTTTCGCACAATGCATTTCTTCTGAGATGTCTCAGTCATGTCTCAAACGGTCTACGATCTCAATATAAACTCTCATTAAATTTTCCTTAGGCAAAATGTTTTGATCTATGCTGCCCATTTAATTTTACACCAGTCTATATTCTTAGTTTATTTCGACAATTGTCTAATTTGCATCTGAGGAATTGAGGATAAAACTGAGACTAAGTTGATTTCACAAAACGAAACGCAACTGAGAAAATCAAAAGAATGAATGAAGACGGTCATATTGCAATGACGAAACTAGTCTTCTGAGTAGCGTTCACAAGGGGGAAAGGCAACATCATCTCATGCACAGAAGTTCAAACGTTAACTGGGTAAGAGGGACACAAGTGTGAGTCAAGAGCGAGAAAAAAACAGGAGCGAGAGGCTGTGGTGAGTCAGCCTTTGGTCTAAAAGAGATCGAAAAGATCGGACGACAGCCAGAGGCTGCCATGGCTCAAGACACACACACACACACACACACACACACACACATACACGTTTCAGACGGAAATGTGCTCTTGTTTTTCAGCAGTCTCACAAAGCAAAAGGAACTCCTCACAATGAGACGACAAACAAACATTCTCTCTCTTTTTCTGTGGTTTCTCCCTTTCTTGAAGCACTCCGGCTTGCCTTACCACCAAGTCTTTCTCTCTTTTTGTATCTCATTTTTGCTCTCTGGGCACAGGCAGCGGCATTTAAAAGACCCTTCCAGCGCTGCCCTGACATGCTCTTGGCCTCGCCTCCGCCGAGAGAACCCGTCGGGTCCTGACAAGGACAGCGGTGCGAGCTGCTTTCCCCTCCTCCACACATCTCATTACGTCCTCTCTCTCATGCCTGACTTCGTTTGCTAGATTTCCTCTACATCCCCAGTTTGTATTCTTTTTTAATGGTCAAATCGTTTGGCTGTTTTTCTAAATTCTATATCTTTGCCACTGGTAAAGATGCCTGTTGTGAAATATCTACACGTCGCAATATGCCATGGTGTTCGACCCATTCTTATGGTGCGTTCACACCAAACGCGACTTGCGAGAATAAATCGCGTGTAGTTGGACGCTTGAACATTTTGAGTTTCCTCGCTTCATTTGCGCGTGACATAACAGACGTGAACTCGTGTCATGGGAGGGGCTTCTGCCAGCGGCTCGTCTCGTTGTGAAATGGCTGACAAGGATTGTTTTAAAATACGGTGAATAAGCTCAATTAGCCGGCTTTAGCTAGCTTGTAGTCTCAATATGTGTATATAGAGCTCAAACTGAGGAAAGAGCGTTTTTTACAACTCACCAGACTGTCCAACCTCCTCACTCACTTTCTTAAAAAGCAAGATCCTTTTTATTCTGTTTCTATAAAGTATGAAGATGTGTCGCACAGCTCCGGGTCTCCACATATGATTGTGTCCTCATTGTTGTCACTTCTAGAGCAAGCTTCTGATTGGTTAACGCGCCTGAATATCCGCCAAAAGCCTCTCCGCCGGGCTCCCATTGAAAATGAATGACTTCCGGCCACTTTGACGCTCTCGCTGGCGGCGGTGTGAACGCACCATAAGCCTATACATTGATGTTCGCTGATTTTAATCCCATACTGTATAGCGATGTCATGATGCGCTTTGACTAGATTTGATGTTTAGCTTTGATGTTTTTAAGTAGTAAACGTATTCAAGTTCAACTGCAAGAGAGTATAGCCTAAAAAAAAGAACCCACACACACACACACGCATGCACCCTCGTCTCTCTCACGCGCCAGTCAGACCAATCGTGGCAATGCATCACATTGCAACAATAATTACAACAGCCACGCAACAATAATTTCAGCCTGCATTCACTGTATACAGCGGGACGTGATGTTGTGACGCGATTTTTCGAACGGATGCTTCACCTAAAATGCATAGCAATGCAAGTGATGCAAGTCAAATGCAGCGTTCTATTGAAAATTTATGTATGTATTTCTGCCGTACCAAACTGCAATGAAGCCTCACGCGCACACACACACACACACACACACAGGCTGCTAGGTTACCATAGCATATAGGCTCACCCCAGAAATTATATATTATTTGTTAGAAGCCTAATGGTAAATGCTGCAGGTGTAGAAATCTACATAAAAGATATTTACTTTGATGTCAGGGCTAGATTACAGCATGAAACCTGTTGTGCATATTAATAAATTAAATTGCTTTTCCTCTTCATTTTTGTTATGCATTATTTGTTTTGGTTGTATAAAAACACACACCCACACAAAATCCGATTAATCGATCGATTAAGTGCTAGATTAATCGATTACAAAAATAATCGATAGCTGCAGCCCTAAATCTGGGACAAAGTTTGTAATTGTGGGCGGGACCACCAATGTTATTATGGCAGCCTGGGGTTAGCCTGGTCCTACAAGACTCTCGTACATTTCATTTGTACAGAGTCTGGCCGCTCTCCGTTCACAAGCGTTTACTTCCTTGAAGGCGGGTATTCTGTTGAAGTTTAAAACTATTGGATCTGCCATAACCAATCGCTAACGTTTGGTCGTGACGCATGTCATCTCAAACTAGCGCACAACATCGACGTCATCGTTCTCAACCACTCCCTCTGTTCACTGATTGGACCGGTTAAAATTTGATCGGAGAAAACCAGAGAATATACGGCAATCCCAGACGCCGTACGGAAGGAAAATTAAAATTGAGAGGAAGTACGTAAGAGGGCGGAGCCTGGCTAGACTGGGGTGGGATGGTTGAAGTGTTTGGGACAACAGTTGGCTGAAAAACTATTTTTGCAATTCTACTGGGTCAGAAATTATGCACTTCACCTTTAACCTCAGAGCGTGTGTGATGAGCAATTTCCAAAATAACAGTCATTTTCGAATTCATTTCACCCTTGACAGGTCTGGCAGCTCTGCGTCGAAGTCGAGCGAACCCATCCAAATGATGACCTGAGTCTGATCCCGCTCTCTCCTCCATTAAGCAGACGAGCGGTGTAGATGCAAAGGAGTCCGTCACATTGGAGAGGAGGTGATGTTTCTCCATGAGTGTCTGGTCAGACACACTGGCGGCTGCTCAACCACTAAATGGCCCAATCACAAAACCCTATGACTCGTGGAAAACAACAGATCAATAGCCTTCCTCTGGTTCTCGCCTGCATGCTTGTATATCTGCGTGCATGAGAGGGCGAGAGCGCAGATGATGGTAGAGCATTTTGCATCCATATGCCCACTCAACTGCATTTGAAATCAAGAATATCTGTTTTTTTTTTTCTAGCACCGTTTTTAAACACACGCGGTCCTGATTACAGCCTCCCTCTGGAGACGGTAGAAATAAAGAATGATCGCCAGGCAGGGAGAGACAAATTTACGCTCGGCGAGCAGCATTCATTACAAACAGGCTGCCGTGTGTGTGCTGTGTGGCCGAACTCGACCTCAAGAGTTAGCAGAGTGAAAGCCAAACCCTCCGCCGCTGCCAAACAGATCAGATTAGAAATGCAGTCGAGCGCTCGGCAGCAAGACAACAAGACAGAAGGCAGACAGATAGACGGGTCAAGGGAAAGCTGCAATAATGGAGAATGAACTGGGAGTTTTTTTGGTTTGTGCAAATGTGCTCCGTGTCAGGTGTTTCCAAGGCAAGGATTAACAAGGGTTAACAATTCTGTCTAAATGCAAACAGAGATTCATTTCCAAGCGAATGTGGACTACCCGAGCACAAACACTGCTAATCTAGTGGTGAATTCAGAACGGCCTAGATTGAAATGTGAAATGTGTTGATCCAGAAGAGAAAGGCAGAGAAATCTAGAAATTTGAGATGATGATGCAGAGATCGACCCGCTGATCGCCTGGATCTCACAACTACAAAAACAGCAGATCAAATTGTAAAATAGGCGCTCTCTTTATAAATAAACCACAGATTTAATCTTTAAACAAGTACTTTATCGCCTGAAAAAGTCTTAAAACTACAATTTGTGACACATTAACAGTAGTATTTTTAAATTACGCTGGTTTCTCGTCCGCTATTGACGCTTGCTGGTTGCTGGTTTTATAGTCGTCCATATGGTACTATTAGTTATAAATATTATATCTAGCTAGCTACTGTTATGTTGTAATGCTTAATATTTGAAACAACCCAATACATTCGTTAAACGTCTTACATTTGGGTATTTAAAGGTCCCGTTCTTCGTGATCCCACTGTTCAAACTTTAGTTAGTGTGTGATGTTGCTGTTAGAGCATAAATAATACCTGTAAAATTATAAAGCTCAAAGTTCAATGCCAAGCGAGATATTTTATTTAACAGAAGTTCCCTTTCAAAGCCTACAGCGAACGGCTGGCTTGGACTACATCCTGGTACTTCCTTCATTAATGACGTCAGTAGAACAGTAGAACAGACTAACCTCCGCCCACAAGAATACGCGGAAAAAGGGGGCGTGGTCTTGTTGCTGTCCCACGTGGAGAAGAGGAAGTGTCGCGTGGAGAAAAGGAAGTGTTGCGTTTGAGTGTGTTTGTCGCCATGTCGTCGAGACGCTGTTATTTTCATCCCGGAGTCAAATCCCCTTTGTTTGGCTTTCCCAGGGACGCCGTAGAGATCATTGAGCGCATACATCTCCCGTTAAGAGGCGTGACCTTTCCACGTGCGCTAAGCTGCTGTCCAATCACAACACAGGAACCGCTGGCACAATCAGAACTCGTTACGTATTTCTGAAGGAGGGACTTCATAGAACAAGGAACTCATCAGCCGTTTTTAGGACAGTGAGAACAGCGGTGTACAGATGAGTAAATTGTGTTAAAAATACTGTTTGTTTTTTTTTACACGCGAAACATGAACACATGTTATATTGCACACTGTAAACACAATCAAAGCTTAAAAAAAACACGAAGAACGGGACCTTTAAGATAGGCTGGAGGTTATCCCAACTTTAAGAAGTTATTTACGATGATTTTAAAGAACATTCTTTTCGTGAATATGAATACTTCTTAACTTTTATCTTAAGAACAATCATAAGAAAAGTTTTTGGGAATACAAAATATTCTTATATTTTTTCTTAAGTTAGAAAATAAGAAGAAATTGGCAGTGAATCCGGCCCCAGGACTTGGAAATCTGTTGATTTTAGAAAGACGGTTAAAAACTACATTTACATTTACATTTATGCATTTAGCAGACGCTTTTATCCAAAGCGACTTGCAACTTGGGGGTACATGAAGCGATGGGTCATGAAGAGTCGAGAAGCGCAATACATTGCTCAGTGTAGCACAGGCTAGAGTGGGGAGGGAAGAAGAAAGAGAAAGAGGAGAGGAAAAGTTTTTTTTTTTTTTATGATTTTTTCTTTTTTAACAAAAAACGAAGATGCAGAAAGATCAGAAAAAATCTTGAACTTGAGATGCCAAAAAATGTGGAGAAACACCTGAGATATGTTTCTGACAGAGAGCAGAAGACTCTTTCAGTCCTCGATCTTTTGGCCTTCAGCAAACGCAGACGAATCCAGAACTGCTGAGAGAAAGTCAGAACTTCAGAAAAGCCATAAAGTAGAACTCAATCTGTTCTGAAGCAGAAAGATCTCAAACTTGACATGTATTAATGGCGAACGACAGACAAATCTAGTTTCAGCCTCAGAAGCAGACACGGCCTATTCTGGATGTCAAGCCTCCAGAAAATCATGCAGGCTGATCACGTCACATGGGTAACCAGGCAGTGCAGGTTTTTTTCCTGTGGCATTAAAGCCCGTGATGACCAGGGGTAATATTTTAACACCACGGCTCTTTCCCTCCCGACATATACACACACACTCGCAATCACAGCGCGGAAAAAACATCCCGCGCCCGTGTGTTTATGTGTGTGTGCAAGAGAAAAACAGCCCTGCCGCTGAACAATCAGCAGTCCTCCGCGTGTCTCTCTCTCTGGGCGGCGTCATGGCAACGGAACAGCTTCAATTAGAGGAGAAGAAAGCGTTTCCCCTCGGCATGGCATTGGAGAGAGAGCCGAGTGTCAACGAGCGCGGGAAGGGAGGGAGTGTGTGTGAAAAAGATTGCGAGCAGGAGGGAGGAAGAGAAAACGAGCGCCGGGGAGACGTGTGTGAGGCTGAGATTGCGAGTGAGGGAAAGGGAGCGTGTCTGAGTGTGTGTGTGTGTGTGTGTGTGTGTGCGTGCACGCTACAGATTGCAAGGAAGCAAGCTAGAGAGACAAAGCAAGCAAGTGAGATTGAGAGGGAGGGGAAAGTGTGTGCGTGTGTGTCAGAGCAGCCAGAGACAGACAGTGTTTTGCCTGCGTTAGCGCAGCTAATGAAAAATGAATGAACCCACGGGAGAGAAAGAGAGAGAGATACGGAGAGATAGAGCGGTAGTTTAGCGCTCACGAAGTTTCAGCAGTGCCGTGTGTTTAGAGGGGCTTTAGCGAGATGGTGGCCTTGCTCGGGTTCAAGAGGTTAAGGTGCTTTGGTGGATAACAAACCTCAGTTCTCAATTACATAATCATATTTATATTCCAAATTGTTTTTTGAAATATAAACATTTAAATGGTGGCTGTCATAAAAAACTTACATGCATTAAATATTATAGTGAATATGTGATGTGGTGCATATATTTATCATAATGCTCATCTCTTGAGTTCATTTTTCTAGCTGACTAATGAGTTTATGGACACTGGATATGGTTTTTCTGAGGTAAATGTGACATTGTTTACAAGCTGTTTTGACGTCTTTCCACGGTTGAAACACCGATTCCATGAGACATGATACGGATTTCGGTTGTACTGTATCTTTTAACACACCTTCAGATGCTCATTCATGTTTATTTCGCGCTGTAACTGGTTTTAAAGCGTTCACGTGTGCTCCAGGCTGCCGCTTCTCAGAGCAATCTCATGCCAAAACGCTATTTATGTTTTTGAATTTCGTAATAAAATGGACGTCATTTGAAATCTGAGACTTTGTTTCATTATTTTGATTTATTGGTTGGTAGGGGCTCTACAAAGTTCAGTTCATTCATCAACTGAAAACAGGATGACTAGTCGATTCTTGGGATTTTAGAATCGATATCGGTTCGTAAAAATCGTAAAATCGAGAAATCAATATCTTTTACCCAGTGCTACTAGGCAGCTTACACTAATATTGCCAGTGATTTTCCTAACAAAAATATCTCCACGCAAACCCAAATCAAATGTGCTGCTGCTGAATAAATTCTCTAAAAAAATGTTTTTTGAGTGAATCATTTGAGCAAACGATTCAACTCATAAGCCCTATTCGCACAGGATTAGTATTATCTGGGGACCTCGTGTGATTTAGAAATTACCCCGCCCTCGCGTGGTGCACTCGCATGGGATAAGCAAAGCCTGTGATTTTACTCGTATTTACTGACTTGTCTCCCGGATATGATGTCAAGATTTGTAAATGTTTTTTCTAGGGCCGGGACTTTAACGCGTTAATTAAGATTAATTAATTACGGGACTTTAACTCTTTAATTAAGATTAATTACGCAAAAAAAAAAAAAAAAATTAACACTTATTTTTGCATCGCGGAACGTTTTTCAATGAATGAGTTTTGACGGACCGATTATACTGGAGCACCTACTAGCGTTCTTGACTTCCGACAACAACAAACCACAGTGAACATGAACGAAGAAGCTGACGAGACCGCTTTGCTTGGCCCCGTGGATGGGAAAATTCGTTTTAAAAAACGAAAGGATGGAAGCGTCGACAAGAGCATGGTTGTGTGCAAGCTATGCAACAAGGAATTTGCGTATCACCGCAGCACATCGAGCCTCAAATATCACCTCAACGCAAAACACATAGGAGTTAGCGTGGACGTTAGCCCGACTCCGTGTAAAGTTACAAGGACCCACACTCCACCAGATGACTGGTTTCAGGACCAGGGTAACTAAGTCACTGGTCTGCTGGACTGAAATAAATAAACAGTATTTTGTTGATTAAGCTTATGTATTCAGTCATTATTCAATGGTATACTAAAAATCCATGTGAAAAAAATTACTTCTCACTGTTCTCAGGTCAAATATTTATATGCGATTAATTTCGATTAATTAATTACAAAGCCTCTAATTAATTAGATTAATTTTTTTAATCGAGTCCCGGCCCTAGTTTTTTCGTTATAGATATAGCTGATATATGATATATCATACACAACAGTTCCTTACCGCATGCTGCTATATGTTATCTAGGCTTGTTACGATAGTCGGTGTTACACCGGTTACAACACTTTCCCACCGTCGTTTTGATTTTTTATAGTATATATATATATATAATATTGAACACACCTTTCAAGCAATTCGCTCACAAATTGGCTCTAATTCTGAAGTGAATGTGTAATAGCCGCACAGGCATTTATAATGGTGCGCGTTATGAATGCAGCCTCCATTCTTCACGAAATATGGATAAAAATGCGCACAAGAAACAAAAACCTTGCAAAAATTATATACGACCCTCCAAATCCCGGCCAAATCACAGAGATGCCGATTGGCACAGGGCTAATATTATCACAGGACCTCTGTGTTCGGCGAAATACGGGAGGTCATTAGCGGGGTAATTTTTACTTTACAAATGACAGACATGGCCGATTCGCACAGGATTAAGATCACAGACAACCTCCGCAATTATTACACATTACTAGAGGTCACCAGGTAATACTAATCCCATGAGAATAGGGCTATAGACAGTAATGAAAGTGTTGAACAAATCATTTGAGTGAATGATGCAATGACTCGTTCATAACGACAGTCACTTGTTATGAATCTGTGTGTTTTAATGAATCTGTTCAATTAATAATTAATTTAATCACTCATAACGACAGTCACCATCTACTGGCATATCAATGCAACCTGCTGATGTACTAAATGTCAGCCAATCAAATTCGAGAACCTCTGGATAATATTGGCTAAAAAATACCCATATTACAAGTCATTTTTGGCTTAAACGTACCCCTTTAATACCCACAATGTTTATTACCTCCTACAGTAAAAAAAATGCTGGGTTAAAAACAACCCAAGTTGGTTTGAAAAGGGACTAACCCAGCAATTGGGTTGTTTTAACCCAGCAATTGGGTTGTTTTAACCCAGAGAATGGGTTGTTTTAACCCAGCGAATGGGTTGTTTTAACCCAGAGAATGGGTTGTTTTAACCCAGAAATTGGGTTGTTTTAACCTAGCGAATGGGTTGCTTTAACCCAGAGAATGGGTTGTTTTAACCCAGCGATTGGGTTGTTTTAACCCAGCGAATGGGTTGCTTTAACCCAGAGAATGGGTTGTTTTAACCCAGAAATTGGGTTGTTTTAACCCAGCGAATGGGTTGCTTTAACCCAGCGAATGGGTTGTTTTAACCCAGCAATTGGATTGTTTTAACCCAGAGAATGGGTTGTTTTAACCCAACGAATGGGTTGTTTAAACCCAGCAATTGGATTGTTTTAACCCAGCGAATGGGTTGTTTTAACCCAACGAATGGGTTGTTTAAACCCAGCAATTGGATTGTTTTAACCCAACAAATGGGTTGTTTTAACCCAGCGAATGGGTTGTTTAAACCCAGCAATTGGGTTGTTTTAACCCAGCGAATGGGTTGTTTAAACCCAGCAATTGGGTTGTTTTAACCCAGTGAATGGGTTGTTTTAACCCAGAGAATGGGTTGTTTTAAACCAACGAATGGGTTGTTTTAACCCAACCAATGGGTTGTTTAAACCCAGCAATTGGATTGTTTTAACCCAGCGAATGGTTTGTTTAAACCCAGCGAATGGTTTGTTTAAACCCAGCAATTGGGTTGTTTTAACCCAGCGAATGGGTTGTTTTAACCCAGCGAATGGGTTGTTTTAACCCAACGAATGGGTTGTTTAAACCCAGCTATTGGATTGTTTTAACCCAGCGAATGGGTTGTTTTAACCCAGCAATTGGGTTGTTTTAACCCAGAGAATGGGTTATTTTAACCCAGAGAATGGGTTGTTTAAACCCAGCGATTGGATTGTTTTAACCCAGCGAATGGGTTGTTTTAACCCATTGAATGGGTTGTTTTAACCCAGCGAATAGGTTGTTTTAACCCAGCAATTGGATTGTTTTAACCCAGTGAATGGGTTGTTTTAACCCAGCGAATGGGTTGTTTTAACCCAACGAATGGGTTGTTTAAACCCAGCAATTGGATTGTTTTAACCCAGCGAATGGGTTGTTTTAACCCAGCGAATGGGTTGTTTTAACCCAACCAATGGGTTGTTTAAACCCAGCAATTGGATTGTTTTAACCCAGCAATTGGATTGTTTTAACCCAGCGAATGGTTTGTTTAAACCCAGCGAATGGTTTGTTTAAACCCAGCAATTGGGTTGTTTTAACCCAGCGAATGGGTTGTTTTAACCCAGCGAATGGGTTGTTTTAACCCAACGAATGGGTTGTTTAAACCCAGCTATTGGATTGTTTTAACCCAGCGAATGGGTTGTTTTAACCCAGCAATTGGGTTGTTTTAACCCAGAGAATGGGTTGTTTTAACCCAACGAATGGGTTGTTTAAACCCAGCAATTGGATTGTTTTAACCCAGCAATTGGATTGTTTTAACCCAGCGAATGGGTTGTTTTAACCCAGCGAATGGGTTGTTTTAACCCAACGAATGGGTTGTTTAAACCCAGCAATTGGATTGTTTTAACCCAGCAATTGGATTGTTTTAACCCAGCGAATGGTTTGTTTAAACCCAGCGAATGGTTTGTTTAAACCCAGCAATTGGGTTGTTTTAACCCAGCGAATGGGTTGTTTTAACCCAGCGAATGGGTTGTTTTAACCCAACGAATGGGTTGTTTAAACCCAGCTATTGGATTGTTTTAACCCAGCGAATGGGTTGTTTTAACCCAGCAATTGGGTTGTTTTAACCCAGAGAATGGGTTATTTTAACCCAGAGAATGGGTTGTTTAAACCCAGCGATTGGATTGTTTTAACCCAGCGAATGGGTTGTTTTAACCCATTGAATGGGTTGTTTTAACCCAGCGAATAGGTTGTTTTAACCCAGCAATTGGATTGTTTTAACCCAGTGAATGGGTTGTTTTAACCCAGCGAATGGTTTGTTTTAACCCAACGAATGGGTTGTTTAAACCCAGCAATTGGATTGTTTTAACCCAGCGAATGGGTTGTTTTAACCCAGCGAATGGGTTGTTTAAACCCAGCAATTGGGTTGTTTTAACCCAGAGAATGGGTTGTTTTAACCCAGAAACTGGGTTGTTTTTAACCCAAGCATTTTTTAGAGAGTACGTTTAAAAATGAGATGATCTGAGTCACAGGAGAATCCCAGGTGGATATACAACCATGGTCAAATCAAACCTATGCCACTGCACCCTTGTGCTTTTAGATCTGTCACACATTTCGTCCTTTAAGTTCACCATATGCACGCATTGCCATTTGATCTCTCTCGCATGCACACGTTCACTCTCCTCCATTCGTCTTTGTCACCTTTCTCTGACCTTTGCCGCCGACCGGGGGGAAATCCACCCGCTGGCTCGCACACTTACACCTGCTACAGACAGAGCTCTGTTGGAAAAGCGCGAGACAGAGAGAGATGACTGACAGGGACTTCATGAGTTAGAGGGCCCCTGTCTCAGAGCAGCTGCGGAGAGATCGAGACTGATAAAGATAGATAGAAGGAGCGATTCTCTCTCGCCGTCTCAAAGACATTCCTCTGGAGCGTTGGCGGTGGTTCTGATATTCCCCACTGCCTCTCTGGTATTCAAGGGTCTGCGTGCCGAGATTGATAGCTGAGCGGTGCTTTTTTTTGTCGGTGTGCTATAGTGTCGACAAGTCGACGCCACCCCACCATCAACAGCAGCGCCACAGATGGGTACAATTTTCACTTTGCACACTCACAACGTGTCTGTGAGCAAACCATGCGACAAACAAAAGGCTCTAGTTAAGGTGTGTGTTCACACCGACAGCAATTAAATCACTGGAGGTCGCCAAGTCGCTGTCTACTTGGTTGTAAGACAATACTGTCTTCTCTCACACGGGTAGTCGCTTGGCTACTCTTTTGCATAAAGTTAAACTCAAATTTGTTGCATTGATAAAGGTTGCGTATTTCAGCTCAAATCATACATTTTAATTTAAAATTCGTCTTTGCAATATCGCTGTCAGCGTGAATTTCGCTTAAAGTCCCATTGTGGTGAAAATCAATTGAAAAAAATAATTATTTTCTCGATTGAACCAATATCGATTTGTTAAAGGTGCACTATGTAACATTTTTTCAGTATAATACCCAAACACCACTAGGCCAGTGTTATATATTTTGTTCAGTTGAGTACTTACAATATCCCAAATGTTTCCAACTATTTGTAAATGGTGAGATGCTATTTTACCCGAGGACGTGTGAGGGCGTGTCCTGTCGATGACATCATATCGTGTGGTTTTATTCTGCAGATGGCTTTCCTCTCACTGCAGTGTGAACAAGTGTCACAGCAGCCGGCGAGAGAACGCACAGAGTAACGCCATCCCATCATCAACACACTCAGATGTGTGTAATATGATCAGCAGAGCTGCGTTACCTCACACTCATGAGCGGAGGAGCGGAAGTGGCGACTGTGGCATAATAAAAGTCCCGCTGCTCGCGAGGCGTGTGTTGCGTTCATCTTATGAACAATCGCTCCAGCGGTTCCTCAGCTCCACAACACTCGCTCCTGCTCTGCTTCAGACTACAGTAACGTTCATAATCACATCATCAACATGATTTCTGCCCGAGTCCTGTCCCGATTCTCTGTGAGCCGAAGACCACATGTCCCAAGAGTCTGTGTGGCGTCATCAAACTACGCCTTTATTTTGAACAGGCGACCTCAAGCGGACGGGAAAGTCACAGTGCATGTTTAAATCCCAAGAATCGACTAGTCATCTTGTTTTCAGTGGATGAATGAACAGGACATCGTAGCACGTCTACAATCCAATAAATCGCAATCATTTGTGCTTTGATATGACACAAAGTCTCAGATTTCAAATTACATCCATTTTATTACGAAACTCAAAAACATAAATAACGTTTTGGCGCTGCGGCGTGAGATCGGTCTGGCGCAGCTCAGCTCAAGAGAAGCGGATGAACTGATCTTCTCTTCCGCCTTAATACCAGTTCGCCAATCGCTGAATCAGTGTTTCAACCGTGGAAAGACGTCAAAACAGCTTGTAAACAATGTCACATTTACCTCAGAAAAACCATATTCAGTGTCCATAAACTCGTTAGTCAGCTAGAAAAATGAACTCTAGAGATGAGCATTATGATAAATATATGCAACACATCACATATTCATTATTATTTTTAATGTTCTTCAAAATTTATTGCACGTATGATCTTGCAAGTTTTTATGACAGCCAATATTTAAATGTTTATATTTCAAAAAACTAATTTGAGTAGAAATATGATTATGTAATTGTTAAGTTAATATTATAACTTTATTATTATAATTTTTTTTAAAATCGGCATCCGTTTACTGTCGTGGATTTGTCGCGTCGCATCCAGTGTAGACAGCATCACTGATTATAATGGGTTATATTGTCTTTTGTTGCGTTGCTCCGGTATACACACAGCAAGCTTGAGACAAAGGTTTTCTTTGCTACTAGCATGCGACTTTGCATAACATGCCAGAACTAAAACATACTTATACTACGGGGCCGTTGAATGCTTGAATCTGATTGGTTGATGAATGTTCTGAGGTGTGCAATTATTTTCTGGGAAACGCACAGCGAATGTAGTTCAGGCAGCTCTTGACCGCATTACAGATCCATATCACTTTGCCAAATGATTTTAGTTATTTCAAATGTCTTTACAGCCTACAACAGCAAATAACCAAAACCCACAACGACACTGACCAATCAAAACAAATATAGTAAACATAAGATAAGGACAAATGTCCATGTTTTATTTCCACAAAATTACGTTTAATTATGTAAGAAACGCACATTACTCTCGTTCTCCCGCTCTCTCTGCTCTCCCACTCAAACGCGTGTGAAGTTGAAAAAAAGTCAACTCCGAGTGGAAAAGAGCATGACGACATCACATTTTTTTTCTATTGTCCAATCGAATGAATGGAGAGGCGGGCTTTCCGTCGTGGCGACCGTTACCTTGATTAGACTGACAGCACAGCAGCGCACTGCTCTTTTCTCAATGAAAAAAACGTCAACCAATAAAGGCAGTGCGGTGCGCCTCGCGGTTTCTAACCTGATAAACGCGTTCTGTGTGATCGGGGCCTTAGTCTGCTATCAGTGGCTCAAACCTCCACAACTAGCTTTAAAATGACGTTTCGGAACTAGCAAAAGAGCCGTTGGATGAGACACGGAAGAAATAGTCCTACTCACAATAGCGATTTAAGTACAAAAACTGGACGAATCCCTTTAAATATATCATCGGATCGATGTCTTGAGGTGTGGTAACCGTAGTATAAGCGGAATAATTCACTAAGGGCCCTTTCACACCTACCTTATTTGGTCCGGATTTTAGTACTTTTCAGTTTGGTCCCAATCAAAATTACAGGAGTAAACCTCCCCCGTACCAAACAGACAAAATTTGGTCCGACGAAAAGAGGTCGTCTCGGTCCGGATCAAACTGAACAAAGGTTTGGTTGGTTTCTAGTGTGAAAGCATTTTCTGTATGGTTCGTACTTTCAGAGCATTTACAAGAAGTTCCTGTTTATGTTTAAATATTTTAATCTTATGTTTAAATTTCATCTAGGCTACGTTGATTATGAAAAGTGAAAAGATGCGCAATATGTCAGAAGACAGAAGGTCAGAAATGATTTTGAAAGAAATTTTGTATGATTTTGCTTAGAAAGCCTTTCTTTAATGTGAATTTCATTTCGTATAAATTGTATCTTAATTTGAATCAACATTTAATCAGATAATTGCCTGGATTTAATAAATAAGAAGCAAATATTCTAGAGCAGACAATAATCGCGGGAGCGATCACATGCTTTGCACATGAAGATGGAGCGCGTCTCCAATAAACCAAAACTCAGCAGATACTCGTCTCACAAACATGAGAAATATGTGTATATAAAGCTTGAAATGTCCACTTTTAAACGTAACGAAAAGAAAATAGTCAAGCAATGCGCACTGTTCAATAGTGGCAACGATATGCGTCCGTTCATTTACTCTTGTCAAAGACGCTGACGTCAGACGCACGTCCGTTTACAAACAAATCAATGTCCAGATGCCGCCCACATAGATGATGACGAGTGGACGCAAGTGTATCATGCTCTTTAGTGCGCTCGCATAATTGCAATGTGAAACCAAACCAAAACTAACCGAATGTATAAAATGTATCAAAAAATGAACTTCGGTGCAGACTTTCAGGTGTGAAAGTCATCAATTATTCCTTACATAATCAACGATGCAGTCTACGGCAAGCATGCGACTAAACTTAGCTCCAAGTGTGTACAATTGTCATGCCTTCCGTATAGACTGGTGTCGATAATAACTGGTGCTGGTGCCACTTGCTTGCGGCATAGATGGGATATAATAAACCTCCTACTGGAGATAATAGGCAATGTTTATACCAAACGCATACATATACATGCATCCGTTTCCCTGACGGCTGTAACTATCCCTCCATGAGGAATAGTATGTCCTCTGGTGTTGATCACAACAATCTACTGAAAAGCCAAATCTCTTTCTCTCTCGCTTTCCCTCTTCTGTAGTAAATGCCAGGGGCTCCAATCACGGACCCCCTGTTGAGCTCTTTGGCTTTGACTGACACAACATTCGGAAACACACTGGGATTTGAGTGTGTGTGTGTGTGCTTGCATACGTTTCCCTAAGTAGCGTTGCACCCTCCTCCCACATTTGATCTCCCGCTTCTCCCTCTCTATCCGGTTCTAATCTGCGTCTCGTTTCTCTCACCCACGATTTCTCACTCCCTAAAGACTGTATCCATTCAGCGTGAGAGAATTTCTCTCTCTCTCACAGTTTATACTGTTAGCCACAGCTGTATTTATTGTTCTTTTGTTGGCTAACTGGACCAGACAGGTGTGGAACTGTGGCGTGTGTTTGTGTGCGGTTTTAAGGTGTAACGTGTTGTGTAATGACTAACTACATCTATCTGTCTGTCTATCTAAAAAAATTCAATTGCAAATAATGCAAAACAATACATTTTGACAGTTTTGACACTTCTGGAAAAACTATAGAGCGATTTCAAACAATATAGCCGAGGTAGTATCGCCGCTACTTTTAGTTAGTTACTCGCTAAAACGCACACACACGGCAAAATGCTCCTCAGCGGAGCGACTGATTTTTTCACAGAGGCAGTGAGTTGTGAAAACAGAGAGAGATGAGTGATGAAGAGAAAAGAGAAAAAGCGAGCAGGACACAGCGCTCCGCTCAGCCAGCGAGGCTCCGCTGCTCTGCGTGAGTGTGTCACTGTCTCATGTGGGCCCTTCAGTCCTCGAGGCGTTTTGTTCCCACTCCCTGCGCCGGCCCCCAGCCCTGCTAATCCTTTTGAGACACACACACGCACACACATTTCCCAAGGCTCCGAGGCGCTCTACGCTGCTGCTTATCTTAGCACTCCACCGAGCTACACCGCACTACACACACACACACAGATCTCAGCTCTGGCTAAAACTCTTAAAGCGTGTACACTGCACGTACACGACGTGACGAAACTAGATCACTCCCATTATAAAACACTGAAGATGTCTATCACTAAAAGTGATAGATTCTAGTTTTGTTGTATCATTTCACTCGTTTTATGCATAGATATAGCTTTGTTGATGATGTTCACAAGTGGTAATGTTCTAGTTTTGTTGCAACACGCATTTGCTGCGTAGATGTCTTTGTGGATATAATGGAAGAATTCTAGTTTTGTTGCATATCATTATTTTAGTGTAGACAGCTCTCTAGCATTCTAGTTTTGTTGCATTGATCAGTCCTTCCATAAAAATAAAAAAAATCGCCTTTTTTGTGATTGTTGAGGGCAAAAATCCTTGATTATGCGGCATGTTTTCTTAAAAAATGCGGGATATTTATACAATTTTATACGATAAAATTGCGGGAACTTGCAAAAACTGCGGTTTGATGAAAAAGAGAAATAAAGCACTACATCTCAGAAAGTGCTGGGAATATTTAAGTTCCCATCTTGTTTTATTGAAGACCTTAATAAACACACGGCTCAAATTTACAAAACTTTGAGTCAAACAAGTTCTGCAGCTTTACAAAAGGAATATGCTACAACTTCTGAAAAAATGAATAAATAACTTTTACAGAGGTAGCTTTACAAAACAGACATTTGAGTGCTTCCAATGCACAAAGTGCAATCTCTTAAAGGGTTAGTTCACCCAAAACTGTAAATTCTGTCATGAATGACGTCCCCTCATGTCGTTGGACACCCGTCAGACCTCCGTTCATCTTCAGACACAAATGAAGATATTTTAGTGTAAATCCGATGGCTCAGAAAGGCTCCATTGGCTCAATGCACTGCACACTCTCAAGACCCATAAAAGCACTAAAGACGTCGATACAGAGTCCATCTCACTACAGTGGCTCTACAATAACTTTATGAAGCGATGAGAATAGTTTCTGTGTGTAAAAAAACCCTAAATAACAACTTATATAGTGATGACCGATTTCAAAACACAGCATCATGAAGCTTTGAAGCGTTATGATTCAGCGAGTCGATTCATGATTCAGATCGCATGTCAATCTGCTGAAATACGTGACTTTGGCGAACCAAACCGCTGAATCGACTCACTGATTCATAACGCTTCAAAGCTTCATGATGCTGTGTTTTGAAATCGGTCAATACACCGGGAAACTGCTTTGCGCGGTCTTTTGCTGTTATTTTTGTTGGCAAAAAAATGGCAAAGTGCTTCATCATGGTTTCACCGATATCTATGGTTTCTCCACGGGGTTTGCAGCTTTTCGATGACGTTCACGTCGGGTAATTACGTCACTTCAAAGCGTTCCCATGGCAATAGGGGGAAATGCTTTTCCCCCTATTTCCTGCGATTTCCCCCTATTGCCATGGGAACGTTTTGAAGTGACGTAATTACCCGACGAATTGCCAACAAAAAAAGTTTACTCTTGTGTGAAGTAAACGAACATTTGTCAACTTTCTGCTAATATATATGTGACTTTTTAGCAACAAAAATGCGGGGATTATGAAATCATGCTAGCCCCGCATATTTTGCACGCGGAAATAGGCAATTTATGCGGCGAAAGTGCGGCGTATTTGAAAAAATGCGGCCCCCGCATAAATATGCGGACTTTGGCTGATTATGCGTTAAATCATGCGATCGCATAATCACGTTTTTCTGGAGGGACTGATTGATTGCTATGAAGGCAACTTCATGGATTATAATGCGGTCTAGTTTTGTCACCCTGCTTCACTTGCTTGCAGTGTCGAAAGAAGCTATATTTATTAATACTAGTTTTGTCGCATTTTTCACTTGCAATGTGTAAGCCCTCAGGTCCTACTCACCCCGCTCTGTGTGGCATCAAACCAAGGACCACACGCAGACGGTATGCTATGCTCTTCAACACAGCACGTTTACTGGAGACTCATGAGAAGACACCAAACAAACACGAAATGCTGTTCATCCGGGTCACGGCACCAATGTAACCCCTAAGGTCCTACTTGCCCTCGAACCCGGGTCGCCGGCGTGGGAGGGTGACACGAAGACGGTATGCTGAGCTCATCTACACAGTGTGTTTACTGGAGACACCATAGATATACATAATAAAGGCCTGATGTCTTACGGCGGAGTCTCTAACGTCATCAGTGGCGGCCATCTTGTCACAGGCAAGCTTTATGGCGGGCGAGTGATGTGAGGCGAGTGATCTGAACACAAATACTCTTATCTCGCTGAAATCTGGACGGATTTACAAACGGTTTGGTTTCTTACAAACGATGCTTGAACAAATTATAAATAATTATTCATAAGTATTCAGTGTCATAACTACATCTCTGACGTTTATAACAAACCAAACAGTTTGAAAATCGATAGAAAATTGAGCAAGTTATGGTTATTTAAAAAGTACACGCACCATTATAACACAATGTTAGGAGTGAGCGAGCTGACTGTGACAAGATGGCCGCCAGGTGCAGACGTCACCCTCCATTGGCCAGCAGCGCGGACGAGACATCTAGCCTTTATAACGTATATCTATGGGAGACATATTAAAAGACACCAAACAGGCATGAAATGCTGTTCATCCGGGTCACATAAGCCTACTGCTTATAACAGAAAACAGTTATAGTTTTGTCAGCTTCCTTTGCTTGCTTGCGGTGTCGAAAGACAGCTACATTTATTAATATTAGTTTTGTCGCATTTCTCACTTGCAATGTAGTTCATTGATTATGCTGACCGTGCTCTAGTGTTGACTCTCTACTCCACCCTGTCATTTACCACAGTTTTAACAATTTGTGCGGGGTCGTTTCATTCCTGCGTAATTAATATTTCATAATTCCGTAACATAAGAGGCTTTTAAGAGCCTCACATTTCTTGTGGAGTGTTCATAGAGGGGTCAGCCAGGATGCAGATGTCTCACAAACTGTCATTTATGGTTTTTGGAGACGGAACGTCATCCTTTGAACACATGAAAAATGAGAGAAGTTTTTTTGGAACGCCTTAACCACGGTGAAATAATAATAATAATAATCACAGTTTTACAGCCAGAACTAGGTTTCAGTCTCTGATGCCGTTTGGAAGAATTTGACCGATTTTTTTTCTTCAAGTCGGTCTGTTTTCATCCAACTTTTTTTATTTTCTTTTTCAGCACGGACCTTCAGTCTGACTCTTGGCAGACTGTTAGCTGTCCCATAATCCTCTTTGATGCAAGATGTAGAGGTCAGGGCAGGGTCGTGGTTGCTGCGAGAGCACACATGCACGCAAACACATGCACCAGGAATTTTATTCTAGGCTGACTTCCTCTGATCACTGCAGATTTTCCCAACAGTGCAGTCTCTCTCTCTCTCTCTCCCTCTAAACATCTGTGTGTGATCGGAGTCGTGCATAAATTATCCTCCAGCAGCAGCAGCAGCAGCGCCATGTCTGCGTCTCTCTGGTGTGTTTTCTCTTGCGTCCTCTGACTCTTTCAGATAGCAAACGCCGCAGACTCTCTGTTAGATTGCGATGTCTAAGCAGTGGCACCTACGGAGTGGTGCTGCATTATAAAGAGAGCGGCCTGTGCCGCCATCAAGTTTCACATCACTTTAACACTGCAGCTCACACAAAAGGACATCCTGTTTCCTGGAACACACATTTCGTCCATTGTGAGCGTTGAGCACTCTCACTCTCTTGGTTAACCCTTCACATCATCTCTCTCTGTATACAGACCAATAGAGTTCTTTTACTTTTTACTTCTTACTGCCTGGACACTCTTTCTGTCCTGTTTGTTATGATTTTGATATATGTATGGTATGATTTATTGACTTGACTTGTCTTTTGATTGATACTTTAAGTGTGTGAAAGATACTTTTGCATAATGATGTAATTATTTAAATTAAAGGGTTAGTTCACCCAAAAATTTAAATTCTGTCATTAATGACGTCCCCTCATGTCGTTGGACACCCGTCAGACCTCCGTTCATCTTCAGACACAAATGAAGTTATTTTAGTCTAAATCCGATGGCTCAGAAAGGCCTCCATTGGCTCAATGCACTGCACACTCTCAAGACCCATAAAAGCACTAAAGACGCTCTCACTACAGCGGCTCTACAATAACTTTATGAAGCGACGAGAATAGTTTTTGTGCGCAAAAAAAACCTAAATAACGTCTTATATAGTGATGACCGATTTTGAACATCGGTTGAGGACGCTTGAACATTTTGAGTTTACTCGGTTCATTCGCGCGTGAAATTGGCGTGTGACAACTACACAACAGAAGCGAATTCGCGTCATGGGAGGGGCTTCTATATGAGCCTATATGAGCCAGCTCGTCTCGGTCACTTGACGTCTTTTTTGTAAAAAATACTACTATTAATGTGTGACAAAACGTAGTTTAAAGATTTTTTCAGGCAATAATATAGTTGGTTAAAGCTCAAATCTGTGGTTAATTTATAAAAAGAGCCTATTTGAGCATTTTATCTGGCGTTTTCGGAGTTGTGAGATCCAGGCGATCAGTGGCATTCCGCACTCGTTTACCCGGCGAGACCCGCCTTTCCTCGGCTAGTCCTTCTCACATTTGCCGCTGGCTCTGGCTCTTTTTTTCTGCTCCAGTCTCGTTGTGAAATGGCTGACATAGATTTTGTTGAGAGGGCAGCTGACTGTCCGACCTCCTCACTCACTTTCTTCCAAGCAAGATCCTTTTTATTCCTGTTCCTGTAGTGATAGGATGATGTATCATACAGCTCCGGGTATCCACATACGGCCACGATTATCTTGTCCTCCATTGTTGTTGGGATTTCTGCCTCCGCTTGTAAATGCGTCACTACTAGAGCAAGCTCCTGATTGGTTAACGCGGCGCAAAATATCCGCCAAAGTTCAGATTTTTCAACTTGAGCGATTTGCGCGTTCAAAACGCTCAATTCGCGTCATTCGCGCCGCCTCAATCGCGCGAATCTCGCCGCCTCATTCTCGTCGCAGAATGCCATTTCGCGTCTCTGCATTGACTTAACATGTAAATCACTTGCGCGAATCGCGTCTGGTGTGAACGCAGCATTATGAATCAGTGAGTCGATTCAGCTGTTCGAAGCGTTATGAATCTTTTCAGTCTGGTTTCCGACCGCATCACAGCACAGAGACAGCGCTCATAAAGATAATAAATGATATTCGCCTCAATACAGATACAGGCAAAAACATCAGTGCTGGTACTACTCGACCTCAGTGCTGCATTCGACACTGTTGACCACAACATACTTCTTGACAGGCTAGAAAATTGGGTTGGGCTTTCCGGAATGGTCCTCAAATGGTTCAGGACATACTTAGAAGGGAGAGGTTATTATGTGAGTATAGGTGACCATAAGTCTGAGTGGACATCCATGACATGCGGAGTCCCACAAGGGTCAATTCTTGCACCACTCCTATTCAACCTGTACATGCCCCCACTGAGCCAAATAATGAAAAATAACAAAATGGCTGACCACAGCTATGCTGACGACACCCAGATCTACTGAGCCCTATCACCTAATGACTACAGCCCCATTGACTCTCTATGTAAATGCATTGAAGAAGTTAACAGTTGGATGTGCCAAAACTTTCTTCAGTTAAACAAAGACAAAACTGAAATCACTACATTTGGAAGCAAAGATGAAATTCTCAAGGTGAACGCATATCTTGAGGCTAAGGGTCTAAAATAAAAAAATCAAGTCAGGAATCTTGGTGTGATTTTGGAGTCAGACCTGAGTTTCAGTCGTCATGTCAAAGCAATAACAAAATCAGCCTACTATCATCTCAAAAATATTGCAAGAATTAGATGCTTTGTTTCCAGGCAAGACTTAGAGAAACTCGTTCATGCTTTTATCACCAGCAGGGTGGACTATTGTAATGGTCTTCTCACCGGCCTTCCCAAAAAGACCATTAGACAGCTGCAGCTCATACAGAACGCTGCTGCCAGGATCCTGAGCAGAACCAGGAAATATGACCATATCACACCAGTTCTCAGGACTTTACACTGGCTTCCAGTTACATTTAGGATCGATTTTAAAGTACTATTACTTGTATATAAGTCACTCAATGACCTAGGACCTCAATACATTGCAGATATGCTGATTAAATACAAACCCAACAGATCATTTAGATCATCAGGATCAAGTCAATTAGAAATACCAAGGGTTCACTCAAATCAAGGAGAGTCTGCTTTTAGCTATTATGCCAGCCGTAGCTGGAACCAGCTTCCTGAACAGATCAGATGTGCTCCAACAGTAGCCCCACATTCAAATCCAGACTCAAAACACATCTGTTCAGCTGTGCATTTACTGAATGAGCTGTGCCACTGTACGTCCGACTGATTGCACCTTATCTTATGCTTTTACTGAATGAACCCTTTAAGATGGTTACATCTCAAAAACAAACGTTGCAATAAATTGTCGAAATTGGAGCAGTTATATCAGTGTGCAGACATCGCATTTGTTTTTTGCTTTAGTTATTTCTTTTGTCCTGCACTTGAGCCCTGTTTGGGTTTGAGGATGTGCACACCTTCTTTGTATTTTTGACTTTACATCACAAATACAAGCAGGAGAAAGAGACAATACAGATTGTGCAATAATCACGCTGTCTAATCAGCATCTTTATATGCCACACCTGTGAGGTGGACGGATTATGGCCCTGTCCCAAATGGCACACTTCATGTGCACTTTCGGTCTTGTGGACTTAAAATGGCTGCCGTGTGCGTGTGTCCGTTAAGACCACTAGACCGCAGGGTGTCCCATTTGTCATTTTAGGTCTAAGAAGGGTGCTCTCGAGCGCTCGATATGCGCCCTTGATGCGCACTTCTGCCGAGCCCGCACTGGTGCGACTTCTTTCCAGCAGTTAAAGTGGCATTACGTTGTGAAAGTGCGGACTCAGAGGAAGACCGCAAGGGTTTAGGGTGCCATTTGGGACAGGGCCTTTCTTGGCAAAGGAAAAAGTGCTCACTAATGGTGCGTTCACACCAGATGCGAATGAAGCGTTTCGCGCAAGTGATTTACATGTTAAGTCGATGCAAAGACTTGAATAGACATTCGACGGCGTGAATGACGTGATTCGAGCGAATCGCGCAAGTTAATCAGAAAAAAATCGGAACTTTGACGGATATTCGCGGCGCGTTAACCAATCAGGAGCTTGCTCTAGTTGTGACAACAATAAGGACACAATCATATGTGGAGACCCGGAGCTGTGCGACACATCTTCATACTTTATAGAAACAGAATAAAAAGGATCTTGGAAGAAAGTGAGTGAGGAGGTCGGACAGTCTGGTGAGTTGTAAAAAGCGCTCTTTACTCAATTTGAGCTCTATATAGAGTGATTTCAGGGTGTTTGGGACACTTTTTGCCATTGAGATGACTTGGAAAATGTGTCCCAATCACCATATTGAGACTACAAGCTAGCTAAAGCCGGCAAATTGAACTTATTCGCCGTATTTTAAAACAATCCATGTCAGCCATTTCACAACGAGACGAGCCGCTGGCAGAAGCCCCTCCCATGACACGAATTCACGTCTGGTGTGAATGTCACGCGCCAATGAAGCGAGTAAACTCAAAATGTTCAAGCGTCCAACTACAAGCGAATAGCACGATTTATTCACGCAAGTCGCGTCTGGTGTGAACGCACAGTGACACCAATTTAGACAGATTTGTGAACAATATTTGAGAGAAATAGGCCTTTTGTGTACGTAGAAAAAGTCTTAGATCTTTGAGTTCCAAACAAAAGTGTTGCGTTTATAATTTTGTTCAGTGTAAGAAAGTTTAGACTAAGGAGGTGGAAGAGAAAGAGTTGATGAGACCGGAAAGAGATAGAAAAAAACAAAGGTGATCAAGATGTGTTAGACAATGAGATGATACAGAGAAGGCGAAAGCCATGAAAAAGTGATATGATGATATAATGATGAGAGATATGCGAGATGGTACTCAGAAAGAGATGAAACGGAATGAGTCAGAATAGAGAAAGAAAAAGATGGCAACAAGAGCGATAGGAGAAAGATGTGACTAAAATGATTGAGATGAAGTAAGGAGAAAGAGCGGGAAACTGGCACAACTGATGGAGAGGCGGCAGTCGTCCGGTATGGAAGAAGCGACAGGCAAGTGGACACCTCTGCAGTATTTAGCGGAGACTGTGTGTGCGCGTCTGTGACAGCTTTTTGCATGACTAATGTGCCAGCGAGAGCCTGAGTCTGCGTTTACTGCCGCCCAGAGCTGCCCAAGACCAACAGCGCCGCCCGACCAATGAATATTTAAAGCCTGTGTGTGTGTGTGTGTGTGGGGCTAGGATCATTTATTAATGCCGGCGGAGGGAGAGAGAGATGAATAGATTGGCTGTGTACACAGAGCCAGGGCCAGGACGAGGTGAATGGCAGAGCTGTGTGTGTGTGTGTGTGTGTGTGTGTGTGTGTGTGTGTGTGTGTGTCACCCTGCGCTGTCTTCTGTTTGGTCTGAGGGACTGAAGCCCTGCGTCTATTTATAGATCCATTATACATCCATTATTAATCTCTCCATCCAGCCCTGATGAAAAGAGAACCATCACCCGAGCAACCGGACCACAAACGCACACACAAACACACACAAAAGCGAAGGCTAATCGTAGCATGTGCGGGTCGCAATATGATCAAATGTGCGAATGTCAACATTAACTTTAATGAACATTGATTTTTGAGAACAACTTCAAATATGCACACACGGAAAATCATCTGTCGATCCGTAATGTTTGGATCGTTACCGAATCCGGCGAGTTTTAGATTGAACTAGGCAAGGGGGCGGAGCCTAACCATATCAATTTTCATTGTTTTGGTTTATGGCTCATGTTAAAATTCTCCTCGATGAATTATTAAAGTCCAAACGCGGCATTTTACTTTTGTATTGTACATTAAATAAACAAAATACTAGCGAGTATCAATGAGAATAAAGTTAGTGATGACAATGATTTTGATGCAATATTTTTTTTCTGTTCACAAAGTAAATGGGGTCAATTTTGACTTTAAATAGGATGTGGTCAGAAGATGTTTAAAAATAAACAAATTAACCACATCAGCTGTGAGGGAGGATTTTGATCTATGCCTCATGATCAAAATGTCCAAACATCTTTGGATTTGAATACTAGGAAAAGTGAATCTTATGGTGCGTTCACACCAGACGCGAATGAAGCGTTTCGCGCAAGTGCTTTACATGTTTAGTCAATTCAAAGACGCGAATAGACATTCTGCGGCGCGATTCGCGCGAATGAGGCGCTTCATAATTTATAGAAACAGGAATAAAAAGGATCTTGCTTGGAAGAAAGTGAGTGAGGAGGTTGGACAGTCTGGTGAGTTGTAAAAAAGGCTCTTTACTCAATTTGAGCAATATATATTACGGTGACCCAGTAGTGCACAACACAATGCAATATAAAAAGCAAACATAAGTTCACAACACAACGAAATCAGGCCATAACACAACGGAAATGCTCCCAACCACTCAGAGCGTGGTAAAGTTGCCACTGTTCTATAGAATCGGCAATCTTACAAAGATATCAATACCACAATTAGTTTTAACAGTATGTAGGCTAACCATTGTTTATCGACATTAAATATTAATTCAAAATCACCTACATGCATTATAGCTGCATATTTATGCTCGAGAATGCTTTGACCCGCTACCACGGCGCTAAGGGAACGTCTGCCAATTCAACCAAGTGTTTGAAACGTATAATTTGTATTAATTAAAATTACTTTAAAAACAGGCATGTTAAAATTCCACAGCTTGATTGTATTGGTAAAACGGCTCAACAAAACATTGGAATTTGAACCAAAAAAAAGAAAGTTAATTTAATTCATACAAATTATATGTTTCAACTTGGTGGAATTGGCAGACGTTCCCTTAGCGCCGTGGTAGCGGGTAAAAGCGTTCAAGTATAAATATGCAGCTATAATGCACGTAGGTGATTTTGAATTGATATTTCATGTCGATATACAACTGATCGTAGTGTTTGTAAGACTGGCGAATCTATAGAACAATGCAAGGAAAACTAACTTTACCGCACTCCAAGAGCCCCCTAGTGGTCGGGAGCATTTCCGTTGTGTTGTGGCTTTATTTCGTTGTGTTATGGCTTTATTTCGTTGTGTTGTGGCTTTATTTCGTTGTGTTATGGCTTTATTTCGTTGTGTTGTGGCTTTATTTCATGTGTTGTGGCTTTTTTGTTGTGTTGTGGCTTTATTTCGTTGTGTTGTGGCTTTTTCATTGTGTTGTGGCTTTATTTCATTGTGTTGTGGCTTTTTTGTTGTGTTGTGGCTTTATTTCATTGTGTTGTGGCTTTTTTGTTTTGTTGTGGCTTTATTTCGTTGTGTTGTGGCTTTATTTCATTGTGTTGTGGATTTTTTGTTGTGTTATGCTTGATTTCGTTGTGTTGTGGCTTTTTCGTTGTGTTATGGCTTGATTTCGTTGTGTTGTGGATTTTTTGTTGTGTTATGCTTGATTTCGTTGTGTTGTGGCTTTTTCGTTGTGTTATGGCTTGATTTCATTGTGTTGTGGATTTTTTGTTGTGTTATGCTTGATTTCGTTGTGTTGTGGATTTTTTGTTGTGTTATGGCTTGATTTTGTTGTGTTGTGGCTTTATTTCGTTGTGTTGTGGCTTTATTTCGTTGTGTTGTGGCTTTATTTGTTTGTGTTATGGCTTAATTTCGTTGTGTTGTGGCTTTATTTCATTGTGTTGTGGCTTTATTTCGTTGTGTTGTGGCTTTTTTGTTGTTTTGTGGCTTTATTTCATTGTGTTGTGGCTTTTTTGTTGTTTTGTGGCTTTATTTCATTGTGTTGTGGATTTTTTGTTGTGTTATGGCTTGATTTCGTTGTGTTGTGCCTTTTTTTCGCTGTGTTGTGGCTTTATTTCATTGTGTTGTGGCTTTATTTCATTGTGTTGTGGCTTTATTCATTGTGTTGTGGATTTTTTGTTGTGTTATGGCTTAATTTCGTTGTGTTGTGGCTTTATTTCGTTGTGTTGTGGCTTTATTTCGTTGTGTTGTGGCTTTTTTGTTGTTTTGTGGCTTTATTTCATTGTGTTGTGGCTTTTTTGTTGTTTTGTGGCTTTATTTCATTGTGTTGTGGATTTTTTGTTGTGTTATGGCTTGATTTCGTTGTGTTGTGCCTTTTTTTCGCTGTGTTGTGGCTTTTTTGTTGTGTTGTGGCTTTATTTCGTTGTGTTGTGGCTTTTTCATTGTGTTGTGGCTTTATTTCATTGTGTTGTGGCTTTATTTCGTTGTGTTGTGGCTTTTTTGTTGTGTTGTGGCTTTATTTCGTTGTGTTGTGGCTTTTTCATTGTGTTGTGGCTTTATTTCGTTGTGTTGTGGCTTTTTTGCTGTGTTATGGCTTGATTTCGTTGTGTTGTGGCTTTTTCGTTGTGTTATGGCTTGATTTTGTTGTGTTGCGGCTTTTTCGTTGTGCTGTGGCTTTATTTCGTTGTGTTGTGGCTTTTTTGTTGAGTTATGGCTTGATTTTGTTGTGTTGCGGCTTTTTCGTTGTGTTATTGCTTGATTTTGTTGTGTTGTGGCTTTTTCGTTGTGCTGTGGCTTTATTTCGATGTGTTGTGGATTTTACGTTGTGTTGTGGCTTGATTTTGTTGTGTTGCGGCTTTTTCGTTGTGCTGTGGCTTTATTTCGTTGTGTTGTGGATTTTTCGTTGTGTTATTGCTTGATTTTGTTGTGTTGCGGCTTTTTCGTTGTGTTATTGCTTGATTTTGTTGTGTTGTGGCTTTTTCGTTGTGCTGTGGCTTTATTTCGATGTGTTGTGGATTTTACGTTGTGTTGTGGCTTGATTTTGTTGTGTTGCGGCTTTTTCGTTGTGCTGTGGCTTTATTTCGTTGTGTTGTGGATTTTTCGTTGTGTTATTGCTTGATTTTGTTGTGTTGTGGCTTTTTCGTTGTGTTATTGCTTGATTTTGTTGTGTTGTGGCTTTTTCGTTGTGCTGTGGCTTGATTTTGTTGTGTTGCGGCTTTTTCGTTGTGCTGTGGCTTGATTTCATTGTGTTGTGGATTTATGTATGCTTTTTACATTTCGTTGTGTTGTGCACTACTGGGCCACCGTAATATATACACATATTGAGACTACAAGCTAGCTAAAACCGGCAAATTGAACTTATTCGCCGTATTTTAAAACAATCCATGTCAGCCATTTCACAACGAGACGAGCCGCTGGCAGAAGCCCCTCCCATGACACGAATTCACGTCTGTTGTGTCACACGCCAATGAAGCGAGCAAACTCAAAATGTTCAAGTGTCCAACTACACTCGAATAGCACAATTTATTCGCTTTATTCGCGTCTGGTGTGAACGCACTGTGAGGTGAGATCACTGGGATGAACTAATCACAAAACCATAGATTTCACTCGCTTCACTGGTGATTACTGACCAGGTTAGCTTTCAGCATGAGGTGAAAGAGCCTCATGAGGGGGAAAAAAAGGCTTTACTTCACACAAAAGTAAAAAAAACTGTTTACCGCTGTTGCTGGTGTGTGGAGGATAAAAGAAGCCGTATATGAAAATGAAATGTGTAACAGTTAGCTGTTCGAACACAAGCCTTTACAACAGGGTTTTCCCCTATATCCAGGTGTGTGTTTGCGCACACATAGGGGGACGGATTGACTCATATCGAGACTTCGAGAGCTGGTGATGAGCAAGAACAAGAAAACGTGAGTGAGAGTGAAAACACTCAAACACAGACAGACACACACACACACACACACTCGCACACACAGAGAGAGAGAGCGAAGAGACAGATTTTGCTCTGATAATGTGTGTGCGAAGGAGAGATGTTTGTCGTTTACTTTGCCTAATGAATAATCACTATTGCTTCGAGTCCGCTCTCATTTTTCAAAACCTCGCACTTTTCTGAGCGCAGCACGACGAGTGTGTGTGTGTGTGTGTGTGTGTGCACTTCCTGAGAGCCGAGCAGCATTAACTCTGCCTCCGGTTTCCAGCGGCGAGAGGAAGGGAAAATTAATTCTGCGCAGAGGAGAAAGCGTGCGCCCGAGAGAGAGGATGCTGAAAATCTGACGTGCAACCCAACAGAAGGGGTCTGAAATGGGTCAAGAGTGTATGGCACACTCTCATAAAACACATAAGCGCACGTTCACACACACACGCACGCAAGCAACATATTGGATTATGACGGTGAGAGACGGAGCCGAGGATTTCTCATTTTGAACCCCTGACGTCCCTGTAATACATTTCTGATAAATGATTGTGTTTCAAAGTAATGAATTAGCCTCATTAAGCGGATGACTGGATCTCAAGAAAGGCGAGGGAAAAACTCCAAAGGGGGAGGTGCGGAGGGAGAGATTTCATCAGCGAGCGAGCGGAGATAAGAACGTGTGTGTGTGTGCGCAGGAAAGCAGGAGGCGGGAGAGAGAGAACGGGCGTGTGTCTGCGCAGTAGGAGAACAGAGGAGTGACAAGCTTTGTGCGGAGAGATGGAGCGAGCGAGAGAGCGCAGGAGGGAAGCCGTGGAGGAGGGAAAGAGAGGGGAGGAGGGAACCAGCCTGGTGGGAGATTAAGAAGGGCTGTTTTAGCACAGCGCAAGGCGCAGCGTTCCTGCTGGCTTCTTATCTGGATCTTTGATGGTGCTCGCGAGACTGCGCTGCACAGAGATTCGGCAAGGCTGCGCTGAGTCGTTTTTTTTGGTCTGTGCTTAAGTCCACCCCCTGCCACCCCCACCCCGACTTTTTTAATGAAATGGCAGTTTCTCGGCATTGTTTAGGTATGCTTAGCTCACCTGTGCTGCCTGTTCATCTGTGCTTGTTCCCTGTGCAACATAACGAATAAGCTGTCTTCAAACACAGTTCATATTTCAGTTCCGTCTGTCGTGTCTGTGTTTCAGTTCCGTCTGTCGTGTGTCTGTGTTTCAGTTCCGTCTGTCGTGTCTGTGTTTCAGTCCCGTCTGTAGTGTCTGTGTTTCAGCTCCGTCTGTAGTGTCTGTGTTTCAGTTCCGTCTGTAGTGTCTGTGTTTCAGTTCCGTCTGTCGTGTCTGTGTTTCAGTCCCGTCTGTCGTGTCTGTGTTTCAGTCCCGTCTGTAGTGTCTGTGTTTCAGTTCCGTCTGTAGTGTCTGTGTTTCAGTTCCGTCTGTCGTGTCTGTGTTTCAGTCCCGTCTGTCGTGTCTGTGTTTCAGTTCCGTCTGTAGTGTCTGTGTTTCAGTTCCGTCTGTCGTGTCTGTGTTTCAGTTCCGTCTGTCGTGTCTGTGTTTCAGTCCCGTCTGTAGTGTCTGTGTTTCAGTTCCGTCTGTAGTGTCTGTGTTTCAGTCCCGTCTGTCGTGTCTGTGTTTCAGTTCCGTCTGTAGTGTCTGTGTTTCAGTTCCGTCTGTCGTGTCTGTGTTTCAGTTCCGTCTGTCGTGTCTGTGTTTCAGTTCCGTCTGTCGTGTCTGTGTTTCAGTTCCGTCTGTCGTGTCTGTGTTTCAGTCCCGTCTGTCGTGTCTGTGTCTCAGTTCCGTCTGTCGTGTCTGTGTTTCAGTTCCGTCTGTCGTGTCTGTGTTTCAGTTCCAACTGTCGTGTCTGTGTCTCAGTTCCGTCTGTAGTGTCTGTGTTTCAGTTCCGTCTGTCGTGTCTGTGTCTCAGTTCCGTCTGTAGTGTCTGTGTCTCAGTTCCGTCTGTAGTGTCTGTGTCTCAGTTCCAACTGTCGTGTCTGTGTCTCAGTTCCGTCTGTAGTGTCTGCGTTTCAGTTCCGTCTGTACTGTCTGCGTTTCAGTTCCGTCTGTCGTGTCTGCGTTTCAGTTCCGTCTGTCGTGTCTGCGTTTCAGTTCCGTCTGTAGTGTCTGTGTCTCAGTTCTGCAGGAAAGACTCGGGAGAATTATTTGACAATAGTGCATTTAATAGTAGCTCAGCAAGCTAATAATCTACAGAGTCAATTTGGCGTAGGCCCCGTCCGTAGGCATAATCCGAGGGTATCGGATCTGCAATTCCTGCCTGAAGACGAGGGCAGGGGCGCAGCCGACCCCCCGGGAGGTATGGACGGGACCATCCTGGTGGTGGTGGGGAGGATGGGGGTAGTCGTCGTCACTTCAGACTGCGTAATCGTCGCTTCAGTATCTGCGAACTCAAACATGTGTAAGTACCGGGCTTTTATACGGTGAGCATGAGAATATAATTGGGTTAGAATGAAGGCAGTGAGTGACGTAGTAATTGAGTCTTCCCAGCAGAACTTATGCTAGAGCTTTCATTTCCGTCTGTCGTGTCTGTGTTTCAGTTCCGTCTGTAGTGTCTGTGTCTCAGTTCCGTCTGTCGTGTCTGTGTCTCAGTTCCGTCTGTAGTGTCTGTGTCTCAGTTCCGTCTGTCGTGTCTGTGTCTCAGTTCCGTCTGTCGTGTCTGTGTCTCAGTTCCGTCTGTAGTGTCTGTGTCTCAGTTCCGTCTGTCGTGTCTGTGTTTCAGTTCCGTCTGTCGTGTCTGTGTCTCAGTTCCGTCTGTCGTGTCTGTGTCTCAGTTCCGTCTGTAGTGTCTGTGTCTCAGTTCCGTCTGTCGTGTCTGTGTCTCAGTTCCGTCTGTCGTGTCTGTGTTTCAGTTCCGTCTGTAGTGTCTGTGTTTCAGTTCCGTCTGTAGTGTCTGTGTTTCAGTTCCGTCTGTCGTGTCTGCGTTTCAGTTCCGTCTGTACTGTCTGCGTTTCAGTTCCGTCTGTCGTGTCTGCGTTTCAGTTCCGTCTGTCGTGTCTGTGTTTCAGTTCCGTCTGTAGTGTCTGTGTCTCAGTTCCGTCTGTCGTGTCTGTGTTTCAGTTCCGTCTGTAGTGTCTGTGTCTCAGTTCCGTCTGTCGTGTCTGTGTCTCAGTTCCGTCTGTAGTGTCTGTGTCTCAGTTCCGTCTGTCGTGTCTGTGTCTCAGTTCCGTCTGTCGTGTCTGTGTCTCAGTTCCGTCTGTAGTGTCTGTGTCTCAGTTCCGTCTGTCGTGTCTGTGTCTCAGTTCCGTCTGTCGTGTCTGTGTTTCAGTTCCGTCTGTCGTGTCTGTGTCTCAGTTCCGTCTGTAGTGTCTGTGTCTCAGTTCCGTCTGTCGTGTCTGTGTCTCAGTTCCGTCTGTCGTGTCTGTGTTTCAGTTCCGTCTGTCGTGTCTGTGTCTCAGTTCCATCTGTCGTGTCTGTGTTTCAGTTCCGTCTGTCGTGTCTGTGTCTCAGTTCCGTCTGTCGTGTCTGTGTCTCAGTTCCGTCTGTCGTGTCTGTGTCTCAGTTCCGTCTGTCGTGTCTGTGTTTCAGTTCCGTCTGTAGTGTCTGTGTTTCAGTTCCGTCTGTCGTGTCTGTGTCTCAGTCCCGTCTGTCGTGTCTGTGTCTCAGTTCCGTCTGTCGTGTCTGTGTCTCAGTTCCGTCTGTCGTGTCTGTGTCTCAGTTCCGTCTGTCGTGTCTGTGTTTCAGTTCCGTCTGTAGTGTCTGTGTTTCAGTTCCGTCTGTCGTGTCTGTGTCTCAGTTCCGTCTGTCGTGTCTGTGTTTCAGTTCCGTCTGTCGTGTCTGTGTCTCAGTTCCGTCTGTCGTGTCTGTGTCTCAGTTCCGTCTGTCGTGTCTGTGTTTCAGTTCCGTCTGTAGTGTCTGTGTTTCAGTTCCGTCTGTCGTGTCTGCGTTTCAGTTCCGTCTGTAGTGTCTGCGTTTCAGTTCCGTCTGTAGTGTCTGCGTTTCAGTTCCGTCTGTCGTGTCTGCGTTTCAGTTCCGTCTGTCGTGTCTGCGTTTCAGTTCCGTCTGTCGTGTCTGCGTTTCAGTTCCGTCTGTCGTGTCTGCGTCTCAGTTCCGTCTGTAGTGTCTGCGTCTCAGTTCCGTCTGTCGTGTCTGCGCTTCAGTTCCGTCTGTCGTGTCTGCGTTTCAGTTCAGTCTGTAGTGTCTGCGTTTCAGTTCCGTCTGTCGTGTCTGCGTTTCAGTTCCGTCTGTCGTGTCTGCGCTTCAGTTCCGTCTGTCGTGTCTGCGTTTCAGTTCAGTCTGTAGTGTCTGCGTTTCAGTTCCGTCTGTCGTGTCTGCGTTTCAGTTCCGTCTGTCGTGTCTGTGTTTCAGTTCCGTCTGTCGTGTCTGTGTTTCAGTTCCATCTGTCGTGTCTGTGTTTCAGTTCCGTCTGTAGTGTCTGGGTTTCAGTTCCGTCTGTCGTGTTCCATCTGTCGTGTCTGTGTTTCAGTTCCGTCTGTCGTGTCTGTGTTTCAGTTCCGTCTGTCGTGTCTGTGTTTCAGTTCCGTCTGTCGTGTCTGCGTTTCAGTTCCGTCTGTCGTGTCTGCGTTTCAGTTCCGTCTGTCGTGTCTGCGTTTCAGTTCCGTCTGTCGTGTCTGCGTTTCAGTTCCGTCTGTCGTGTCTGCGTTTCAGTTCCGTCTGTCGTGTCTGCGTTTCAGTTCCGTCTGTCGTGTCTGCGTTTCAGTTCCGTCTGTCGTGTCTGCGTTTCAGTTCCGTCTGTCGTGTCTGTGTTTCAGTTCCGTCTGTCGTGTCTGTGTTTCAGTTCCGTCTGTCGTGTCTGTGTTTCAGTTCCGTCTGTAGTGTCTGTGTTTCAGTTCCGTCTGTCGTGTCTGTGTTTCAGTTCCGTCTGTCGTGTCTGTGTTTCAGTTCCGTCTGTCGTGTCTGTGTTTCAGTTCCGTCTGTCGTGTCGGTGTTTCAGTTCCGTCTGTCGTGTGTGTTTCAGTCCCGTCTGTCGTGTCTGTGTTTCAGTTCCGTCTGTCGTGTCTGTGTTTCAGTTCCGTCTGTCGTGTCTGTGTTTCAGTCCCGTCTGTCGTGTCTGTGTTTCAGTTCCGTCTGTCGTGTCTGTGTTTCAGTTCCGTCTGTCGTGTCTGTGTTTCAGTTCCGTCTGTCGTGTCTGTGTTTCAGTTCCGTCTGTAGTGTCTGTGTTTCAGTTCCGTCTGTCGTGTCTGTGTTTCAGTTCCGTCTGTCGTGTCTGTGTTTCAGTTCCGTCTGTAGTGTCTGTGTTTCAGTTCCGTCTGTCGTGTCTGTGTTTCAGTTCCGTCTGTCGTGTCTGTGTTTCAGTTCCGTCTGTCGTGTCTGTGTTTCAGTTCCGTCTGTAGTGTCTGTGTTTCAGTTCCATCTGTAGTGTCTGTGTTTCAGTTCCATCTGTAGTGTCTGTGTTTCAGTTCCGTCTGTAGTGTCTGTGTTTCAGTTCCGTCTGTAGTGTCTGTGTTTCAGTTCCGTCTGTCGTGTCTGTGTCTCAGTTCCGTCTGTAGTGTCTGTGTTTCAGTTCCGTCTGTAGTGTCTGTGTTTCAGTTCCATCTGTAGTGTCTGTGTTTCAGTTCCATCTGTAGTGTCTGTGTTTCAGTTCCGTTTGTCGTGTCTGTGTTTCAGTTCCGTCTGTAGTGTCTGTGTTTCAGTTCCGTCTGTAGTGTCTGTGTTTCAGTTCCGTCTGTCGTGTCTGTGTTTCAGTTCCGTCTGTAGTGTCTGTGTTTCAGTTCCGTCTGTCGTGTCTGTGTTTCAGTTCCGTCTGTCATGTCTGTGTTTCAGTTCCGTCTGTCGTGTCTGTGCTTCAGTTCCGTCTGTCGTGTCTGTGTTTCAGTTCCGTCTGTAGTGTCTGTGTTTCAGTTCCGTCTGTAGTGTCTGTGTTTCAGTTCCGTCTGTAGTGTCTGTGTTTCAGTTCCGTCTGTCGTGTCTGTGTTTCAGTTCCGTCTGTCGTGTCTGTGTTTCAGTTCCGTCTGTAGTGTCTGTGTTTCAGTTCCGTCTGTAGTGTCTGTGTTTCAGTTCCGTCTGTAGTGTCTGTGTTTCAGCTCCGTCTGTCGTGTCTGTGTTTCAGTTCCGTCTGTCGTGTCTGTATTCTAGCTGTCCATGTCTCACGTGTGTTATAGTCCTGTACTGTAGTTCCCTGTATCTCATCTGTGTTTCAGTTCCGTCTGTAGTGTCTGTGTTTCAGCTCCGTCTGTAGTGTCTGTGTTTCAGTTCCGTCTGTCGTGTCTGTGTCTCAGTTCCATCTGTAGTGTCTGTGTTTCAGTTCCGTCTGTAGTGTCTGTGTTTCAGTTCCGTCTGTAGTGTCTGTGTTTCAGTTCCGTCTGTCGTGTCTGTGTCTCAGTTCCGTCTGTAGTGTCTGTGTTTCAGTTCCGTCTGTAGTGTCTGTGTTTCAGTTCCATCTGTAGTGTCTGTGTTTCAGTTCCATCTGTAGTGTCTGTGTTTCAGTTCCGTCTGTCGTGTCTGTATTCTAGCTGTCCATGTCTCACGTGTGTTATAGTCCTGTACTGTAGTTCCCTGTATCTCATCTGTGTTTCAGTTCCGTCTGTAGTGTCTGTGTTTCAGTTCCGTCTGTCGTGTCTGTGTCTCAGTTCCGTCTGTAGTGTCTGTGTTTCAGTTCCATCTGTAGTGTCTGTGTTTCAGTTCCATCTGTAGTGTCTGTGTTTCAGTTCCATCTGTAGTGTCTGTGTTTCAGTTCCGTCTGTAGTGTCTGTGTTTCAGTTCCGTTTGTCGTGTCTGTGTTTCAGTTCCGTCTGTAGTGTCTGTGTTTCAGTTCCGTCTGTAGTGTCTGTGTTTCAGTTCCGTCTGTAGTGTCTGTGTTTCAGTTCCGTCTGTCGTGTCTGTGTTTCAGTTCCGTCTGTAGTGTCTGTGTTTCAGTTCCGTCTGTAGTGTCTGTGTTTCAGTTCCGTCTGTCGTGTCTGTGTTTCAGTTCCGTCTGTCGTGTCTGTGTTTCAGTTCCGTCTGTCGTGTCTGTGTTTCAGTTCCGTCTGTAGTGTCTGTGTTTCAGTTCCGTCTGTCGTGTCTGTGTTTCAGTTCCGTCTGTCGTGTCTGTGTTTCAGTTCCGTCTGTAGTGTCTGTGTTTCAGTTCCGTCTGTCGTGTCTGTGTTTCAGTTCCGTCTGTCGTGTCTGTGTTTCAGTTCCGTATGTAGTGTCTGTGTTTCAGTTCCGTCTGTAGTGTCTGTGTTTCAGTTCCGTCTGTAGTGTCTGTGTTTCAGTTCCGTCTGTCGTGTCTGTGTTTCAGTTCCGTCTGTCGTGTCTGTGTTTCAGTTCCGTCTGTCGTGTCTGTGTTTCAGTTCCGTCTGTAGTGTCTGTGTTTCAGTTCCGTCTGTAGTGTCTGTGTTTCAGTTCCGTCTGTAGTGTCTGTGTTTCAGTTCCGTCTGTAGTGTCTGTGTCTCAGTTCCGTCTGTAGTGTCTGTGTTTCAGTTCCGTCTGTAGTGTCTGTGTTTCAGTTCCGTCTGTAGTGTCTGTGTTTCAGTTCCGTCTGTAGTGTCTGTGTTTCAGTTCCGTCTGTAGTGTCTGTGTTTCAGTTCCGTCTGTAGTGTCTGTGTTTCAGTTCCGTCTGTAGTGTCTGTGTTTCAGTTCCGTCTGTAGTGTCTGTGTTTCAGCTCCGTCTGTCGTGTCTGTGTTTCAGTTCCGTCTGTCGTGTCTGTGTTTCAGTTCCGTCTGTAGTGTCTGTGTTTCAGTTCCGTCTGTAGTGTCTGTGTTTCAGTTCCGTCTGTAGTGTCTGTGTCTCAGTTCCGTCTGTAGTGTCTGTGTTTCAGTTCCGTCTGTAGTGTCTGTGTTTCAGTTCCGTCTGTAGTGTCTGTGTTTCAGTTCCGTCTGTAGTGTCTGTGTTTCAGTTCCGTCTGTAGTGTCTGTGTTTCAGTTCCGTCTGTCGTGTCTGCGTTTCAGTTCCGTCTGTCGTGTCTGTGTTTCAGTTCCGTCTGTCGTGTCTGTGTTTCAGTTCCGTCTGTAGTGTCTGTGTTTCAGTTCCGTCTGTAGTGTCTGTGTTTCAGTTCCGTCTGTAGTGTCTGTGTTTCAGTTCCGTCTGTAGTGTCTGTGTCTCAGTTCCGTCTGTAGTGTCTGTGTTTCAGTTCCGTCTGTAGTGTCTGTGTTTCAGTTCCGTCTGTAGTGTCTGTGTTTCAGTTCCATCTGTAGTGTCTGTGTTTCAGTTCCGTCTGTAGTGTCTGTGTTTCAGTTCCGTTTGTCGTGTCTGTGTTTCAGTTCCGTCTGTAGTGTCTGTGTTTCAGTTCCGTCTGTAGTGTCTGTGTTTCAGTTCCGTCTGTAGTGTCTGTGTTTCAGTTCCATCTGTAGTGTCTGTGTTTCAGTTCCGTCTGTAGTGTCTGTGTTTCAGTTCCGTTTGTCGTGTCTGTGTTTCAGTTCCGTCTGTAGTGTCTGTGTTTCAGTTCCGTCTGTAGTGTCTGTGTTTCAGTTCCGTCTGTAGTGTCTGTGTTTCAGTTCCGTCTGTCGTGTCTGTGTTTCAGTTCCGTCTGTCGTGTCTGTGTTTCAGTTCCGTCTGTAGTGTCTGTGTTTCAGTTCCGTCTGTAGTGTCTGTGTTTCAGTTCCGTCTGTAGTGTCTGTGTTTCAGTTCCGTCTGTAGTGTCTGTGTCTCAGTTCCGTCTGTAGTGTCTGTGTTTCAGTTCCGTCTGTAGTGTCTGTGTTTCAGTTCCGTCTGTAGTGTCTGTGTTTCAGTTCCGTCTGTAGTGTCTGTGTTTCAGTTCCGTCTGTAGTGTCTGTGTTTCAGTTCCGTCTGTAGTGTCTGTGTTTCAGTTCCGTCTGTAGTGTCTGTGTTTCAGCTCCGTCTGTCGTGTCTGTGTTTCAGTTCCGTCTGTCGTGTCTGTATTCTAGCTGTCCATGTCTCACGTGTGTTATAGTCCAGTACTGTAGTTCCCTGTATCTCATCTGTGTTTCAGTCTTGTGCCACTTCAACTCTAACACACACGACAGACAACTAGAATACAGACATGTCAGAAACGGACAAGACACAGACAACTAGAATCTGTTTTCTGTATTCCAGTCGCTGGATGTGTCGGTTCTCATCTACTGTACATGCCTCTTTTTCAGTTGTCTGTGTTGTGTCTGTGTTTCAGTTCTCTTTGACACATGTGCAGTCCCGTTCTCTATCACATCTATATCACAGGTTCTCTATTTTGTGTCTGTCTTTCGCATGTGGCGGTAAAAAGCTGTAAGCCTGTAAGCGTTCACCTCAACACAGCACATATGGAAACAATGGAGCCAACAGCTGTCACTGGGTGTGTTTGAACGGCCTGGGAGATGGAGGAGCTTAGGGTGTGTGTGTGTGTGTGTTTGCCGCGTACACAAACAAGTGGCCAAAATCAAACCCCGCGATCTGTTGAGCATTGACATTGTGTGAGTGCGAGTTAGTCTTTGGGGAGAGAGCCCCCTGTTTAGCAAGAACAATGAATTGAATCCGAGGATAAGACAAAGCGGGGCAGGAGGCAAAATGTAGGCAATAAATTTCAATTGCGTGTTTTTCTTCCGCTCTGGGCAGTTAAGAGAGAGAGAGGTAAGGAGACGGATGAGAGAATAGGGAAAGCAATCTATGCCCATCAACCATAAATCACTAACTAGCAAAAAAACCTGAGATTAGAAATACTAAGTCATGGAAAGCAAAACACCTTCAAACCTTTTCCTCCCAAAAACACACCCACACACCCCATCATATGCCGCATCTTTAATACATTTCAGCGTTTTAAGGACACGCTTTGGATTGACACTTGATGCACAAACTAAAACCTGCATCCTTAAGCAATTCGCTAACCATCCCGCAAATCTCTGCTCTGCTTGAGAGGCGCGATACGTCTTTTATATGAGTTCACACACACGCACACACACGCAGCCTTCCAGTGCTGATTAGAAAATGCATTATTCATTATAAATCTGCACACGAGTCACACAGACGTGGAAGAATAGAAAGAGATTGAAAGAGAGGGAGAGGTAGGTAGAGGGTGGATGTACCATTTTATCAATTTTCCCTCTCGAGAGGATGGAGAAAGTGTGTAAATGTGTCAGGGAGCATGTGTGTGTGTGTGTGCACGTGTGGGCGTGGCTGCCCTTTGGGACGCGTTGACCCTCTAATTGACCCTGTCCTCATAGTCACCGGCCGACACGCACGGATCCAGCGGGGCTAAACGCTCGCAACACTCCTGCCTGCCAGTCAAATCCACGGGGGGGCTGACACTCTCCAGAACACACACACATACACACACACGCATTAATATTCAGCGTGTGTGCGCGTGTGTACAGACCCCGTCCCTGGTGGCCGCCTGCTACGCCGTTCCACAGTGCAGCGGTCCGTCGAGATTTAGAGACCCGAGACTGCTATTACTCACCAGCTGACAGCACACACAAACGCACACACACACACAGACGGCAGAGCAGCTTGGAACGCCTTCAACAACCGCGGCACGACACGAATACAGCAGTACAGCGAGGCAGCAAATAGTGGCTGAGATACCAACACGGAGAATAACAATCCGAACTCACACGGAAACCTTGGCGTCTTTGATTTCAACCGATGCCTGAGCGGTTACACATTTTTGACCTTGTGCAAACAGAGTTTGTTTTGATTTGCAAAGTGGATAAACAACTGCTATTCATTTGTGAAATTCTCGGGTTAGCCTCAAGAATTCATTTTAAAGAATTTAAAAAAAGATGTTTCATTATAAAGAAACGTTAAAAAAAATGTATGCAAATGACAAACACGAAGGCTTTGGATTAATAACCCCCCCAAAAAAAGTTAAAAGTTGAAGTTCTATTGATTTGCAAATCATTTTTATTCGTCAAATTTTAGTGTTTCCCTCAAAATGTGTAAAAATCAGAATAAGAAACACTCAGATTTTGTATTTTATTAATGTGTTTAAGTTTAAACTAGTGCGGTCAATCGATAAAAACATTTTCTTTCCTGTAATTAATCGCGATTAATTGCACCTAACATTAAAGTTTTTAATATATATTTACATTGTAATAATTTCACATTTAATCTCCAAATTATGTAGAAACAACATAAAGACAGTATATATTTTATATATTTGATCTAAGAGGTAGGTCAATAAACTTATCAAACACTTCAGTAGGGCTACTATTTTTACTATTTAACTACTATTTTTAAATCGATTAATCTATCGACTAATTTAATTTATCGCAATAATTTTCAACAATTTTACAAAAAAAAAAATAATTGAACTTGCAACGTTGGCCTTCAGTAGTGTACTATAAAAAAGTACAAATGTAAACAAAATGTAAAAAAAATGTAAAACTAAACGAAAATTTAAAAAGGTACAAATTTGTAAACCAACATAACAAAAAAAGAGAATATCAGCAAATACTTTTTATATAGAATAGTGTTGTTGTCACGATACTAAAATTATGACTTTGATACGATAGCAGACTAAAATACCGCAATACCGATACTGAAGCGATACCATGGCAAAAAACTGTAAAAGTAATTTACTATTCATTGTTTTATCATTAAAAAAATAGACCGTTAGCATCTCGCTCAACAATGACCAAAGAGTTTGGATATTTTTCCTCTTTAAAACTTGACTCTTCTGTAGTTCAACCGTGTACTAAGACCAACGGAAAATTAAAAGTTGCGATTCAGGCGCTGTGTGATATCATTGCGCCGCTGCACTCATGGGGCGGCTCCCAGCTCTTGATTATTACGCAGGAATGAGAGTATAGTTCCTGCCATATCGGCCTAGAAAATCACAACTCATTTTCCGTCGGTCTTAGCACACGATGAACTACAGAAGAGTCACGTTTTAAACAGGAAAAATATCGACACTCTTTGGTCATTTTTGAGCGAGATGCTAACGGTTTAATCAGATTCAATGATCTATGCTAAGCTATGCTAAAAGTGCTAGGGATGGAAAATGAGCCTATTTTCAAAAATAGTGGCGTGTTCCTTTAATAGCACTTGAATGATTAATGCTGCGTTAATTGCGTTAAATATTTTTTACGTTAAACTGAAAAAAAAGTGAAAAATTTGACAAACTTTCAAAAGTTTTTGTTCCTGTGAAAATGTACTAAATTTAATGTTTATTTTGACTTGCAAAGAGGATACACAACAGCTTTTATTGATAGAAATTAGCGTTTGCCTCAAAAAATTATGTTTTATGAATGCGTCTTTGTATTTTTTATGCATTTGGCAGATGCTTTTAGTCAAAGCGACTTACATTGCACTCAAGGTACTCATTTAGGGTGTGTTCACTTGGTTTGTGTGGTCCGGACCAAAAAAAACACATTTATTCCTGGCCCACTTAGTGTTCATGTTAACACCGAACCTAAAGGCACAGGGATATGTCCACAACCTGATTGGGCGGCTTTTATTACGTATATTTCGTGATGTACCATTCAAAACAATGACTGTGTGTTGGGCTAAATGCGCTCGTATGCGATGGTATTTTGACCAGCTGAGAACTTGTGAAGAACTTGTGTGTAAAAGAGTCGCAGGAATCCCTCCATCACACACACAAACGAGGATCTGCTATGAGGAGAAGCAGTTCTGACGCCTGTACCGAATTGTGCTTGAGCATTTTTGTTATCTTGTAACCTCCCGCAGTTTCTCCTGAAGCCGATACGGAAGTGAGTTAAACTGCAGTTCATGGACTGGCCACTAGAGACAGACTCCAGAAGGAGCAGAGTCTCATTGAGCTCATGTTAAAATGCCCAACTTTACAGCAGAAGAACACATGTTTACAGTCTGGGACAAACTGTGCTTATGGTCTGTACGGCTAATGTTGCCCTTCATGACGACTGTGAGGGGGGGATTTATTTATAACTCTTCGTTTACATTATATAAAGCCTTAAAGTTCTGCATAATTAAGGGCGTGGCCACTTTGAGTGACAGGTGGATTGCCGTTTGTCTGCTGTCTGTTAGTCGTCACCTCAGCTCCGCCCACGTCTTGCCTCTTTGCCCATTTTCTGTTATCCGGGAGTGACTCGACAAGATGGCGACGGCCAGCTCGACCCGACTTTACGCTTCAGAACTGCTCTTCAGAATCCTATGAGTGATGTCACGGACACTACGCCCATATTTTTTCACAGTCTATGTTCAAACCACACCAGAGTTGGTTTGGAAGCGGACCAAGACCCATCTTTTCAGGGTCTCGGTCCGCTTGTTTGGTGCACACCTGGGTTCAGATGGCAGCTTTGACACTTATTCAAATAAACGAACAGAGCAATCGCACCAGGGCTCGTTTTAATGGAACAAAACATGCCAAGTGTGAACACACCCTTAAATGTTGAGCAGCTCTTGCTTTCCCTGAGAATCGAACCCATGACCTTAGCTATGTTTGAGCTACAGGAATGCATTGCACTGTACTTTTCACGGTAAAATGTACCAAAAAAAATGCTGTTTGTTTACCCACAAACAACAGAATAAGAAAACCAGACTTTTTATGCCGATTACACACACACACGCACAAGTTTCGAGGCCGTGGTAAACTCAGACGTTCCGTGAAAGCCCCCAGACAGGAATTTTCCGATAAACAGCCTCACGCTCGCAAGCATACGGCCGCGCTATGGGGGAAATAATGACATCATGGTCACGGCAGGTCTGCTGGCAGAGCGTAGGCGACTGTGGGCCGGGGAGAGGAAACGCCACTGTGTGTGTGTGTGTGTGTGTGTGTGTGTTTCCTGAAAAGGCTGGGAAACACTAGCGTCGGCTGGGGGAAAAAACCTTTGAGGCTGTTCATCAAGCTGTTCATGGAATCCGTGTGTTTCACCAGCGGAGACTTCCAGCGGAGAGAAAGGAAAGGAAGGATTGATGAGGTCCGAAAGACGATAGTAGGTGAGAGGAATGACAAAATGACAGCGCAATAGCAAACAGGGTTAAACTGCAGAGGGGGAAACATTTAAAAAAGTGTGAAAAGTGTGACTTTTCCAGATGAATTTTCCAGATGCTTTCAGTGGGATTTCAGGAATATGTAAGCTACAAATGTGTCATGTGGTGTAAGAAATGCTGCCTTCACATGCTATCGGAATTATTAGAGTTTCCTAGGTCAAAATTGCACGCCCTCTCATGTCGTGTTAACCACTGGGAAGTTCGGAAATAATATTGATACCCAAATTCCTGAGATGGGTGTGTCATAAACTTTAAACATGGTGGCGGAGAGAACTACTGCTGTGGCAGGTGTGGTTTTATTAATGTTTCCCCCAAAAACAGCTCGTCATCTTGTCTTGACATTAATGCAGCGCATATTTACATGTACGAGTAATCATTTAAAGTGTATTGTTTGATATAGGGATGTCACAGTACCAAAATTCAAGTAGTCCGTACCAATACCATAAAAATTGTACGGTACTTGGTACCAATTTCGGTACCACAGCTAAATGTTTTTTTAACTATTTAAAAAAATATATATTAAAATGTATTAAGTATATTATTTATGATAATCATTATAAGTACATAATACAAACATGTAAAGGGTGTATGCTGTTTAAAAGTAAACATTGTTTACAAAAAAAGATCAAGTGAAAAATAATCAACCATCTAGGCATATTTATTAAACAAATGGTTTACTGAAAAAAAAAGTGTCTGTTAAATTAATTAAATTATAACTAAAAGTTTATTGAAGATTTTGCTGTAAACTATAAAGGGAGCCCTTACTCACATTATACTATAATATTAAAGGTTAACAAAAGAGCCCAAACTATTAGCTTAAATTCAGTTGCTATTTATTTTTAGGTATAATAATCAAAACTCAAATAACACTGTGTGCACACACTTTTCATTTGTAAAAAAAAATAAAATAATTATATATATACACAGTGAGGAAAATAAGTATTTGAACACCCTGTTATTTTGCAAGTTCTCCCACTTGGAAATCATGGAGGGTCTGAAATTGTCATCGTAGGTGCATGTCCACTGTGAGAGACATAATGTGATTTCTGGATTTTGTTTTTTAGATTATATGATGTTTTAACTATTTATTTGTATGATACAGCTGCAAATAAGTATTTGAACACCTGTCTATCAGCTAGAATTCTGACCCTCAAAGACCTGTTAGTCTGCCTTTAAAATGTACACCTCCACTCCATTTATTATCCTAAATTAGATGCGCCTGTTTGAGGTCGTTAGCTGCATAAAGACACCTGTCCACCCCATACAATCAGTAAGAATCCAACTACTAACATGGCCAAGACCAAAGAGCTGTCCAAAGACACTAGAGACAAAATTGTACACCTCCACAAGGCTGGAAAGGGCTACGGGGAGATTGCCAAGCAGCTTGGTGAAAAAAGGTCCACTGTTGGAGCAATCATTAGAAAATGGAAGAAGCTAAACATGACTGTCAATCTCCCTCGGACTGGGGCTCCATGCAAGATCTCACCTCGTGGGGTCTCAATGATCCTAAGAAAGGTGAGAAATCAGCCCAGAACTACACGGGAGGAGCTGGTCAATGACCTGAAAAGAGCTGGACCACCGTTTCCAAGGTTACTGTTGGTAATACACTAAGACGTCATGGTTTGAAATCATGCATGGCACGGAAGGTTCCCCTGCTTAAACCAGCACATGTCAAGGCCCGTCTTAAGTTTGCCAATGACCATTTGGATGATCCAGAGGAGTCATGGGAGAAAGTCATGTGGTCAGATGAGACCAAAATAGAACTTTTTGGTCATAATTCCACTAAACGTGTTTGGAGGAAGAAGAATGATTTATACCATCCCAAGAACAGCATCCCTACTGTGAAGCATGGGGGGGGGGGGGGTAGCATCATGCTTTGGGGGTGTTTTTCTGCACATGGGACAGGGCGACTGCACTGTATTAAGGAGAGGATGACCGGGGCCATGTATTGCCAGATTTTGGGGAACAACCTCCTTCCCTCAGTTAGAGCATTGAAGATGGGTCGAGGCTGGGTCTTCCAACATGACAATGACCCGAAGCACACAGCCAGGATAACCAAGGAGTGGCTCTGTAAGAAGCATATCAAGGTTCTGGCGTGGCCTAGCCAGTCTCCAGACCTAAACCCAATAGAGAATCTTTGGAGGAGCTCAAACTCCGTGTTTCTCAGCGACAGGCCAGAAACCTGACTGATCTAGAGAAGATCTGTGTGGAGGAGTCGGCCAAAATCCCTCCTGCAGTGCAAACCTGCTGAAAAACTACAGGAAACGTTTGACCTCTGTAATTGCAAACAAAGGCTACTGTACCAAATATTAACATTGATTTGCTCAGGTGTTCAAATACTTATTTGCAGCTGTATCATACAAATAAATAGTTAAAAAATCATACATTGTGATTTCTGGATTCTTTTTTTAGATTATGTCTCTCACAGTGGACATGCACCTACGATGACAATTTCAGACCCTCCATGATTTCTAAGTGGGAGAACTTGCAAAATAGCAGTGTGTTCAAATACAATTTCCTCACTGTATATATATATTTTCCCCAAATCGTGCAGCCCTAGTAAAGAATGGTTACATGTATTACATTTATTAGTGGAGAAACACAAAGTGACAGTTTTGACCTTGACTTTTGTCTCTTTCAGGTCTCAGGAACTGAACTAGCATGAAGACAGTGGAGCCGGTGAGTGGCCAGGAGATCTAGTGAACCTCTCTCAGTCAGAACCGGACTACATTTCAACTGACTTGAAAATCGGGCAATGGCGTAACTGACTGTAATCTGCCTTCAAACGATGCATTTTGAGTGGTTGTTGAAAATGCACTTTTCTTGATTTCTCCCTGCTGCCCCCACTTTTAACATAGAGACGAAAAAAGCTCCTTTCCGTTGTCTATTTTCCCAGAATCCACCTGAAAGCAGACTGCACTTTCTAGTTCATTCTATATCAAAAGACATCTGCTTACTAGCCAGTTTTACACGGCAGTGAGAGAAATCAAGGGTGAGATGAAACCGCGCAGAAATGGACATTTTAGACAATCAATTAATACAACCAGACTTCAAGGAATGGTTGGTCAGGTCTTTAAGACCCTTCCTGCTGAGATCAAACCTGAAGACCATCCGTATTTACTGAAATTTGATTGGATTAGGCATATTAAAATTTCATTATGAATAAAACTACAACCTTGACTTCACATCCTTTAAATGTTATATTATTACCTACATTATTACCTTGTCATCGACAGGCCACGCCCTCACACGTCCCAGTTCCTCGGGTAAAATAGCATCTCACCATTTACAAATAGTCGGAAACATTTGGGATATTGTAAGTACTCGACTGAACAAAATATATACTGGCCTAGTGCTGTTTGGATATTTTACTGAAAAAATTTTACATAGTGCAGCTTTAACGAATGGTAAAATCCATGCGCGTCGGAAGCTAATAAAATGGATGGGTCCTCTCCCAGAAAATTTTTACTGGAGTAGGTGCCATTTACATTAAGTACAAATATACAAAATTACGAAAAACACTGAATCATTTACAGTGGCAATAGTGTAGAGGTAAAGCACATGGCAGAATGTTTTAACGCAAATCGACCCGAGGTTTTGCCGAACTCGCTCTATCTCTACTCCCTTTTCCCATCACATCTCAGATCGGAAAAGCATTTATTTTCAACAAAAATGAAGAAAATATTTGAAAAGTGGAAATAAAGCGCCTAACATGTGTTTAACAATAAGTGTTTATCGATTAGGGGTAGGTAAACAGACATGCGTTGAATTAGAGACGATAAAAGTGAGTGAGTCCAATACATAGACTGTAAAAAATATGGGTGTAGCGTCTGTGACGTCACTCATAGGATTCTGAAGAGCAGTTTTGAAGCGTAAAGTCGGGTCGAGCTGGCCGTCGCCATCTTGTCAGCGCGTCACCGCGCTTTAGGGCTGTCAAATAAAAGTTCTAATTTCGAATATTCGTCGAATTTACAACAACAAAAAAATGCACATTCGAATGCAAAAACCGTGCATTCGAATTTTTGGTAGAGGTGCATGAGACATGATGACGGAACTGACACGGTTTGTTTATCCAGTGCAGCAGTGTGGCTGTGTTGTTCATTTGAAAAGGGCGGAAAAAACAGTGAGGACTCGGAGTCAGAGAGAAAATGGGCGACAGCGTATACAGTCAGACACAGAGCAGTGCAGAACAAGGCAATCAGGGCTTTGGAGCATGAGATGGATATAAATGAAAGAGAAGATACGCTATACCCGCTGACGAAAATCCTCTCAGTTGGTGGCAAAAATCATGCGGTATAACGTTATGTATCCACATATTGCGCAGCTGGCAAAGACATACTTGAGTTGATCACACCTCACCAAAAACGCTCAGCACTCGCTGCAGGTCAAGTTGTCCGTTTGGTGTTTTTGACGAACAATATGTAGATGTTTAGTGAGTGGAAATGGATTGTTTACTATTTTGTGTCCACATTATGTTGTCTGTTGAAGCGTGTTTTCTCAAGTCACTGATGCACTTGCAGTTTTATGCACTTTTGTTACCTAAATTTCCTCATTAATGAAATTATATTTCATTTAAAGGGGCTATATGCAACTTTTTCCCCAAAATAAACGTAACTATAGCCTTTTTATTTTACCATTTATGACTCAAACGTCTCCTGATGAGCATACTGACACCTTGTCCGCTCACAGTGGGTGCACCTATAAGCCTGTATCCTATTTTTCATATTTTCTGACGGGTCGTCTTTTCCCGCGCTGTCTGCGGATGTGACGTCAAGCGCGTTCATGTTAAACGTTTCAGATCACTCTGCCTGCCATCACCGCTAGTCAGCGAGTAGCCTACACTCGCAAGCAGTGCAATGGATTTAACGAATACACAGAAGAGACCCAGGACAACTCGGACACCAACAGTAACTCCTAAAAAAGTTAAACCCCTGACAAGTGGCCAAAAAAGGTCGAAGATTGAGAGAGACCGGCGCATTGCAAGGACTAGAGTGAACATCGGCTTCGCATTTGACTTCGCATTATATATATATATATATATATATATATATATATATATATATAAACAAAAATAAATATGAATAGTGCATCAGTAATGTAAAGTCTTTTTGGGTGTCTAGAAAAGCGCTATATAAAACTGATGGATTATTTATTATATAGCCATGTAAAGCTACATTATATTGTTTGTTGTTTCTATATCTTAACAAAAAATAAGAGGTAAATGAAGATGTAACGTGTGATGCATTTTATTTCACATAAGACATGTAGTCAATAAATATTGCTAAATAGTATTATGTATATGTGTCTTTCATACTTGGTGATAGTAAGCTACTTGTGTATAATAAGTGGTCAAGGACAGTGCTCAGTCGTCAAGGACAGTGCTCAGATTTGTTTTTAATATTCTACGAAAGTTTCGGTCTGTGCGCCCTTCATCAGCGTGTATGCCAATGGCGAAATGGGTTTATTTATTTATTTAATGTATTAATTTTTTGTGTAGTTTGTCAGCTACACGTTTGACGTTTTGATAAGAGAACACTTATCTCAAACATTATATGTATTTGACTGTTCTTACCTCTGTAAATATAATGTTGACCTCCTTGCAGCAGATGACTTGTGAAGTGTACACGTACGAGCGCGCGCTGCGAGAGCGAGCAGAAATGAAGATCAGTTCTGTTTTTTGGCCACAGGTGTCAGTCGCGAGTTTAAATTTCAGAAAAACGCATATAGCCCCTTTAATAACAATTGTCTGAAAAGTTAATGCACTGTAAAAAGTGAATGTCATTTCATTTCAATAAAAGACGCGATGCTTGATTTGGTTTGCATTTGCTTGTTGCGTTCACTTGCGCCCTCTTGTGGGCATAGGAGATAATACAGTACTTTTCCCCTATATAATATAATTCGAATTTTGATCATATTTAAGAAAGAATTTCGAATTTAGCTTTTCAGCCATTTTGACAGCCCTACCGCGCGTCGCTCCCGGATAACAGAAAATGGGCAAAGAGGCGGGACGTGGGCGGAGCTGAGGTGACGACTAACAGACAGCAGACAAACGGCAATCCACCTGTCACTCAAAGTGGCCACGCCCTTAATTATGCAGAACTTTAAGGCTTTATATAATGTAAAGGAATGAGTTATAAATAAATCCCCCCCCTCACAGTCGTCATGAAGGGCAACATTAGCCGTACAGACCAAAAGCACAGTTTGTCCCAGACTGTAAACATGTGTTCTTCTGCTGTAAAGTTGGCCATTTTAACATGAGCTCAATGAGATTCTGCTCCTTCTGGAGTCTGTCTCTAGTGGCCAGACCATGAACTGCAGTTTAACTCACTTCCGTATCGGCTTCAAGAGAAACTGGGGGAGGAGCCGCTTGGTCCAATATCATTGGTCGTAAAAAGTGTCTTGTCCCGACGCCCATGGTAAAATCCCTCAAGTGGCTTATTCAATAGAAAAAAATTGCTTTAAACAAGAAAGGAAACTTTTTGACCCGTTGTCTTGAAGCAAGCACATGGTTTCAACTCTACGACATCGATACACTCTTTCAGGGTCTCGGCTTTCACTCTTTACCTTTCCCAAAAGATTCCCAAGTTTGATTCCAAAGGAACTGTCAAAACAACGCATGTTGTCTGTTGAAACACATTAAGCTAAAACAAAGCAGAAAGACTCGCCCGAGACCTTTTCAAATGAAAGCGGAGCAAAGTACCTTTGTTTACTCCAGGTTTTCTCTGGCAGAACATGCATTCAGCGGCACAAAAACATGTTTATGTCTGTGTGTTTTCCTACTCGCACTTACCAGACCAAAACTACCTCACAAAACCACACATGCATCAGACTTCGAGTTATGGACCACATTTATGCCATGATTACCACAGGGATAAGTGTATTTGTTCTAAAAACTACAAAAAGATTATAACCTTCAATTGAATTGGTAAAATAATGATTATTACCAAACAGGTTTAACATGAGAACTATTTATTATATCAGAATATTATAAAAAATATATAATTTATTATTAATTTAAAATATGTTTTACATTATAAATGTATTATTGTTATAAATTAATTTATGTATTATCATTTATAATATATTATTTACAGTATTTTTTTTTTCGCCCAAGACAAATGTTATACAGGAACGTGCAGTGTGTGTTTACTAAAAAAGCGCATCTCGTTATACAAATACTACGTTTTATGTACATTACAGTGCACATATACATGTGTGCCTGTGTCTGTAGGGGAAGCGCGAGCGTTGATCAGCTGGGAACAAGCGTTTGTGTGTGTATTTGCGTGTCGGGCTCCCCGTGGCGCTGCCTGCCAGGCGCTGTCACCGGCCCGTGATTGACAGCTCTGATAAGCGGTGAGGCAGGCTGCAAAATCTGCCAGCGCACGTCACGCTCAATGTGTGTGTGTGTGTGTGTGTGAGGCAGCCTGCGAACGCTGCCAATGTACGTCACACTTACCCTGTCGGCCTCATATCAGTCAGAGAGAGAGAGAGAGAGAGAGAGAGAGAGAGAGAGAGAGAGAGAGAGAGAGAGAGAGAGAGAGAGAGAGAGAGAGAGGGAGAGGGAGAGAGGGAGGCAGTTAGCGGAATGAAAGACTGCCGCAAGCCGGAGAGGGAAGTAGAGTGCGGAAGAGGGGAGAGAGGGAGGGAGACAGACTGTCAGGCGAGAGCAACGGAGAGGAAAAAAAGGACTGTAGACACACAAGAGACACGGACGGAGGAAACTCGTGGACAGGTGGGATGGTTTCACAAGGAGGAGGATGGTGAGACGAAGAGAGGGAGAGAGAGAGAGAGTTTATGTGCAGTTCACCTGGAGAAGGAGAGGAACGTATTCCCTCGAGTCACAGCAACATCAGCCCAGCTTCGTATGTGTGTAAACAGCACAGCCTACAAAAAAATAGAATATTTAGGGTTATTTTTAGGGCTGCCACTAACAACTATTTTTATATTGATTAATCTATCGACTACTTTATCACAATTTTCAACAATTTTACTTAAACACATTTAATTGAACTTGCAACGTTGGCCTTCAGTAGTGTACTATAAAAGAGTATAAATGTAACAAGCCCTTGACAAAATGTAAAACTTAAAGAGTAAAAATGTAAAAAAGGTACAAATTTGTAAACCAACATAAAAAAAAATAGAATATCAGCAAATACTTTTTATATAGAATAGTTTTGTCACGATAGCAAAATTATGACTTCGATACGATAGCAGACTAAAATACCGCAATACCGATACTGAATCGATACCATGGCAAAAAACTGTAAAAGTAATTTAATAATAGGACAGAACTTACTATTCGTCGTTTTATCATTGTTTTAGGGTTAAAAAACCCTAAAAACTCACTTGTCCAGCCTGTTCCTGCCCTGCTTCACACAGAATATGAGCGCCGGCCCTTTAAGATCTGCACGGACCAAACTCATTGTAACACCCGATTTCTCATTCGATTCAACTCTGAAACTCCGACTGCGTTTACCCGAATACTCGCCAGGACGTGCATTTTTACATATTTTTGACCATTCAAACCCAATAATCCACGAAACTGGGTCGCGATCTGTCTGAGTGTAAGGCGTTCAGGTCAGAGTCCGGCCACATCGCACTTTTCTGTTGCTTTCTTTTTCCTGAGCTGCGCATGTATATCTCAGTCCTTCCAGAAAAATGCGGCTTTTTTTGTGATTGTTGCGGGCAAAAATCCTTGATTATGCGGCACGTCTTTTGCTACGATTTGCTGTTATTTTTGTTGGCCAATGGGAGTTTGCGCTACATCATGGTTTCACCGATATCTATGGTTTCTCCACGGGGTTTGCAGCTTTACGATGACGTTCACATTGGGTAATTACGTCACTTCAAAGCGTTCCCATGGCAACAGGGGGAAATGGCGGCTCTTGTGTGAAGTAAACAAACATTTTTCAACTTTCTGCTAATATATATATATGACTCTTTTGCAACGAAAATGCGGGGATTATGAAATCATGCTAGCCACGCATATTTTGCACGCGGAAATAGGCAATTTATGCGACGAAAGTGCGGCGTATTTGAAAAAATGCGGCCCCCGCATAAATATGCAGACTTTGGCTGATTATGCATTAAATCATGCGATCGCATAATCACGTTTTTCTGGAGGGACTGATATCTGACTGTTCTGCTTCATTGTTTAGTGAACGGACACACACACGTCCTCACTCCTGCTGTCACACATTAAGAAATACTGCTCTTATTAGAGTGCTGTCATTTTTAAAGTACCGGTACTAATACAATTTCATATCGTACCCAACTTACCCAGTCGACTAAAAATATTGACGTTGACTAATTAACAGCGTTGACGCAGTCGATTGTATCGACCAATCGTGACAGGCCTAGTTATTTTTCCACTTATTGTCACTTAAATGCATTTAATGTCTGTTAACCGCGCACACCAAAAACGATAACTATATTGCGTCCACACTAATATAGTTCTGTTTATTATTAACGCCTACCATTTTAAAGTCACCATAAAATCAAAATTGACAATTCATATATTTATTAGGCTGTGAACATCCTTTAAAAAATGTGCCTTAATAATCTTTAAATCAAAATCATTTTATTTTTAATTAAAACTTCCCCTCCCACTTGCAAGGACATCAGGGGTTTTTTTCTGATGACGCGTTTTTCGACGAGAAAGTGGGACAAACTGTCACTAGATCACGCAGTGGCAAACCACATCTCTGACGATGAAAATCGGTAGAAAATTGAGCAAGTTATGGTTATCTAAAAAGTACATGTACCATTAAAACACAATGTTACGAGTGAGCGAGCTGACTGTGACAAGATGGCCGCCAGGTGCAGACGTCGACCTCCATTGGCCAGCAGCACGGACGAGACATCTAAGCTGCGTCCGAAATCAAATACTTCATAGTATTCGAAAAACAGTCGGCGAAAAGTCCCCGGATGACCTACTACTTCCGGCGAGATTCTGAAGTGCGCATACGATGGACACTTTACTATCCCATGAGGCCACAGGAGATGATTTATGAATGGAGGTAATGGGACGCAACTGACGCTGGTAGGTCACATGATCATGACAACATGGCGAATGTAGTAAATCCGGATTACATTCATACTACATTCATTCATACTATATAGAACGTACTTTAACGGTCGCAAAGTTCGTTCAAATTCAAATGTAGTACCTACTCACATAGTACGCGATATCGGACGCAGCCCTAGCCTTTATTATGTCTATGGTTTTGGCAAGCACGTAAATACGGTCTCTCTTCTTCTTCTGTGTGACAAGCGAGCGTAAAGTGGCACAGCACCACCTTGTGTACCGGGAGCGCCATCTACTGAATGTGCACGGTCACTCGGCGCATCGCCAGTGGAAATCAATTAAGTGTGAACACAAAGACACGACAAAAATCGCTGGCGAGAAGCGCGATACTCATCCCGGTGTGCACAGGCCTTAATTGGTGCGTTCACACCGGACGCGATTCGCGCAAGTGATTTACATGTTAAGTCAATGCAGAGACGCGAAATGGCATTCTGCCATTTCAGAAAGTGAGTGAGGAGGTCGGATAGTCTGGTGAGTTGTAAAAAAAACGTCCTTTACTCAGCAGAAAAAAAGAGCCAGAGCCAGCGGCAAATGTGAGAAGGACTAGCCGAGGAAAGGCGGGTCTCGCCGGGTAAACGAGCGCGGAATGTCACTGATCGCCTGGATCTCACAACTCCGAAAACGCCAGATAAAATGCTCAAATAGGCACTCTTTTTATTAATTAACCACAGATTTGAGCTTTAAACAACTATATTATCGCCTGAAGAAGTCTTTAAACTACGTTTTGTCACACATTAATAGTAGTATTTTTTACAAAAAAAGACGTCAAGTGACCGAGACGAGCTGGCTCATGACACGAATTGTCTGTTGTGTAGTTGTCACACGCGAATTTCACACACGAATGAAGCGAGTAAACTCAAAATGTTCAAGCGTCCACCTTCGCGCGATTAGCGGAAATTATTCGTGCGAATCGCGTCCGGTGTGAGCGCCACATTAATGTTTAAAATATGCAATAGTCAATGTTTACACGCACAAGATGCTGATAACTAATCAACTCATTACAAGAACCTGAAAATTTTTCCTTCATGACGTTAAATTACTTTACACATTGTTAGGTATTGCCTGTCACTACATGTAAACAGGTTGCCTGATTTATTATTTCTCTTTTGCGTTTTGAGGATGTGGAAAGAGCCAGGTCAGTTTGAGGTGATCTGAAAGTATCACTGGTCAACAAATGCCTACATAAATTTGGTTAGAATTTTTTTTTATTTGGTTAGATGCGTAAAAAAACAGCGTTCTTGTGACACACCATCCCCAATTATATCAATGTACTTTCAGCATTCTCACACACAATGTAAATTCTTATTATGTAAGAATTTTTATAGTTTTATAGTTATGTAATTTATATTTATAGTTGGAAAGTCTAGTCTTTTCAGTTTCAAAAACCCCTCCAATTTCAAAATATTTTTGGATTTAAAACTGATGAAAAGATTTTGTGTTATTTTGTAAAACCCCAGACTGGAGAATGTTCCTTATGTTCCATGTTATAAAGACGTCCAACATGTTTGCAAAAAGATATAAATGTTATCAAACTGGATAAAATGTACCCGTTCACCTCATATTAGTGCATAGGCCTACTTACCACGGAAATTAACTCTATATACATCAGAGTTCACCGAAACTTTTACTTAAGAATTTACCTCAGAGAGAGTTCACCTCAGAGAAGTTTAGTTCAGACTTCAGCGTTTACTTTTAACCAAGTGTTTACCTCAGAGATTACCTCATATTTTATTCCTACTAATATGTAAGAGTTTACCTCAGTTTACCACAGAATTTACCTCAGTTTACCACAGAATTTACCTCAGAGTTTACCTCAGTGTTTACCACAGAATTTACCTCAGAGTTTACCTCAGTTTACCACAGAATTTAACTCAGAGTTTACCTCAGTTTACCACAGAATTTAACTCAGAGTTTACCTCAGTTTACCACAGAATTTACCTCAGAGTTTACCTCAGTTTACCACAGAATTTAACTCAGAGTTTACCTCAGTTTACCACAGAATTTAACTCAGAGTTTACCTCAGAATTTACCTCAGAGTTTACCTCAGTTTACCACAGAATTTACCTCAGTTTACCACAGAATTTACCTCAGAGTTTATCTCGAATTTACCTCAGAGTTTACCTCAGTTTACCACAGAATTTACCTCAGAGTTTACCTCAGTTTACCACAGAATTTACCTCAGTTTACCACAGAATTTACCTCAGAGTTTACCTCAGTTTACCACAGAATTTACCTCAGTTTACCACAGAATTTACCTCAGTTTACCACAGAATTTACCTCAGAGTTTACCTCAGTTTACCACAGAATTTACCTCAGAGTTTACCTCAGTTTACCACAGAATTTACCTCAGAGTTTAGTGTTTCTCAAATGGTGGCTCGCAAAACCGTTTGAACTCGGTCGTTTTGAGTGAAACAACAACACAAAAAAACGAAATGTTTCTAAATGCTATAACTGTTTACTTTCCAGACGCAGACAGAGAGTGTGTTGTCCTGATTCAGATCTCATTTCTGTCAGATAAGACGTTTTCAGGTTATACGAGTCATTATTCTAACGTTATTTTCTTAACTTGATACGAAAAAAAAAGTCTCACCTCAGAAAAACGAACTTTCCTGTCAGCCGTTGTCATTGAGGAGGCGCGATCTGTATCTCTTTTCACAGACTGTGATGACGCGTTTTAACGGTCATCAATATCATAAATTCTGCAAAGTTTTTTGTATTTTCATTTTTTTTTTAATATATGTACATTTATAACACTAATAATTTGTATTTTATTACTTTTGCCTGAGATTACAAAAAAACAAGTTACCGCTGCTGTGAGGGTGTTTCTAACAGTGTCTATGGGGAGTGATGGTAAAATGAACATATTTCTCTCTTTTCACTGCCGTTATCAATCTCACTCTATTTTTCCCTCTTTTGCTATTTAAGCAAATGTGGACACAAAAATATATTTAATATATTCTCTCATTCACCGCTATAAAAGTTAACCCGACTTCCGCTCAGAGAAACCTGGAAATGTGAAAAGGCTGAATCCGAAATCGCCCCCTATACCCTTAAATAGGGCACTATTTGAGGGGACAGCCATTTGTAGTGGTGTCCGTTTTGTAGGTGTCTCGTTTTCATTCACTCCTTCAAGTGAACTATAGTGAATAATGGGAATAGTGAATTAGGGTTAATTTAGGGGGCCGATTTCCGATTCAGCCATAGTTTTCAGTCACATGACCGTTGCGGAGCCCTGGAGGGCAAAACAGCGAACTGAAGCACAAGCCTGTCAATTTTCCATCTTAAAAACAGAAACGTGAACAAGATGCAAGTTTTGGGCACCTGTGATCCATATACAGCACTTGCTGCATATCGCAGTATTTAAAACACTTAACGTGAAAAACACTTATAGGGTGAGTTGCACCAATAAGGATTAAATTAAGCAAAGTTTAACGCTAATCAAGGATTTGTTGATCTGGGTTTTATTTTAAATCGAGTTGTTTTGCACCACTTAATTTTAAACACATATTAACCATGTAGAAATATACCGGCTGATCGGGAGGAACTGTCCTTATTAGTGCAACCCACCCTTAAGGGCCTTAATGTACAGTGATATTAAAAGATTAAATTCAGTTTACACCTTTTTGATGACTACAGGCGAATAGATGAGCCAAGAATATAAACGCAACACATTTTCTTTATAATGGTTTTCGATGGGAAAAACACTTAAGTCAAGTCAACTTTATTTATATAGCGCTTTTAACAATGTAGATTGTTTCAAAGCAACTTCACAGTGTTAAACATGAAAATGCAGCATAATTTTATTCAGCCGTATAGCCGTTCTGGAGAAAACGGTGATGTCATCAGTTCATTTCAATTATCATATAGTGACAGTGTGCACTTTAGAACAGTAATTAGATCAGTAATTTAGTTTAATAATTAGATTTATTTGGATATTTAGTTGAAAAATGTAGTGTCCCCAACTGAGCACGCCAAGCCAGAGGCAACAGTGGCAAAGAAACCAAAACCCCATCAGGTGACCTAATGGAGAAAAATAAACCTTGGGAGAAACCAGGCTCAGTCGGGGGGGGGGGGGGCAGTTCTCCTCTGGCCAATTAACAAACAGCGTATGATTATTATTCTGACGACTTTACAGGTATGAGGTCATAATAGATCGGAATATTCGAAAGATCGGAGGCAACACGCCGGAGACGGGTTTATTGAGGATGCCGTGCCGATGAGGCAATTTCAGGAGGAGAAACCCCCTGAACTCCCTTAACGAGAAACCTTGTGTCGCATTAATATCAATATTAATATAGTTAATTTGCTTGCCTGTACAAAGTATGCAACATAAATAAGGTGTATATTGAATTTGGCCTTTTAATACCACTGTCTTACTACATTAAAACTTCTAGCAAACCTGGTAAAAATGACTGGCGGGCAATGGAGGAAAGCCTTGTTTTGCCCTTAGGTGGGCGTTTCTATAATGGCGTAACGTCACATGAAAACTATGAATAAAGACCTAAATAAATTACGAGCATGCAACGTCATAATTACGTTGTCAGTTACCCTACGGTGTAGAGGCTCAGGCTACGGCATAGGTTCGAGAAGTTAATCCGCCTTAAGTCACGAAATTACCCAAAAATAGCGTAAATAGTACGTTGTGTGTTAGCTGGGAAGGATTTACATGCGGGATATATTCTATTCATTTAAGACGAGTTTGCATATTAACAATTTCTGTTAGTAGCTATATATTTACCATGGTAACTGTTGTTTCTGTAACCCCAAAATACCACTTTATTTTCACTTTGTGCTATTTTGAATATGTTTAAATGACTGTGGTGGCTCATATACTAACTTTATTTAGCTACAAAAACTAGTTTGGGACTAATAGCAACCTTATACTGTTTATTCATTTATTCATGTATGTTAAGTAAAGTGGTACGGTACTTGTGTGCGTCAACCTGTGGCAACAGCAAATATATTATATTTTTTAATAATTATATATATATAATTTTTTTAGGAATTAGGTCAAATTCATGAAAAAAAAATTGTGTAGAGGCTTAAAGGCCATGGGAAAATGTGGGGCCCGTGGCTAAACCAGTTGAGAACCACTGCCCTAGAGTTCACAGTAGATTTTTACCAGATAATCTAAAGCACGTTTCCACCAAAATTACCCAATTTGTCCCACACTGTAAAAAAAATTGTTGGTTTAACTTTAAAAAGTAGGTTACCTGGTTGCCTTAAAATTGAGTTCATTGAAATTAATAATTTGAGTTAATACAATGAAGGAAATAGGTTTAATAAATAGAAACTCAAAACATTATTGCATCTGAAGCACATAAATAAATAAAAAATGTTGTGATAAATCATGAAAAATAAAAAATTGGCATGTTTCACTGCATTATAACAAATAAAACACAATTACGCAATATGCTTACAAAATCTATTAATAATATTTGAATAAGGGTGATGTCGATTATCAATTTTCATTGTATTAACTCAAATTTTTAATTTCAATGAACTCAAAACTTAACGCAACCAGGTAACTTACTTTTTAAATATTTTTATAATTCCCCCCCCCCCCCCCCCCCAGTCCTGTTGCTGTCTGCATTTCCATCATGCTCTAAAGTACCGTGAAGATTAGGCAAATTAGATGTAGGACTGCGCGCGACTTTCCACTTCCCACTGTATTTCGTCCTCCACATTCAAGCTTAATAAAGCCTGAACCTCATTGTCAGTCCGTCGGTTGCATTTTTTTGACTCCATTGTTGATTAAAATAGCAAGCAACTCTTACTGCACTGCAACAGACTTTTAAAAACGCGGTTGAAATAAAATGCTTTGTGAACTCAACCAATCAGCCTATTCAGCGCCCAAGTCCCACCCCCAAAAGTTCCTGAACTTTGAAAAAGTACTACCTCGTGAGCAGGGACTTTCTGAGGGGGAACTTCCTTTAGACCCTGGTCCTTGCAGTTGAAACACACAGAGTACCACCCCAAAGTCCCTAGCTCCTGTGGAAAGTTCCTGTGGTGAAAACGTGGCTTAATTCAGAATATTGTTTTTTAATTTTCCCCAATTTTACATCAAAACTTACGATTTTAGCTCAGTGTTTATGACAGAAATTTCGCCGTGGAAAATAGCGCATTTTTTCTTGAAATGGGAAATTTGAATTGGCTTACATGATTCTACTTTGTAAGTCACTAAGGAAGGTCCGTGCCAAATGTCGGGCCAGTGATGTAGGATTTAACAGATAGGCCTATCGGTTACAAGGCTGCCTCAAAGTCATCAAGGCAGAGAACGTGCTGCCATTAACTCAACCCTTGACACCATCAAGATCCTGCCCATTATTGACAAAACAGACAAAAAGTCGACCTCCAAGGAACTCAGCGAGGTCATCCACTGCCTGGATTCGGCCACAGTCCCAAGTAATGACTGCGTCTTGCTGGAGCTGATTAAACGCTGTCAAAGTTCGTAATTTTACCGTCTACATGAAGTCATCACTTTGTGACGCTTCTAGGAAAGCTTCAACTCATGCGGCTCATGAGTAAGGATGAGTAATGTCTCCTGATCTCAATCATCTTGGGATCATCTTCTCAATTCCTCGAGTCTGAGGGGGGAAAATGTGGAGGATTTAGAAGGATATGGGCTGGTTGTGTGGCATCTCAAGGGCGGGTGTAGTTTATTGTTGGGCAGTGCATTCCAAAATCATTTTTTATGTCATATACCTTCCATGCTAAATCTGAAATTTTGGATCACCGTTGACCTTCGTTTGTGTTGTGATTTTCATTCTTATTACCATACCAAAAAACTCCCTTTAGATAAAAATGACTGTACAACTTTCGTTTAAAATCAGAGTAGCGACTGCATATTCATAATGTGAGTTTGAGATTCTCCACTGTGTTCGCTTGAGGCTTTTCTGACAGTTGGTAATGCTTTCATGGAAGACGTGTAGAAGACCTGGTAACCGAATCTCAATAATTAAGATTTACTGGTGGAAATGTGGCCTCTCTGTAGATAAGAGAGCACTAGTTACGTACAACACGGCTGAACCACCTGTGAGTTCATACACACACACACACTAGTATACGATAAATTAAAAAACTGCATCTGTGAGTGTGGCTATGTAATTTTCTACTCACTTATTACATTACTGCAGTGTAATGTTTTACAGCAATTCAGAATGAAATACCGTAAACATTTTTAAAGTGGAGTAAATGAAAAACTGGCTGCTCAATCGTAAATCCTGATCACTGAAAAGAAATTGGAGCAAAACTCTCAAGGTGATATGAGTAGTTTTACTGTTATTAATATACTTTTTGTATAATAATATACCATTTGTATAGCCTGACAAGCCAGAGCCACATCAAGATGTTTGGTCGGGGAACTCTCCATTGGCAGGGCTCAATCCGAGGGTCGGGATAAACGGTTGTCTTTCAGATTCCCTCTGCATGCAATAGTCACGACTGTTTCCCGAAACCGTATTGTCACAAATTTGTCGTTCAACCACGTTGGTTAATGATGTCACACAGGTGGTGGAGTAATAACTTATTTTAATGAACCCGTTTAAGGTTGAATAGATTTTTTGCTATAAATTATGAACATGGCTTCTGAGGACTAATTCTCATTTTTCTCAGTTATTTTGCTTTATTTTCAGATTCAATCATTGACTCGTCGATCCCTACGTACACTGTAAAACTAATTTGTTCAGTTTACTTAATTAAATTGTGCAAACTCGTTGCCTTAATTCAATTAAGTAAGCATTAGTTGTTCTTACTTAAACCGTTTAAGTTTTCTCAACTTAATTATATCTGTGATCTGAGGAAGTGTACTCCCAGAGTGCATTGCGGCATGAATAAATTAATTGCTTTGTTTTACTATTTTTGGCTTTATTTTACTATTTGTATTTTGTCAGTATAACCACAATAACGACAGCAAATAAAATAGTAAAGGTCTTATTAATAATTTAAAACAAATCCTTGTTACCATTGTTGTGTTTTGCATGCACAAATATAGAGGGATAATATCAACCCAATTAAAAGGTTATGCCATAAATATTAGCAAAAAAAATGATAAAAGATCATTATTTGACATTAAATATATTTTACATTAATGGACAATTATATATATATACACACACATTCCAATATATGTTACTTCCCTTCTTTTGAAATCATACAACTATGATTTCTTGTTGCATTGCTGCATTAATAGGAAGTTAATTACTATAATATGAATGACGTTTCAAGTGCCCAACCAAAGAGAACACTAATCTCAATTATGGTGAGAGGAAGTGGAGGAAATGAGTGAAAAGTCTATAAAAAATTGCCCCGCCTCAAAAACACTTTGCCCGCCCGCTTGTGTTTTTGCTTTGGCAAAATGGTACTTAAACCAGTCAAGTAATGTTTACTTGAGTTTTCTAAGTAACGAAGGCATAGCATGCAAATTGTTCAGATTTTACAGTGTACTAGAGCACGTACGCACATGCACACTCTTTAAAAACAGTGCTTTAAATCTCTTGACAAACTAAAAGACTTAAAGGACATTTGTATGTAGTCTAAATAAAAGATATAGGTTGTACTGAATGTCAGCTTGCTTATTTTGCTCAAGATAAGGATTTATTAAGTTATGCAAACAAGAAACTCTGCTTCTAACCACAGGTTGAGAGCTGTCGTTGCAACCATGCAACTTTGCGATACTATTTGCGAATGTTTGTTATAATGATGGTTTCGGGAAACAGGATAAATGATAGATTAAACTTTTGCCATATCCGGTTGTATCATCATTTTTTGCCGTTCTTTGATCTTTTCTCAAAGAAAAGCTTAACTCCAAGTCTTCCAGAGTTCGAAAGACCGATATTCGCGGAGATTGGAGCTTTAGCTTTAATTTCTACATTTCCATAACTGTTTATTTCACACCAACATAATGAATCGTTCTGCATCTGTGAGAGTGTGGGCGGGCTTTTGATAATCACGCCTCTACTTCCTGCTCTCTACTGCGCAAACTCGATCTGAAGATGTCAGGGCCTACGAAAGCTTCAACTCTGGTGAGCGGAAGTCAATGAAGTCGCGTCGTCCATATTTTTTAACGGTCTATGGATTGCCCTGACTAGAGTTTGGTTTTTCCAGCTCGCAAGCCAGTGGAGAGTTGAAAATATTGCTTTCTTTATTTTTGCATCCCAGCCAGCAACATCGGCTCAACCAATGGTGTGTGCCCAATTATAGCATTTACTCCCCCTCATGTTGTTCCTGTATAAGTTTCTTTCTAGACTGTTGGTAACCAGACAGTTGACGGTAGCCATTGACTAGTATTTTTTTTCCTACTATGGAAGTCAATGGCTATCTATGGTCAACTGTTTGATTGCCAACATCCTTTAAAATTGTGGGTTAGGGTTAGTGTGTTCAACAGGTTTGGATACAGGTACAGTTTTGGAACAACTTGATGAACAAATTTTCATTTTTGGTGAACATTCCCTTTAAAGCACACCATTTTATATTAACGCTTGATACCTGAAAAGTTAAATTTACTAACCTCATAGATATGTCCCTTTTTGTGATTTCCACTACAGTTACTACAATAAAAAAGCTGTGGTACACAAAGGCCCATTCACACGAAGGATGATAACTACTATAATGATAACTAAGTTTTAATATTTGTTCTAATTCTATAAGAATATAGGAGCACCAAACTATAACAATATGTCCCTTAAAGGGATAGTTCACCCAAAAACGAAATGTTGATGTTGATCTGCTCACCCCCAGGGCATTAGAGGTGTGTTTGTTTCTTCAGTAGAACACAAATGAAGATGTTTAACTCCAGCCATTGCAGTGTGATAGTCGTATAATGATGTCAATGGGGATATTTTAGAGTAAAGAGCAATGAGAGTAAAAACACTCAGACATACGAATCTTTATTAAACCATGCGGCTCGTGGCGACACACTGATGTCTTAAAGACACGAAACCATCGGTTTCTGCGAGAAACCCAACAGTATTTGTTATTTTTTGACCTCTTATCAGACGAATGTCATCTAGTATTCCCAGCGCCATAACTTCCGGCGAATAAGGTCAAAATACTGACGTGATCATAGATATATATACCTAGATGCCTCATTCGACCAATCCGCGCAGGCACTAATGAGGAATCTATGTGTATATCTATGATCACGCCGGTATTTTGACCTTATTCGCCGGAAGTGATGGCGCGGCTGATGCAGAGCCATAGAAAAAAATGAAATACATTTTTAAATATGGATATTTTTCTAACACAAACGCGTCGATTCGCTTCAGAAGGCCTTTATTAACACCCCAGAGCTGCGTGGAGCAGTTATATGACGGACAGATGCATTTTTTTATGGACTTCAAAAACAGAGCAACTATTACTGCTATTATAAAGCTTGGATTAGCCTGAACATTTTTAATATAACTCAGATTTTATTCGTCTGACAGAAGAATGTCATACACACCTCGGATGACTTGAGGGAGAGGAAATCATGGGCTAATGTTCATTTTTGGTTGAGCTATCCCTTTAAAATCCATTGGTGTGGTCAAGTTGATTCAGATGTATTAAATAATATTTTATGACTTATAACACCAGTTAATAATCTATTGTTTGCTAAATTATAATGACAGGTAATGATTTTACAGTATGATTATGTTATTGTAAACCAAACTTTTCTAAAAGTAATTCTACCTGAATATTTCTCAAATTCCTTTTTTTTTTAGAGCAGTTCACACATACAACTCTGCATGCAACGCAATTATCATGGAATAATGTCAAGCATACAATCCACCACTGAGCAGATCTATGGCAAAAGTTGCTTTTATGTTAAGATATGAATTATTTTAAGTTCAGGTTGCGTCACAATTCTCCCTCTCTATGCGTCCTCTTCTGCTGTGTGTACTCATACGCCAGCTAACGACCCGACAACCGCGAAAACAAACAGCAGTAAGATGGCCGACTCCCGCGCGCGGCATGAATATCTGACATTCGTTTGTTCCGTCGCCGTCGCTCCGAGCGACAGAGGCCAATTACTGCAGCAGCCGCGTGACCTTAGCATGCAGATGAGCCGCGCAGCGCTCCTGTGTGTGTGTGTGTGTGTGTGTGTGTGTGGCCGGTAAACATTAACGGGAACGGAAGAGCGGAGCCATAATGACGCGGGGATCGTTAGAGGCTCGTTAGGGAGCACGAGACGGAGGATATTAAAGTGCAGTTAAGAGCAATACGCACACACACACACACCTTTCTACAGTATTCACACCCACATTTTACCTGTCTAACCCACTCGGTGCACTTCAGTCTTAAAAATAAAGGTTCTTTATTGGCATCTGTCTTTCCATGAAGAACTTTTAACCTTTTAATTCCACATTTAGATTTTAAAATGTTCTTTACATTAAGAATAAAAAAGGTTATTTTATGAACTTATAGTTCATGTTTCTGATTTAATCACAGTTTCCCAAACAGAAATAAGATTATTTTTCTTGTTTTAAGCAAAAACTCACTTCATTTTGATTTTTTTCCCCTAGAAAACAAGAAAAAATATCTTATGTAATTTTACGTATCTAGTAAATGCATCTTGATTTCAGAGTTTTTAGATAAATATCTAAAAACTCTGAAATCAAGATGCATTTACTAGACGCGGAGTGTGTGAAAGTTAAAGACATTTTTTTCTTGTTTCCATCCCAAATGGACTGGAAACAAGAAAAAAATGTCTTTAACTTTCACACACTCCGCGATTCAACTGTCCAACATAGACAAACTTCCATGTCTGTCACACACACTTTACCTGTCTAATGCACACAGCCACCCACCATTCACCTGTCCAACACGTACACACACACACACACACACATGCGCGCACTCAAAGAGCGACGCAAGTTCTGTGAGTGCTGCGCTGCCGGGGTCTTTCAGCACACTGGCATTAGTATTCACAGACAGCGCTTCCCTTCAGTGCCTGAATTAATTTTCCACCATGCGTATGTGTGTGTGTGTGTGTGTGTGTATCGCATCACAGAGCGCGCGCGCGAGCGAGAGAGAGAGAGAGAGACAGTGTGTGGTGATCTCCCTGAGTCTCAAGCCTCTTTTCCTGTTATTTTATTGCGATTTAAATACTTCACTTGTCTAATGCATGTAATCTGACTAATCAGTGCAGGAAATTGCCCACAGTCTGTTTCTAAAGAGGAAACTGCTCCGCGCCGAGATGGAAAGCAGTGTGCGAAGATTGAGCGTGCGCGTGTGGTATTTGTATTCCTTCCACGTTCTCCGCAGCACACCGGATAATTCCACTTTTTCCTCTTATTTTGATATATGCAGCTCCTGAGTCAGCGTGGGCCTGCGAGGACGTGCTTTTATTGCTCTCTCTCTCTCTCTCTCGCTTGTCTGTCGGATGAATAATATGCCGTCCAGGGGGCCCTTGTGCCGCACGGACAGGAACGAGAGAGATTGCCAGGTCGTCGGTTTCCCTGCACACTGTTTTTTTTTTGTTTTCTTGCATGTGTGCGCGCATTTGATTGAAGACCTCCGGCGTATCCGCACACCGCTGGCTAATTAATTGATCGATTCGGCATGTGCAGAGGGCCTGCCGTCTCGTTCGGCATGAGAGACGCTCCTGCTAATTGAGATTCCATGTTCGTGCGTGCTAAACATTTGGAAAGGTCTCTCTCTCTTGTTTATCCCATAAACAAATGCAAAACGTTTCTCCTTGTTGCGCTACAAACTAATGAAGTCACGCAAATGCTCTTTTAAAAATGTTCTTTCGGGGAAAGGAAGTGCTTTTTTCTTCTCCCTCTCTCTCTCTTCTCTCTCTCTTTTCCAGACTAAGAGCAGTTTCCCGCTGGGATGTTTTCGAGAGAGGCAGAGCCGGTAATTTCAGCGCAGCAGACAATGCGATCCGCAGGCATTTCTTTCCTTCGACACGCGGGTCTGTTCTCTCTTCCTCTCGTGTTTTTCTCCCTGCCGCTCCTGTCCATCCTCCTTCCTGCGTATAGTCTACCCCCCGCTGTCTCTCTCTCTCTCTGTCTAGATGAAAGCTCGGAAAAAAAGTGTTTATGCCGCGCACGGAACACCTGGCCTCAGATCTGCGTTTAAAGTCGCAAAGTGTCGTTCCCACATCACACAGTTGAGATTATCAGTCGGCGTGTGCGTGCGTTTGGTATGCATGAGTGAGCGGCCTGTCAAAGACAAGCCCCACGTCGCAAGAAACACAAACCATTTGTATGACCCCTTCACCTCTGAATACCGCCACGCGCACACACATACGCGCACGTGCCCCAGGGGAGACGGTACGTTCATTAAACAGTCTGGTTACGCCAACTGTAATGCGGCATAGATGGAGGGGAAGGGGGGTTGGGGCGGTAGTTGGGGCAATTAGAAGGAAAATTGAATACGAGGCATCTCACTGCCACACAGGGGCTTAAACTCTTCAACCGTCATATAGGAAATTACCTGTCTGAGAGGGCGTGACTGTTATGTTAATTTGGGGCCGGATTCACAAAACATTCTTAAGGATAAAATTATTCTTAAATGCCAATCTTATTTTCTAACTTAAGAAAAATATAAGAATATTTTGTATTCCCAAAAACTTTTCTTATGATTGTTCTATGAAGTATTCATATTCACGAAAAGAATGTCTTTAAAAATCATCGTAAATTACTTCGTAAAGTTAGGATAATCTTAAATACCCAAATGTAAGACGTTTAACGAATGTATTGGGTTGTTTCAAATATTAAGCACTACAACATAACAGTAGCTAGCTAGATATAATATTTATAACTAATAGTACCATATGGACGAGTATAAAACGGACGAGTCAATAGCAGACGAGAAACCAGCGTAATTTAAAAATACTACTGTTAATGTGTCACAAATTGTAGTCTTAAGACTTTTTCAGGCGATAAAGTACTTGTTTAAAGATTAAATCCGTGGTTTATTTATAAAGAGAGCGCCTATTTTACAATTTGATCTGTTGTTTTTGTAGTTGTGAGCTCTGATGTCTCTGAGATATGATTCGTCTTGTGTCGATCTAACGGCCGATCTTTGGTACCCGAGCAGCGTTCTTGATAAATGGCTAGGCTCTTATAAAATAACGATTTTACCGACACGGCACATTAAAAACACGACATTGAGTGATTAACTCCCGTCAAGCCAGTCACAACGAAAATAGTCTGCACACGTATTATGATATCTACGGTAATCTGCACGTGTTATGATATCTACGGTAATCTGCACACGTGTTATGATATCTACGGTAATCTGCACACGTATTATGATATCTACGGTAATCTGCACGTGTTATGATATCTACGGTAATCTGCACACGTGTTATGATATCTACGGTAATCTGCACGTGTTATGATATCTACGGTAATCTGCACGTGTTATGATATCTACGGTAATCTGCACACGTGTTATGATATCTACGGTAATCTGCACACGTATTATGATATCTACGGTAATCTGCACGTGTTATGATATCTACGGGAATCTGCACACGTGTTATGATATCTACGGTAATCTGCACGTGTTATGATATCTACGGTAATCTGCACGTGTTATGATATCTACGGTAATCTGCACACGTATTATGATATCTACGGTAATCTGCACACGTATTATGATATCTACGGTAATCTGCACGTGTTATGATATCTACGGTAATCTGCACGTGTTATGATATCTACGGTAATCTGCACGTGTTATGATATCTACGGTAATCTGCACGTGTTATGATATCTACAGTAATCTGCACACGTGTTATGATATCTACGGTAATCTGCACGTATTATGATATCTACGGTAATCTGCACACGTGTTATGATATCTACGGTAACCTGCACACGTGTTATGATATCTACGGTAACCTGCACACGTGTTATGATATCTACGGTAATCTGCACACGTGTTATGATATCTACGGTAATCTGCACACGTGTTATGATATCTACGGTAATCTGCACACGTGTTATGATATCTACGGTAATCTGCACACGTATTATGATATCTACGGTAATCTGCACGTGTTATGATATCTACGGTAATCTGCACACGTGTTATGATATCTACGGTAATCTGCACACGTGTTATGATATCTACGGTAATCTGCACACGTATTATGATATCTACGGTAATCTGCACGTGTTATGATATCTACGGGAATCTGCACACGTGTTATGATATCTACGGTAATCTGCACACGTGTTATGATATCTACGGTAATCTGCACACGTGTTATGATATCTACGGTAATCTGCACGTATTATGATATCTACGGTAATCTGCACACGTATTATGATATCTACGGTAATCTGCACGTATTATGATATCTACGGTAATCTGCACACGTATTATGATTTCTACGGTAATCTGCACGTGTTATGATATCTACGGTAATCTGCACGTGTTATGATATCTACGGTAATCTGCACACGTATTATGATATCTACGGTAATCTGCACGTGTTATGATATCTACGGGAATCTGCACACGTGTTATGATATCTACGGTAATCTGCACGTGTTATGATATCTACGGTAATCTGCACGTGTTATGATATCTACGGTAATCTGCACACGTATTATGATATCTACGGTAATCTGCACACGTATTATGATATCTACGGTAATCTGCACGTGTTATGATATCTACGGTAATCTGCACGTGTTATGATATCTACGGTAATCTGCACGTGTTATGATATCTACGGTAATCTGCACGTGTTATGATATCTACAGTAATCTGCACACGTGTTATGATATCTACGGTAATCTGCACGTATTATGATATCTACGGTAATCTGCACACGTGTTATGATATCTACGGTAACCTGCACACGTGTTATGATATCTACGGTAACCTGCACACGTGTTATGATATCTACGGTAATCTGCACACGTGTTATGATATCTACGGTAATCTGCACACGTGTTATGATATCTACGGTAATCTGCACACGTGTTATGATATCTACGGTAATCTGCACGTGTTATGATATCTACGGTAATCTGCACACGTGTTATGATATCTACGGTAATCTGCACACGTGTTATGATATCTACGGTAATCTGCACACGTATTATGATATCTACGGTAATCTGCACGTGTTATGATATCTACGGGAATCTGCACACGTGTTATGATATCTACGGTAATCTGCACACGTGTTATGATATCTACGGTAATCTGCACACGTGTTATGATATCTACGGTAATCTGCACGTATTATGATATCTACGGTAATCTGCACACGTATTATGATATCTACGGTAATCTGCACGTATTATGATATCTACGGTAATCTGCACACGTATTATGATATCTACGGTAATCTGCACGTGTTATGATATCTACGGTAATCTGCACGTGTTATGATATCTACGGTAATCTGCACGTGTTATGATATCTACGGTAATCTGCACGTGTTATGATATCTACGGTAATCTGCACGTGTTATGATATCTACGGTAATCTGCACGTGTTATGATATCTACGGTAATCTGCACGTGTTATGATATCTACGGTAATCTGCACACATATTATGATATCTACGGTAATCTGCACGTGTTATGATATCTACGGTAATCTGCACACGTATTATGATATCTACGGTAATCTGCACGTATTATGATATCTACGGTAATCTGCACACGTATTATGATATCTACGGTAATATGCACACGTGTTATGATATCTACAGTAATCTGCACACGTGTTATGATATCTACAGTAATCTGCACACGTATTATGATATCTACGGTAATATGCACACGTATTATGATATCTACGGTAATCTGCACGTGTTATGATATCTACGATAATCTGCACGTGTTATGATATCTACGATAATCTGCACGTGTTATGATATCTACGGTAATCTGCACGTGTTATGATATCTGTTGAATATTTGTGAACTTCTTAGGAATTTTTCAAGAATTGCACTTACAAACTTCTTAGAATTTATCTTAAGAATTTTCCTAACTTCTTTCTTAAGAAGATTTTCGTTAATCTGGCCCCAGATTTTTTTTTTATATACTCAATTATTACATTGCACTTTAACATTTATTTATTCATGTGCATTTATATTTATATTGTAATGCCGACAGTACTATACACGACTATATACATATATTTTTATTGTGAGTTTATTTCTAGTGCATCCTGTGAAAAATGTAGAAGAAATTTCCTCACTACTAAATATTCCACGCTCAACTGTTAGTGGGATTATAACAAAGTGGAAGCGATTGGGAACAACACATGAAAGTGGTAGGCCACGTAAAATCACAGAGCGGGGTCAGCGCATGCTGAGGGTCACAGAAGTCGCCAACTTTCTGCAGAGTCAATCGCTCCAGACCTCCAAACTTCTGTGGCCTTCAGATGAGCTCAAGAACAGTGTGTAGAGCTTCATGGAATGGGTTTCCATCTCATCCAAGCCTTACATCACCAAGTGCAATGCAAAGCGTGGGATGCAGTGGGGTAAAGCGTGCCGCCACTGGACTCTAGAGCAGTGGAGACGTGTTCTCTGAGTGACCAATCACGCTTCTCTGTCTGCCAATCCCATGGACGAGTCAAGAGAACGGGACTTGCCTGACTGCATTGTGCCAAGTGTAACGTTTGGTGGAGGGGGGATTATGGGGTGGGGTTGTTTTTCAGTGAAAGGAACTCTTAATGCTTCACCAAGACATTTTGGACAATTTCATGCTCCCAATTTTGTGGGAACAGTTTGTGGATGAGCTCCTGTCCCAACATGACTGACCAGTGCACAAAGCGCCGCTCCATAAAGACACGGATGAGCGAGTTTGGTGTGGAGGAACTGGACTGGCCTGCACAGAGTCCTGACCTCAACCCGATAGAACACCTTTGGGATGAATTAGAGCGGAGACTGAGAGCCAGGCCTTCTCGTCCAACATCACAAATGCGCTTCTAGAAGAATCCCCATAAACACACTCCTAAACCTTGTGGAAAGCCTTCCCAGAAGAGTCAGGCCGACTTCATTTTAAACCCTACGGATTAATAATGGGATGGCATTGGGTGTCCCAAAACCTTTGGCAACACCTTTTATATGTTCCAGCATGGGATCATTTTATAGATTTAGTTTTAATTAATTCATTTAGTTTGAATTCTTTTATCATTTTAATTAAATTTTATGACTTAAACTGCTCGTAGTCATACTTTATCACTAGAAAAAAAATGTAAATAACTCATTAAACATGCAATCATCCAAGACACTTCTTATATAGAAGCTTTTTGGCATAAAGAGTTCTTTAAAATTGAGTCAAGAACCCCATTGAAGCAGTGCATCCTGTGTATGAGAATGTAAGCGAGAGATTGTATAGTGTGAGTGTGTGTGTGTGTGTGTGTGTGTGTGGTAGTTCTGTCTGCTCTTGCCCAGCAAGTTCATGGTGCGTAACACCCCGGCAACCTCTGCAGCGGCCGCCGCACCTCTTTCATCTCCCATAATGCCCCTCTCTGATCCTCTGCCCGCTAGCGCTCACGGGGAGGGGCTGTCAGCCACGGCTGATTAGAGTGTGTGTGTGTGTGTGTATGTCGGGGTGTGTGTGTGTGTGCATGTCGGGGAGGGAGGGACTCTATTTTAGACTCCAGAGATCGGCCAATTAATTTCTTCATTCATGTCTGATTGCTTTGCTCCGACGTAACGTACAATTATTGTATTTGCCACTCAGGAGTAGCACTCCACAGCCTGGACACACACAGACCTCAATTCAGAGAGCTGTATAATACACTCACACACACACACACACACACACACACACACACACACACACACACACACACACACACACACACACACACACACACACACACACACACACACACACACACACACACACACACACACACACACACACACACACTCACACACACACACACACACACACTCACACACACACACACTCTCTCTCACACACACACACACACTCGCTCTCACACACAGTTCACACGCACTCACGCACACGCACTCTCACTCTCTCACACACACTCACGCACACACTCTCACTCACACACTCTCTCTCTCACACACTCACTCACGCACACTCACTCACACACACTCACTCACACACTCTCTCTCTCACACACTCACTCACGCACACTCACTCACACACACTCACGCACACACTCTCACTCACACACTCTCTCTCTCACACACTCACACACACACACACACTCGCTCTCACACACAGTTCACACGCACTCACGCACACGCACTCTCACTCTCTCACACACACTCACGCACACACTCTCACTCACACACTCTCTCTCTCACACACTCACTCACGCACACTCACGCACACACTCTCACTCACACACTCTCTCTCTCACACACTCACTCACGCACACTCACTCACACACACTCACTCACACACTCTCTCTCTCACACACTCACTCACGCACACTCACGCACACACTCTCACTCACACACTCTCTCTCTCACACACTCACTCACGCACACTCACTCACACACACTCACTCACACACTCTCTCTCTCACACACTCACTCACGCACACTCACGCACACACTCTCACTCACACACTCTCTCTCTCACACACTCACTCACGCACACTCACGCACACACTCTCACTCACACACTCTCTCTCTCACACACTCACTCACGCACACTCACTCACACACACTCACTCACACACTCTCTCTCTCACACACTCACTCACGCACACTCACTCACACACACTCACGCACACACTCTCTCTCACACACTCACTCACGCACACTCACTCACACACTCTCTCTCTCTCTCACACACACTCACGCACACACTCTCACTCACACACTCTCTCTCACACACACTCACACACACACTCTCACTCACACACACTCTCTCTCTCACACACACACTCTCACTCACACACTCTCTCTCTCACACACTCACTCACGCACACTCACTCACTCACGCACACACACTCACGCACTCTCGCACGCACTCTCATACAAACACACACTCTCACTCACACACTGTCTCTCACACACTCACGCACGCACACTCACTCACTCACATACACACACTCACTCACTCACTCACATACAAATACACACTCTCACTCACACACTGTCTCTCACACACTCACGCACGCACACTCACTCACGCACACTCACTCACACACACGCACACACACTCACTCACTCACTCACTCACTCACACACGCACGCACACACACTCACTCACTCACTCACACACACACTCTCGCACTCGCACTCACTCTCATACAAATACACACTCTCACTCACACACTCTCACACACACACACACTCGCGCACACACACTCACTCACACACTCTCACTCACACACTCACACACTCTCACTCACACACGCACACACTCACACACGCACGCACTCTCACTCACACACGCACACACTCACACACTCTCACTCACACACACACACTCGCGCACACACACTCACTCACACTCACACACTCTCACTCACACACGCACACACACTCACACACTCACTCGCGCGCACACACACTCACTCACACACTCTCACTCACACACGCACGCACTCTCACTCACACACACACTCACTCACACACTCACTCACACACTCACTCACACACTCACTCACACACTCACTCACACACGCACACACACTCACTCGCGCACACACACTCGCGCACACACACTCGTGCACACACACTCGCGCACACACACTCACTCACACACTCACTCGCGCACACACACTCACTCGCGCACACACACTCGCGCACACACACTCACTCACACACTCACTCGCGCACACACACTCGCGCACACACACTCGCGCACACACACTCGCGCACACACACTCACTCACACACTCTCGCACGCACTCTCACTCACACACTCTCTCTCTCTCTCTCTCACACACTCTCACACACACACACACTCACTCACGCACACTCACTCACTCACACACACACACTCACACTCACACTCGCGCACACACACACTTGCGTATACTCGCGCACACACACTCGCGCACGCATGCACACGCACTCAATCACACTCACTCTCTCTCTCTCTTTCTCTCTCACACACACACACACACTAAGTAATTTGAGCACGTTTGGCTTTCGATTCACAGCAAAACAAACGTGGCCTGTCTCTGTGTTTATATTGTTGAAGAGTTCATTCATAATAAATGGGTGAAATATGTCCATTATGAAATCACGTCTGTATTGTTTCCACGAAGAACTTCTGCTTTTGCTTCCCTCCAACATAAATGCACATTGACATGTATATAGACAAGAAAAGGTATACGTTAACAGGAAGTTTTGTTGTTGTTTTCTCCTTCATTATGTTTTAAAGTGCCACTATTGTGCTTTAAAGGCTTAAAATACAACAGGTTTACATCCGAGATTTTTGAGTTTCCTCATAATATCCACTGCAGCATCAGCTCTTCTCTCAGAGCCTGACACGGCTCGATAAACGATTCAATGAGTCTCTAAACCCCTCCTTTCCAAGAGCTACTCTGCTCTGATTGGTCAGACGGCCCAGTCTGTTGTGATTGGTCTACTCTGCTCTGATTGGTCAGACGGTCCAGTCTGTTGGGATTGGTCTACTTTGCTCTGATTGGTCAGACGGTCCAGTCAGTTGTGATTGGTCTACTCTGCTCTGATTGGTCAGACGGTCCAGTCTGTTGGGATTGGTCTACTTTGCTCTGATTGGTCAGACGGTCCAGTCAGTTGTGATTGGTCTACTCTGCTCTGATTGGTCAGACGGTCCAGTCAGTTGTGATTGGTCTACTCTGCTCTGATTGGTCAGACGGTCCAGTCAGTTGTGATTGGTCTACTCTGCTCTGATTGGTCAGACGGTCCAGTCTGTTGTGATTGGTCTACTCTGCTCTGATTGGTCAAATGGCCCAGTCTGTTGTGATTGGTCTACTCTGCTCTGATTGGTCAGATGGTCCACATAGTTTGAAAGTACCTTTGCCAAAACTGGTCATAAACACACAAAGTTCCCTCCAGGAAAAGAGCGAGACAGAAACACACACTCTTAAAAAAGGGTTTAACGGGTATCTAAAGAGAAACCTAGAGTTTTTTCAATTTTACAGAACCCTATAAGACTTTCACGTGGTTATTACTATTTTTCTAGTGGTAAAGTATGTTTACAAGCTGTTTAATTTATAAAATGTAATAAATAAAAAAAATCCCATATATGATGCACCTCATGGATCTCTTTAAAGCCTTTTCTTCTAGGAGTGTAGAGAGAGAAAGGAAAGTCTGAAATGGGCCGCCTGGCTTTGAAATTCGAAAGGTGAGGCAGAAGAGAGAGAGAAAGGCATAAAGAAGCGAGGGAAAAACACGACAGGGGAAAAACGTGTGCGATTATGTGAGAACAGGAGAGCCAGATCACAGACGACGAGCCCACTCTACATTCAGCCCCAGCAATTAGAGACCCACGACCACAGACGAGAAAGAGAGAAAATTACACTTCCTCATTATTCAAATCACTTCTTAGAAAATGAGGCACGTCGCTCTCCTTCTCTCTCTCTCTCTCTCTCTCTCCTTATCTCTTTTCTTCCCTCTCTTCTGAGCACGGCGGTGTTTGCGTTCACTCTCTCTTTCTGCGAAGATAAGCCCTCCGGAAAACGCTGTCATTACCGTCCCTCCTTCTCTCCCCCCGCGGGGTTAAATGATTCTCCTCGCTCTGTCACTCCACTCGTTTCTTTATCTATCACTTTACCAAACCCGAGTGGGATCGATACCCCTATCGACTGCAGGATGCTCTCTACACACCCGACTTCCTGTGGCAGAGAGGAAGAGGAGGAGGGAGGGAGAGGAGGTGAAGGGCCTTTCGGTTGGCGTCACTCAATCGCTCCGTTCTTAGAAATTGGACTTGGAAATGAGGCAGCCAGGAATAATAGCTCTCCCTCCCCGTGCAGTGGCGTATTAGCGGCGTTAGGAGCCGGAGAAAGCTCTGGCAGGCGGATGAGATGCGTCTTGAGACCTGGGTCAGGATGAAATCAAGTGGGAAACCCGCGGATTGGACTGAACTGAACCCCGCTTCGCTTCCAATTTCGCACAATTTTCTAAATTTTAAGATGTGTGCAAGAGCGTCACGTTTGCAAACACGGTTTTCCTTTACACCCTTTGCAATGCTCCGTTTCTATTGAAGTCAAAAGTTGATTCTCTTACAGCGTAAACTGTATTGTTTAAACACCCTAGATATCATCTGATCCATATTGCAGCTCATTATGACAGCGTTGTAATTGCTACTGAAAAATTAGTTCGTATAAAAATGAATATTCGACCATGATTTACTCACCCTCAAGTCATCCTAGGTGTATAAAAAAGCATCCGTCTATCATACAAGTGTATCTATCCATCATTAAAGTGCATCCATCCATCATTAAAGTGCATCCATCCATCATTAAAGTGCATCCATCCATCATTAAAGTGCATCTATCCATCATAAAAGTGCATCTGTCCATCATAAAAGTACATCCATCCATCATTAAAGTGCATCTATCCATCATAAAAGTGCATCCATCCATCATTAAAGTGTATCTATCCATCATAAAAGTGCATCCCTCCATCATAAAAGTGCATCCATCCATCATTAAAGTGCATCCATCCATCATAAAAGTGCATCTATCCATCATAAAAGTGCATCTATCCATCATTAAAGTGCATCCCTCCATCATAAAAGTGCATCCATCCATCATTAAAGTGCATCCATCCATCATTAAAGTGCATCCCTCCATCATAAAAGTGCATCCATTCATCATTAAAGTGCATCCATTCATCATTAAAGTGCATCCATCCATCCATCATTAAAGTGCATCTATCCATCATAAAAGTGCATCCATCCATCATTAAAGTGCATCTATCCATCATAAAAGTGCATCTGTCCATCATAAAAGTACATCCATCCATCATAAAAGTGCATCCATCCATCATTAAAGTGCATCTATCCATCATTAAAGTGCATCCCTCCATCATAAAAGTGCATCCATCCATCATAAAAGTGCAACCATCCATCATTAAAGTGCATCCATCCATCATAAAAGTGCATCTATCCATCATTAAAGTGCATCCATCCATTATAAAAGTACATCCATCCATCATAAAAGTGCATCCATCCATCATTAAAGTGCATCTGTCCATCATTAAAGTGCATCCATCCATCATAAAAGTGCATCTATCCATCATTAAAGTGCATCCATCCATTATAAAAGTACATCCATCCATCATAAAAGTGCATCCATCCATCCATCATTAAAGTGCATCTATCCATCATTAAAGTGCATCTATCCATCATTAAAGTGCATCCATCCATCATAAAAGTGCATCCATCCATCATAAAAGTGCATCTATCCATCATTAAAGTGCATCCATCCATTATAAAAGTGCATCCATCCATCATAAAAGTGCATCCATCCATCATAAAAGTGCATCTATCCATCATTAAAGTGCATCCATCCATTATAAAAGTGCATCCATCCATCATAAAAGTGCATCCATCTATCATAAAAGTGCATCTATCCATCATTAAAGTGCATCTATCCATCATTAAAGTGCATCCATCCATCATAAAAGTGCATCCATCCATCATAAAAGTGCATCTATCCATCATTAAAGTGCATCCATCCATCATTAAAGTGCATCCCTCCATCATAAAAGTGCATCTATCCATCATTAAAGTGCATCCATCCATCATAAAAGTGCATCTGTCCATCATAAAAGTGCATCTATCCATCATAAAAGTGCATCTATCCATCATAAAACTGCATCTGTCCATCATAAGTGCATCTATCCATCATAAAAGTGCATCTGTCCATCATAAGTGCATCCATCCATCATAAAAGTGCATCCATCCATCATAAAAGTGCATCCGTCCATCATAAAACTGCTCCACACGGCTCCGGGGGTCAATAAAGACCTTCTGAAGTGAAGTGGCACGTTTGTGTAAGAAAAATATCCACTTTTTGCAGCTAAAATTTACACACTACACCTTTAATAGATTATATTATGACATTGTGGGAACTTTAAAAGGTTCTATTCAAGCGGCTCCTACCGCAGTTTCTCCTGAAGCCGATACGGAAGTGAGTTAAACTGCAGTTCATGGACTGGCCACTAGAGACAGACTCCAGAAGGAGCAGAATCTCATTGAGCTCATGTTAAAATGGCCAACTTTACAGCAGAAGAACACATGTTTACAGTCTGGGACAAACTGTGCTTTTGGTCTGTACGGCTAATGTTGCCCTTCATGACGACTGTGAGGGGGGGATTTATTTATAACTCATTCGTTTACATTATATAAAGCCTTAAAGTTCTGCATAATTAAGGGCGTGGCCACTTTGAGTGACAGGTGGATTGCCGTTTGTCTGCTGTCTGTTAGTCGTCACCTCAGCTCCGCCCACGTCCCGCCTCTTTGCCCATTTTCTGTTATCCGGGAGTGACTCGACAATATGGCGACGGCCAGCACGACCCGACTTGGCTAGCTCTATGTTGAGGCTTTCTGGCTTTTTCTTTTTAATCTGCATTCTTACAATCTGATCACCAGGTTTCTGGTCAGCATGTCCTGATTATTCCACCGGACAACACTTCGAATCCTCCCGAACGACTTTTCTTCACATATCCCTATTAGCCTCATTTCTGTGGAAACAGCAGAGCGTAATAGACTCGATTTTTAATTTTTTGTTGTTGTTAAAAATGACAGAGTTTCCGGTTAACACTGGGTGTGCCGTCTGAGAAATTTAATTGCCCATACACACACACAGACACACACATAAACCAAACAAACTGCTCACAACAGTCTATAAAAGCGTTAACCCCGAGCAGACAAAGAGAAATGGAGTGTGCAGCAGAGAAGAGAGAAATCATAAGCGTCTGGGAGATTTACTCTGTGTGTGTGTTTGGTCAGCTCTCTGGCAGTCCTGTTTGATGTGAATCTCCGATCGGGTTTCTTTTCATGTACACACAAATGCAGCTGGCGCACACACTCGCGCATCACTGCAGCTTTGAAGGCAGCAGGTGTGTAGCCCGTCTCTCTCTCTCTCTGGCGGTCCCGGGGCAGGTCACTGTAAAGGTCAGCATGCCGGTGATGGAAAGGGACAGCAGCGTCTGTTGCCGTGGGGATGCGGATGGGAGGGGGGGGGCTTGCCTCCGTTGCCGTGGGGACGGACCAGACACGTTATCAGGTTAATACCACACACTGGAAAGCGCGACCTCATCACACACACGCGCACACATGCTTGTAGAAAAGCCAAGCAAGGCCTTGTTGTGTTGGACATGTCTCTTACCTCAAAAGCATTCTTTGTCTGTCTTTACATGGAAAATAAAAAGTGAAAATGTGTGTTTAAGTGCCACCAAATTTCCAAAAACCTCAAACTTTTTACCTGCATTTTACCAGCAAAGCAAACAAATGTTTGAGGCGTCAGACTGGGTGGTCACTTTTATGAGTGTTTCTTGAGGTTCAGGGCTCGACATTAAAGGACAACTCCGGTGAGAAATGAACCTAGGGGTAATTAACACATGGTTACCGAGTGGATCGTTCTCTGGGATGCGTTTTCATGAAAATCGAATGTAAAGAGTTTTATCTCTAAAAACAGATTATCTTATAACGCTAGTGTATGGGGCACAGAATAAGTCAAATTAAATGGCTAGTTAATACCAGTAACAAGACTCAAAATAGTCTCACACTAACACGGGAGCATAATGAGGGTCCCTACATGCAAACCCAAGCATTGAGAACTGTGTAAGTGTACAAACAGGAGCCATCTTGGAAAACAGTCTCGACGAGTCGAGCCACGGTTGAATTCTGTTCGAAACTGTTTTCTAAGATGGCTCCTGTCTGTATACGCGTAATGTACTGTCTTTATAAAGTATCTTCTTATTAAACTGTTTGTACACTTACACAGTTCTCAATGCTTGGGTTTGCATGTAGGGACCCTCATTATGCTCCCGTGTTAGTGTGAGACTATTTTGAGTCTTGTTACTGGTATTAACTAGCCATTTAATTTGACTTATTCTGTGCCCCATACACTAGCGTTATAAGATAATCTGTTTTTAGAGATAAAACTCTTTACATTCGATTTTCATGAAAACGCATCCCAGAGAACGATCTACTCGGTAACCATGTGTTAATTACCCCTAGGTTCATTTCTCACCGGAGTTGTCTTTTAACGCTTGTCCGGGACAAGTGGATTTTCTGAAGGACTGAAAGAGAATTTTACTTGCCCGACTGGACAAGTATCCTGATTAAAACGTCAAAAAATAACTGGAGAATCACTAAAATCCGAGAATGATTCTGCATTCATTAGTGTAAGTGGCGATCGATAGTGGATAATAAATGTATAATGAACTGACACAATGTTGAGCTGTTGACGCTCACGCCACATCTCGAGGAGAAATCACAACAAATGAGCGCAGCTCACACACAGAAACTCAGTTAACACACACGGTTAACATTACAAATTGTGTAGTTTTTATATTTATAGCATATGATACAGTTAAGCAACATCACACGACCAAGAGTGCTGTTTTCCTGAATACCATCACACAGATTTCATATGACAGATCCATAAACAATTCATTAACATCAAGTCACTTACATTTTAGATGCAATATTCACTGTTTTTGTTCGATTTCAGCAGCGAAAATAGTTCCAAACAAAGATCACAGCAGAACCATAACGTCTCACAGCAACAGAGTGTGTTACTGAATGAATCGTCCGTTTGAACGAATCGTCCGTTTGAACAAATCGTCCATTTGAACGAATCATCCGTTTGAACGAATCATCCGTTTGAACAAATCATCCGTTTGAACAAATCATCCGTTTGAACGAATCGTCCTTTTGAATAAATCGTCCGTTTGAATGAATCATCCGTTTGATCAAATCATCCGTTTGAACAAATTATCCGTTTGAACAAATCATCCGTTTGAACGAATCGTCCTTTTGAATGAATCATCCGTTTGAACAAATCATCCGTTTGAACAAATCATCCGTTTGAACGAATCATCCATTTGAATGAATCGTCCATTTGAATGAATCGTCCGTTTGAATGAATAGTCCATTTGAATGAATCGTCCGTTTGAATGAATAGTCCATTTGAATGAATCGTCCGTTTGAATGAATAGTCCATTTGAATGAATCATCAATTTGAACAAATCATCCGTTTGAATGAATCATCCGTTTGAACGAATCATCCGTTTGAACAAATCATCCGTTTGAACGAATCGTCCATTTGAATGAATCGTCCGTTTGAATGAATAGTCCATTTGAATGAATCGTCCGTTTGAATGAATAGTCCATTTGAATGAATCATCAATTTGAACAAATCATCCGTTTGAATGAATCATCCGTTTGAACGAATCATCCGTTTGAACAAATCATCCGTTTGAACAAATCATCCGTTTGAATGAATCATCCGTTTGAACAAATCATCCGTTTGAACAAATCATCCGTTTGAACAAATCATCCGTTTGAACAAATCAGCCGTTTGAACAAATCATCCGTTTGAATGAATCATCCGTTTGAACAAATCATCCGTTTGAATGAATCATCCGTTTGAACGAATCATCCGTTTGAACAAATCATCCGTTTGAACAAATCACCCGTTTGAATGAATCATCCGTTTGAACGAATCGTCCGTTTGAAGGAATCATCCGTTTGAACGAATCATCCGTTTGAATGAATCGTCCATTTGAACGAATCGTCCGTTTGAAGGAATCATCCGTTTGAACGAATCATTCGTTTGAACGAATCATCCGTTTGAATGAATCGTCCGTTTGAACGAATCGTCCGTTTGAAGGAATCATCCGTTTGAACGAATCATCCGTTTGAATGAATCGACTCAATGACTCACTCATTAAGACGGTCACAGCGCCACCTACTGGTGGTTTAGTTTAATCTTTCCAACATTTCTTATTTGTATATTCAAACATATTTAAAACAATCTCATAACATTATTTAATGCAGTTGAAATTTTTCAGTGTAAATTATTTAATTTGATTGGTAACAGTCCTATAGTGTCTTAATCTAGTTTAATTTATTGATCAAAGAATATAAAATGAAAGCTGAAGCATAGCCTATATTTAATAAGATTATGGGAAAAAAATGTCCTTTATAAAAGGTACAAATATCACAAATATGCAGATTTAAATACGTCAAAGCTGATTGAACACTGGTGTGAATATTGCTTCAGAATAGATTATATTTACAACACAAATTGTTTTTCAAAAATCCAAACAAGCAAATGTTTTAGTTGCTTTAATTTGTCCATCTGAGAATATACATGCATCACAGGAGAACCATTTTGACTTTTTATTTCTACCTGAAAGTCAAGAAAACTGCCACCACAGTGAAATTTCCATCATATCTCAAATGATGTATTGTGTTTAATAACATTCTGTGATGCAAATTACATTTGGAGTGTTTTTGCAATAAAAAAAATGGACAACTTTGTTTACTTTCTGGGGCTAGCATACATCCTAAATACACAGAATTATAATATATTCACACTTTTTGCTTAATTTGCCATTATATTACAATTAAATAAATTACAGCTTGAATGGAAATTGTGTAAAAAAATATATTAACATGTATTTATTTATTTATTTACATATCTCAAGCGTCACCGACACTTGAACTTAATGAATTCAATGTATGAGTTTTTATTTTTAGATTTTAAAGTCAGTATTACCCAAGGGTAAAATAACAACATCTATATGATTTTAAAATATATCACATTTAAATGATAAACAAATGTTAAAACGTTTCCAAGGACTAATTTCAGCTTTTTATCTCATAATCAGGACTTTTTATTATTATAATTTAGATTTTATGTCATAATTTTGACTTTAATCCAAAATTTAGAATTTTTATCTCAGAATTTTTAAAGTCCTAATTTCAACTTTTCATCTCACAATGACTGAGCATGTCATAGTTTTGAGTTTTTAATCTAATAATGAGGACTTTTAAAATCATACTTTCAACATTTTTCTTATAATTATGACATAGCATGTTGCATTTTTGACTTTTTATCTCACTATTATGACTTTTAAAATCATATTTTTGACTTTTTATCTCTTGATTATGACTTTATGATAATTAAAATGAGCTGCTCAGTAATATAGCTGAATATTTAGTGGTGCTCGGAGTTGAAAACCGGCCCTTTTCTCCTGTCCCCAGGCTGATGTAACTGTGCATGCAGTCAATGGATGCAACACAGTTTGTGAGGTCGGTGCTTTAAATCGTTAAAAACATTTTTTTTGTTTAAGACACTCGGTAGAAAGTAAACAAGTGCTTCTTGAGCACACCCCATGAAAGCAGAAAAAGTGTGCACTCACATCTATTTGCTGTGAGGCTAATATATATGCTAGCATGCTCCTAAAATGGACAAACTTAGTGTTTTTTCTTTCTGCAAATGTACATTTGTTGTGTCCTTCACCTGAAATGAAAGCTCTAGTGCAAGTTCTGCCAGGAAGATTCAATGTTACACATCCAGACCTAACCAATCATGCCCTAATACTCGGAGTATAAAAGATCTGTACTCACACACGTCTGAGTTCGCAGACGCCAACATTTCCTCCATCCTCCCCAGCACCACCAGGACGGTCCCGGCCTACTCCTCCCAGGGGGTCGGCTGCGCCCCTGCCTTCATCTCCAGGCAGGAAATGAGGAGTCCTGTGCCCTCGAGACGAGAGCTACGCCAAAGAACCTCTAAATATAAGACTTGCTGATAATAAATGAGCTACTTCATCTGGCCTCCCGAGTCTTTCTGGGAGAACTATAAATTGTAAATACGTTCTGCATTGATTTATTTCCTATTAAAATGTACTCCCTACACTCTAAAAAATGCTGGGTTAAAAATAACCCAAGTTGGGTTGAAAATGGACTAACCCGGCATTTGGGCCATTTTAACCCAGCGGTTGGGTTAAATGTTTGCTTAAAACAACCCGATTGCTGGGTTAGTCCATTTTCAACCCAACTTGGGTTATTTTTAACCCAGCATTTTTTTAGAGTGGTTGTGCGTGTTATCAGGGGGCGAGAGATTCTCATTGTAGGGAGCATTTGATTGGACAAAAATCTGAGTAGTGCAGGATGATGTCATCAAGATATGCGTTTCCACTCGCTGTGTTTGGGAAACTTGTTTAAAATCGAAAATATTCACTTCATCTCTCTCCCTCGTTCTTGCCGAAGCTCTCTGAAGCTTTTTGCGCTCTGCCATTTTTCTATTTCTCATTCTCGTGCTAACCCCGTCTTCCTCTCCTAATCGTTACGCTCTTTATTCTCTCTCTCTCTCGTTCTCACTCTCTCTCTCTCTAACTCAAATTACACCCATTACGGCCCACTCTAGCTCTCCAGCACCTCTCTCCCTCCCTCTCCACACCTCACTGCAGCAAACACACACACACACACACACACACACACTTTTCAGCTTTTCAAGAAAGGCATCTATTTGTCAGCGTCTGTGCTGAGCGGAGACTGCAGGAGGCCTCCGTTTATAAAACGCACAGCTATCTGTTATACCACGTGTGTGTGTGTGTGTGTGTGTGTGTGTGTGTGTGTGTGTGTGTGTGTGTGTGTGTGTGTGTGTGTGTGTGTGTGTGTGTGTGTGTGTGTGTGTGTGTGTGTGTGTGTGTGTGTGTGTGTGTGTGTGTGTGTGTGTGTGTGTGTGTGTGTGTGTGTGTGTGTGTGTGAGAGAGAGCGAGAGGGTGTACATAGACGAAAAACAACAGAGACACTGAGAGAGCGAATCTCACCAAACCTGTCGAGAACATGTCCGACGTGTCTCACCTCAAATTTAAGAAATTGTTATTGTTAAAAGATAATGAATCCTGTTTTTAGAACCATTAAGATGAAATATTAAAATTAATAACCGTAATTGTGATGCACGTTTTAGAGTTTTTTAGCTGGTCAGACTGGGACCAGATTAAATCTTGCTCAGTTTATTGACATGCATTAAATGCAGTACAAAAAATATTTCCATGACGGATAAAGTCATGTTAAAGCTGCACTATGTAAGATTTTTTCAGTAAAATATCCAAACACCTCTAGGCCAGTGTTATATGTTTTGTTGAGTACTCAATATCCCAAATGTTTCCAACTATTTGTAAATGGTGAGATGCTATTTTACCCGAGGACGTGTGAGGGCGTGGCCTGTTGATGACATCATATCTGCGTTAATTTGCGGTTTTATTCTGCAGAAGCACTTTCCTCTCACTGCAGTGTGAACAAGTGTCACAGCAGCCGACGAGAGAACGCACAGAGTAACGCACAGAGTACTTTAACCCAGCAATTGGGTTGTTTTAACCCAGCGAATGGGTTGCTTTAACCCAGCGAATGGGTTGTTTTAACCCAGCAAATGGGTTGTTTTAACCCAGCGAATGGGTTGTTTTAACCCAGCGAATGGGTTGCTTTAACCCAGCAATTGGGTTGCTTTAATCAAGTGAATGGGTTGTTTTAACCCAGCAATTGGGTTGTTTTAACTCAGCGATTGGGTTGTTTTAACCCAGCGAATGGGTTGTTTTAACCCAGCCCAGCGATTGGGTTGTTTAAACCCAGTGAATGGGTTGTTTTAACCCAGCGATTGGGTTGTTTAAACCCAGTGAATGGGTTGTTTTAACCCAGTGATTGGGTTGTTTTAACCCAGCGAATGGGTTGTTTTAACCCAGCGAATGGGTTGTTTTAACCCAGCGATTGGGTTGTTTTAACCCAGCCCAGCGATTGGGTTGTTTAAACCCAGTGAATGGGTTGTTTTAACCCAGCGATTGGGTTGTTTTAACCTCGTGAATGGGTTGTTTTAACCCAGCGAATGGGTTGCTTTAACACAGCAAATGGGTTGTTTTAACCCGTGAATGGGTTGTTTTAACCCAGCGAATGGGTTGTTTTAACCCCGTGAATGGGTTGTTTTAACCCAGCGAATGGGTTGTTTTAACCCAGCGAATGGGTTGTTTTAACCCCGTGAATGGGTTGTTTTAACCCAGCGATTGGGTTGTTTTAACCCAGCGATTGGGTTGTTTTAACCCAGCCCAGCGATTGGGTTGTTTAAACCCAGTGAATGGGTTGTTTTAACCCAGCAATTGGGTTGTTTTAACCCCGTGAATGGGTTGTTTTAACCCCGTGAATGGGTTGCTTTAACCCAGCAATTGGGTTGCTTTAACCCCGTGAATGGGTTGTTTTAACCCAGTGAATGGGTTGTTTTAACCCAGCGATTGGGTTGTTTTAACCCCGTGAATGGGTTGCTTTAACCCAGCAATTGGGTTGCTTTAACCCCGTGAATGGGTTGTTTTAACCCAGTGAATGGGTTGTTTTAACCCAGTGAATGGGTTGTTTTAACCCAGCGATTGGGTTGTTTTAACCCCGTGAATATTTTGTTTTAACCCAGTGAATGGGTTGTTTTAACCCAGCGATTGCGTTGTTTTAACCCAGCAATTGGGTTGTTTTAACCCAGCGATTGGGTTGTTTTAACCCCGTGAATGGGTTGTTTTAACCCAGCGAATGGGTTGTTTTAACCCAGCGATTGGGTTGTTTTAACCCAGCGAATGGGTTGTTTTAACCCAGTGAATGGGTTGTTTTAACCCAGTGAATGGGTTGTTTTAACCCAGCGATTGGGTTGTTTTAACCCAGTGAATGGGTTGTTTTAACCCAGTGAATGGGTTGTTTTAACCCAGTGAATGGGTTGTTTTAACCCAGCGATTGGGTTGTTTTAACCCAGTGAATGGGTTGTTTTAACCCAGTGAATGGGTTGTTTTAACCCAGTGAATGGGTTGTTTTAACCCAGCGATTGGGTTGTTTTAACCCAGTGAATGGGTTGTTTTAACCCAGTGAATGGGTTGTTTTAACCCAGCGATTGGGTTGTTTTAACCCAGTGAATGGGTTGTTTTAACCCAGTGAATGGGTTGTTTTAAACCAGTGAATGGGTTGTTTTAACCCAGCGATTGGGTTGTTTTAACCCAGTGAATGGGTTGTTTTAACCCAGTGAATGGGTTGTTTTAACCCAGCGAATGGGTTGTTTTAACCCAGCGAATGGGTTGTTTTAACCCAGCGAATGGGTTGTTTTAACCCAGCGAATGGGTTGTTTTAACCCAGCGATTGGGTTGTTTTAACCCAGTGAATGGGTTGTTTTAACCCAGCGAATGGGTTGTTTTAACCCAGCGATTGGGTTGTTTTAACCCAGTGAATGGGTTGTTTTAACCCAGTGAATGGGTTGTTTTAACCCAGTGAATGGGTTGTTTTAACCCAATCGTTGGGTTAAAACAACCCAATTGCTGGGTTAGTCCATTTTCAACCCAACCTGGGTTGTTTTTAACCCAGCATTTTTTAGAGTGTACAAATCCAGAACTATACGTCACAGGTATCTTGAGAGGGTTTGTGAGAAATCACCCAAGCTGACTTTGTGTGTTACAAAGGGCAGAGAGAAAACTTCTGAATGCATGTTTGAGGGCAAGAGAGAGGAAGATTAATTGGGTGAGCGGTGAAAAGCTTTCAGCAGAGTCTGCCTCCATTAAGCCCGCGCCGCCGTCCACCAATTAGACGGCAAAAAGAACGTAAAAAAAGGGACGAGAATAATGACAGAACGAAAGAGCAGAAAGGATCGGCGGATTCTTTGTCCTGAGTTTAACTGAATTAAACATCAACAATTATATGAGACAGACGGACTGAGAGGCAGACGTCCCGCTGTGGCCACTGCAACAGTACTATCAATCACACACACACAATCACAATGTATCACTAGCTATGTTTCCTTCCTATTTTATATGTGCATTTTGGTATATTGCATCAAAAACTGCTGGATGGAAAGCATAAGCGCATAAATTCGCATCAAAAAAGACGTGGCTTTGCGATGTGACGACTGGACCAGCGGACCGATCTCATTGCACAGCATCAGGAATGCCTGAGCAAACTCGTCAAAATGGTTCAGTATAATCGGTAAGCCCCTCCCCTCGAACGCGGATGAGCCAATGGCAGTAGAGTATCAGTCGCTCTGACATCTTTAGGTTTCAGCGCCATAGAGAAACATTGGAAGATCCGAGGCTCTCATCGGTTTGATGGTGTTTATGTTTTATGTGTCCTGAGAGGATGTTCTGCTGGTCATACTCTCATTAAGTTACGATTAAAGTGAGTCCATGTGAAACCAGTTGACTGTAGTGAGACTGTCAGTCGAGTTGAACACACACACACACACACACACACACACACACACACACACACACACACACACACACACACACACACACACACACACACACACACACACACTGTCAGGACCTACAGATGGCAGACATGACAGAGTGCAGGACGAAAACACACGCAGGGACACATTTGAGCCATTTATCAAACACCTCTGTTTCCCCTCCTCTACTGCATTCATACTTCACTTTTTGGAGCACAAATTTATATATACTCTCTCCAACCAAACATTTACTGTGCTGTTATAGTCTAACAATGGCATTACCGTGTTTTAGGACATTTACCACAGTATTACCATGTTTGTTTTCTTCAGAAATGTACCATGTTTACCTTTTTTGGACAAGAAACATGGACATTGATGAATGTGATTGCTGTTGCGTTGGTCCTTTTCCATGTGTTTCCATTTTTTGTACATCTTTGGAAGTACCTGGGAGTACTTTGTATTTGTACCATGGTTTGACGTACAAATACTGCACTGTGGTAAATTTAAATAAATGGCCACTCAAGCTCATTATCCATGTCTTATTCTTTCCTTCTTCGCATTTTGTCTTGGTTGATAAATCAACAGATCATTATAAGTGTCATAATAGCTTAGGAGAGAGAGCGCTACGTCCCAAGCTCTGCTTGACACACACACAAGTGCACACACACTCTCACTCACTCACTCACACACACACACACACACCAAAGGATCCCAATTTCCAGCAGGACCCCAGTGGCTTCTGAATTTCTTAATTACATTCTTGGTACTGGCTTACACACGCGCTCGCGCTCGCAGTCGCTCAAACTGTGCTCTGTCAGCAAAGGTAACCTCAGCGCTAATCAATACTAAGTCGCTAATTAAACCTCTCTCGCTCCAGCCTCTAGCATTAGCATGAGGAAGTGCTTCATTGAACCGAGCGAAGACCGTGCCGTCTCCAACATTGCTGAGTCAATGGGGGTCACACGCATAAATCCTCTAAGGTGAAGGTGCTGCTCCGAGATCAGTTGTTACCCCATCACCAGAGGAACAGGTGCTTTTGGCTCTGATCTTAATATGCTTTTATGTATATGTATATATATCAGTGTTCATTTTGACAGCAAATTTTGATTTAGTTTTAGTCATATTTTAGTTGCCTAAATTGTTTTTAGTTTTAGTTGACTAAATCTAATGAGTTGAGTTAAACTGTAATGCATTAATTAAGCATTTAAGCATTACACAACCGACTTGAATACATGCCAAAACATTTTTTGACATAATTGTGTTTTTGACAGTTTAAGCGCAAAAAAACACGAAAGAGCTCAAATTCCTTTTTTGTTTGTTTTTTAAAAACATCTATATAGTTTTTATAATGTTGTATTTCTGTTTTAGTTAGATTATCAGGTTAAGCTAAAGCTTCAAGTAATGAATATGGTAGTGAACTATTATAACCCTGAAACTTTATTGAATGTGTCAAATACTGTTCTTAGTCTTTCCTCCTGACTATGAATTAAATGGGAATGCAATTAAATACAGTTTATTGTGTATATAATGCGTGACTTATTTATAAACAAGCTGGAAATACACCAAGACTCTTATTTTGAAATGCCAGCGCCGGCTCATCAAGTTTAGATGAGGGAGATAAAATATGCGTCATTACAACCGTCTAAAACATATTTCTATATAAACATGGTACAGTAAACATTGTGATTGTTCCTCAGCATGACTTTATGAACATGACCTGTCATAAATGTGTGTTATTGATTGATTGAGCCGCTCTGAGGCGCTGTCGCGTGAGCCTGTAGAAGCTCAACAGCGCCGTGTTTTCCCGCCGTTAGATCCGCACGTTACAGTTCAAATGAGCGCGTCCATTACACAGGACATCAGTTCTGACGGGATCTCTTCCCTAATCGACCCTCACTAACATTTTCCTCTCGTTTTTATTCGGTGACGAAAACGACAGTAGATTTTCCTCATCCAAAACTGTTTATTTATTTACTTATCGTCTCATTTTCGTCAGTGAAAAAGGTCGCTGACGAAAAGGATGACAAAAATTATTCGTCAACGAAATGAACAGTGATATTTTACTCTGACTAAAATGCATGTCAATTTTAGGTGCAAAGAGTAATGTAACCCACACCTGAGGTGTAATTTATTTTTTATTTCGACTCGACAACTGGACCAATGCACTCAGAAGACTAGGTTTGACCACTGAGAGAGATGCTGCAACAAGAGTGAACAAACTCAGACGATCAAGGGTTTGGTAAGAGAAAGATTTGGCTGTATTGAACACAAAACAGTTGATTTAATTTAAATGCAGTGACATATGAATAAAAAAAAAATCAAAATCAGAACATAAATTCATTTCAGCTCAATTCAAAAGTCCTTGAATGTGATGTAATTCACAGTCTATGCAGTTGATCCAGGGTAAGGATGAGTACACAAAAAAAAAATTGTTCCTCCTACCGTTCGATGACCAAACTATTCACTCTACAGGTGGCCCGCCAGTCCAACCCCACCAAGATGCATACAGAAAGTGCAGGAAGGAGTTGAGACGATTTACAAATCAGAAGGATTCACACTTCGATCAATCCACATCCAGATCAGGCTCCACAAACTCAAACAGACATCATAGGAAGAAAAAAACCTGGCCTTGAACACACAAGGACATTAATAACTGATGCTATAAAAGCACATATTACTCAGTTTGAACCCAATTCCTAAAGCTTTCCTGTAGTTCAAACAGTAGAGCATGGCGTTAGCAACGCCAAGGTCATGGGTTCGATTCCCAGGGAAAGCAAGAACTGACAAAAATGTAAAAATGTGTACCTAGAATGCTATGTAAGTCGCTTTGGATAAAAGCGTCTGCCAAATGCATAAATGTAAATGTAATGTAAATGTCTAATAAAACATCAAATATCCACTTGTATCATTACATCAATTTGTATAACAAATTTCTCTTTGTGCACTTTTCAGTTAACACACAAACTGCACCTTAACATTTCATATAACATATGCACAGTGTATTTTCTGCTTTTAATCTACACTTAAAGCTGTATATATATATATATACACAAATACAAATTTTGCCTAATAATGTTTGTCTATAATAATTGCTGTTAGTGTTCATATGAAATAAATTAATGTATTAATTATATTTAATTTATATTAATTTGTTTTGATTAATATCTTAATTTTATATTAATATATACACTCACCTAAAGGATTATTAGGAACGCCTGTTCAATTTCCCATTAATGCAATTATCTAATCAACCAATCACATGGCAGTTGCTTCAATGCATTTAGGGGTGTGGTCCTGGTCAAGACAATCTCCTGAACTCCAAACTGAATGTCAGAATGGGAAAGAAAGGTGATTTAAGCAATTTTGAGCGTGGCATGGTTGTTGGTGCCAGACGGGCCGGTCTGAGTATTTCACAATCTGCTCAGTTACTGGGATTTTCACTCACAACCATTTCTAGGGTTTACAAAGAATGGTGTGAAAAGGGAAACACATCCAGTATGCGGCAGTCCTGTGGGCCAAAATGCCTTGTTGATGCTAGAGGTCAGAGGAGAATGGGCCGACTGATTCAAGCTGATAGAAGAGCAACTTTGACTGAAATAACCACTCGTTACAACCGAGGTATGCAGCAAAGCATTTGTGAAGCCACAACACGCACAACCTTGAGGCGGATGGGCTACAACAGCAGAAGACCCCACCGGGTACCACTCATCTCCACTACAAATAGGAAAAAGAGGCTACAATTTGCACCAGCTCACCAAAATTGGACAGTTGAAGACTGGAAAAATGTTGCCTGGTCTGATGAGTCTGGATTTCTGTTGAGACATTCAGATGGTAGAGTCAGAATTTGGCGTAAACAGAATGAGAACATGGATCCATCATGCCTTGTTCCCACTGTGCAGGCTGGTGGTGGTGGTGTAATGGTGTGGGGGATGTTTTCTTGGCACACTTTTGGCCCCTTAGTGCCAATTGGGCATGGTTTAAATGCCACAGCCTACCTGAGCATTGTTTCTGACCATGTCCATCCCTTTATGACCACCATGTGCCCATCCTCTGATGTCTACTTCCAGCAGGATAATGCCCCATGTCACAAAGCTCCAATCATTTCAAATTGGTTTCTTGAACATGACAATGAGTTCACTGAACTAAAATGGCCCCCACAGTCCCCAGATCTCAACCCAATAGAGCATCTTTGGGATGTGGTGGAACGGGAGCTTCGGGCCCTGGATGTGCATCCCACAAATCTCCATCAACTGCAAGATGCTATCCTATCAATATGGGCCAACATTTCTAAAGAATGCTTTCAGCTCCTTGTTGAATCAATGCCACGTAGAATTAAGGCAGTTCTGAAGGCGGAAGGGGGTCAAACACAGTATTAGTATGGTGCTCCTAATAATCCTTTAGGTGAGTGTGTATTGTATATTAATTAAACGTGTGCATTTAACAAAAACTTGGAAACTATGTTATATTGCGAATGATCCAAAATAACAAAGTTAAATAAATAAAAGAAATTTCAAATATTGAAACATTTTATACATGAATTAAATTAATTTACTAATTATATTAATGTTTATGATTTATATTAATTTGTTAATGTATTATATTAATGTTTATATTAATTCACATTTATCTGTTTAGATTACTATATTAATTGCTTATATTAATATATTAATTTATTTTATATTAATTAAAGTCCAAAATTAAAACGAATATTCAAACAATATATATATCGTTTGTAATTGTTTATTCATTAATTATGTTATGGTTTTAATGAATTTATATTAATTTGTTA
>CM042263.1:2070245-2080245 GCA_023566225.1 Romanogobio albipinnatus
GCTTCACAAATGCTTTGCTGCATACCTCGGTTGTAACGAGTGGTTATTTCAGTCAAAGTTGCTCTTCTATCAGCTTGAATCAGTCGGCCCATTCTCCTCTGACCTCTAGCATCAACAAGGCATTTTGGCCCACAGGACTGCCCCATACTGGATGTGTTTCCCTTTTCACACCATTCTTTATAAACCCTAGAAATGGTTGTGCGTGAAAATCCCAGTAACTGAGCAGATTGTGAAATACTCAGACCGGCCCGTCTGGCACCAACAACCATGCCACGCTCAAAATTGCTTAAATCCCCTTTCTTTCCCATTCCGACATTCAGTTTGGAGTTCAGGAGATTGTCTTGACCAGGACCACACCCCTAAATGCATTGAAGCAACTGCCATGTGATTGGTTGATTAGATAATTGCATTAATGAGAAATTGAACAGGTGTTCCTAATAATCCTTTAGGTGAGTGTATATCATTTTTTGCCGTTAAATACAGTGGGGCAAAAAAATATTTAGTCTGCCACCAATTGTGCAAGTTCTCCCACTTAAAAAGATGAGAGAGGCCTGTAATCTTCATCATAAGTACACTTCAACTATGAGAGACAGAATGAGAAAAAAAATCCAGAAAATCACATTGTCTGATTTTTAAAGAATTTATTTGCAAATTATGGTGGAAAATAAGTATTTGATCACCTACAAAAAAGCAAGATTTCTGGCTCTCACAGACCTGTAACTTCTTCTTTAAGAGTCTTCTCTCGTTACCTGTATTAATGGCTCCTGTTTGAACTCGTTATCAGTATAAAAGACAACCTCAAACAGTCAGACTCCAAACTCCACTATGGCCAAGACCAAAGAGCTGTCAAAGGACACCAGAAACACTTCCCAGGCTGGGAAGACTGAATCTGCAATAGGTAAGCAGCTCGGTGTGAAGAAATCAACTGTGGGAGCAATTATTCGAAAATGGAAGACATACAAGACCACTGATAATCTCCCTCGATCTGGGGCTCCACGCAAGATCTCACCCCGTAGGGTCAAAATGACCACTAGAATGGTGAGCGTGTGACCTGCAGAGAGCTGGGACCAAAGTAACAAAGGCTACCATCAGTAACACACTCCGCCACCAGGGACTCAAATCATGTCCCCCTGCTTAAGCCAGTACATGTCCGGGCCCGTCTGAAGTTTGCTAGAGAGCATTTGGATGATCCAGAAGAAGATAGGGAGAATGTCATATGGTCAGATGAAACCAAAACAGAACTTTTTGGTAAAAACTCAACTTGTTGTGTTTGGAGGAGAAAGAATGCTGAGTTGCATCCAAAGAACACCGTAACTACTGTGAAGCATAGGTATGGGGGGGCATCATGCTTTGGGGCTGTTTTTCTGCAAAGGGACCAGGACGACTGATCCATGTAAAGGAAAGAATGAATGGGGCCTTGAGTAAAAACTTCCTTCCATCAGCAAGGGCATTGAAGATGAAACGTGGCTGGGTCTTTCAGCATGACTATGATCCCAAACACACCGCCCGGGAAACGAAGGAGTGGCTTCGTAAGAAGAATTTCAAGGTCCTGGAGTGGCCTATCCAGTCTCCAGATCTCAGCCCCAAAACATCACTGCTCTAGAGGAGATCTGCATGGAGGAATGGGCCAAACCACCAGCAACAGTGTGTAAAAACCCTGTGGAGACTTCCAGAAAACGTTTGACCTCTGTCATTGCCAACAAAGGGTATATAACAAAGTATTGAGATTAACTTTTGTTATTGACCAAATACTTATTTTCCACCATCATTTGCAAATAAAATCTTTAAAAATTTGATTTTCTGGATTTTTTTCTCATTCTGTCTCTCATAGTTGAAGTGTACTTATGATGAAGATTACAGGCCTCTCTCATCTTTTTAAGTGCGAGAACTTGCACAATTGGTGGCTGACTAAATATTTTTTTGCCCCACTGTACCTCAGGGTCTAGTGTTATCACTAGCATTATCTAGTGGTATTATTATGTTTAATGACAGCAAATTATCCAATTTATTACAATACAATATATTTCGTATTATAGACTAAAATTAATTTGTGGCCATTTTTAGTTTTTACATTTGGAGTCGGGAAAATATATTGTAGTCTCCTTTTTTCCAGTTTATTTTACACATTGGATGAATGTAACATTTTTCAGCATTTCTAGTTTTTCTAGAATAAAAAAGTAACCAAAATAGATTTTAAAATTTCGACTTAAATTGCCCACTTGTGGAAAACCCATCTCTAATATAACTGTTTCCAGTATGGATGCGGTCTGAAATGATTATGCAGAAAGTGATGCACAGGTGACAACAGGGTGCCGCATCTCACAGGAATCCTGGGAAATGTGTGATTTACTGTGATGATAATATTCATGGTGCACTTTCGCTTTTCCATTTCTCTCATTTCATACATAAGAAAACGACTGAAGTGTTTTAGGATAAGAAACCAGAGTATTGAGACACACACACACACACACACACACCGCGTTTAGACTCTGATACAGCTCAAACTGCTGTGGTTCTCAGTGGTGAAGCACTCTAAGCGTTTCCCACTGCATTAGATCAGTGTGCTTGAGTGAATGCCAGCTTATCAGTGCCAGCCGGCCAATGCAACAGTGCCCACGTCAGCCATCAGTGCCCTGCAGGCGGGCCAATGCAAATGTCAGAATGTTTAGTATAGCACAGAGAGAGAATTTACTTGGGTCGTATTCTCTTTTATCTTACAAAGTTATATTGCTGTTTTTTGTCAAGGATGGCGACGTGTCATGCAAACTGCCTATGTTAAAATGCTGCCAGATTAAATTGCAGCTAAATATTGTATAATTGGATTTGTCAGTTTTTAACGTCAATAAGAAGATAAGGTAGACTTTATCCTCCCTTTACTAATTTAACTAAACAAGATTATGTGGTTATGACGGGCACACACTGCATGATTTTAGCCCCGACCTGTACAATAAATCCATTCGGGAAATGTCCTAAATATTCCACGCTCAACTGTTAGTGGGATTATAACAAAGTGGAAGCGATTGGGAACAACACACAAAGTGTTAGATCACAGAGCGGGGTCAGCGCATGCTGAGGGTCACAGAAGTCGCCAACTTTCTGCAGAGTCAATCGCTCCAGACCTTCAAACTTCTGTGGCCTTCAGATGAGCTCAAGAACAGTGTGTAGAGCTTCATGGAATGGGTTTCCATCTCATCCAAGCCTTACATCACCAAGTGCAATGCAAAGCGTGGGATTCAGTGGGGTAAAGCGTGCCGCCACTGGACTCTGAAGCAGTGGAGACGTGTTCTCTGGAGTGACCAATCACGCTTCTCTGTCTGGCTCTGTCCCATGGATGAGTCTGGGTTTGGCGGTTGCCAGGAGAACGGGACTTGCCTGACTGCATTGTGCCAAGTGTAAAGTTTGGTGGAGGGGGGATTATGGGGTGGGGTTGTTTTTCAGGGGTTAGTTCCAGTGAAAGGAACTCTCAATGCTTCACCAAGACAATTTCATGCTCCCAATTTTATGGGAACAGTTTGTGGATGAGCTCCTGTCCCAGCATGACTGACCAGTGCACAAAGCGCCGCTCCATAAAGACACGGATGAGCGAGTTTGGTGTGGAGGAACTTGAGTCCTGACCTCAACCCGATAGAACACCTTTGGGATGAATTAGAGCGGAGACTGAGAGCCAGGCCTTCTCGTCCAACATCACAAATGCGCTTCTAGAAGAATCCCCATAAACACACTCCTAACCCTTGTGGAAAGCCTTCCCAGAAGAGTCAGGCCGACTCCATATTAAACCCATTTTTAGTAAAAAAAAAAAAAGAAGTCCTGTGAATTTAAGCAACGTTCTGCAACAGGAAGTTGTTTTGTTGGAAATTAGTTCACTTTGGAGAACACATTTCATGCGCTGGTTTCGTCTGAATTAGGAATAAATCTGGTGGTAAACCGCAGCGGCGTTTTCTCCGCTTTAATTGAAATATTCCTAGCCGTTCGGTGACAAACATCAGCCCGCATTTGATAACACAAGCACGCAATTTGGCAGCTTTTTTTCATACTACCACTTCGCCCCCATCCCCCTCCATCTCTCTGTCTCTCTCTTTCACATCAAAGCAGAGCCGAGTGCGATATTGAGGAATTCCATTTGCAGAGCGTCTTTAATAGGTGCGACGGCAGACACGGGCGCGGGAAGGAATCTGATAAAGTGAGAGAGGCAAGCGAGCGTGAGAGAGAATTAAAGGAAGCGTCAGATCTGGCAGAGACGAGCGAGTGAACAGAGAGAGAGAGAGAGAGAGAATCAAATGGGTCTTGCCGGCGGAAGGGCGCCGTGACTCACAAACGCTCCGTTTCCCAAAGCAGCGCTCTCGTCTTACCTGCCAGTTACCTCAGACGGCACGTTTATTAAACCAGAATGTCTGTCTACTGATGACTCTAACACAGCCTTTTCTTAACGAGGAGAGCCAGTCAATGATGTACATAGTGCAGTTGGAGGCCCTGCTTCTTTTAGTGGCCCCTCATTTTATTATGCACTGCAAAAAACTCTACTAAAGTCAAATCTACTCAGTTCTACAACCCAACTCCTGGCTTAAAACAACCCAACTGCTGAGTTAAAACAACCCAACTGTTGGTTTAAAACAACCCAACTGCTTTAAGTGGAAAACTTAAAGTGCCAGTACTCACCAGAGGGGGCGGGGCTTTGTTGGGGGCGTGGTTGTGGTCAAGAACATTTACATTTATGCATTTGGCAGACGCTTTTATCCAAATCCCTTATTACAGGGACAATCCCCCTGGAGCAACATGGAGTAAAGTGCCTTGCTCAAGGACACACTGGTGGTGACCGCTGGGATCGAACCAGCAACCTTCTGCATATCAGTTCAGTGGTTTAACCCACTGGACCACCATCTCACTGGCTTAAAACAACACAACTACTGAGTTAAAACAACCCAACTACTGCATTAAAACAACCCAACTGCTGAGTTAAAACAACCCAACTACTGCATTAAAACAACCCAACTGCTGAGTTAAAACAACCCAACTACTGCATTAAAACAACCCAACTACTGAGTTAAAACAACCCAACTACTGCATTAAAACAACCCAACTGCTGAGTTAAAACAACCCAACTGCTGAGTTAAAACAACCCAACTACTGGGTTAAAACAACCCAACTCCTGGCTTAAAACAACCCAACTGCTGAGTTAAAACAACCCAACTACTGGGTTAAAACAACCCAACTCCTGGCTTAAAACAACCCAACTGCTGGGTTAAAACAACCCAACTGCTGAGTTAAAACAACCCAACTGCTGAGTTAAAACAACCCAACTGCTGGTTTAAAACAACCCAACTACTGGGTTAAAACAACCCAACTCCTGGCTTAAAACAACCCAACTGCTGAGTTAAAACAACCCAACTGCTGGGTTAAAACAACCCAACTGCTGAGTTAAAACAACCCAACTACTGGGTTAAAACAACCCAACTCCTGGCTTAAAACAACCCAACTGCTGGGTTAAAACAACCCAACTGCTGAGTTAAAACAACCCAACTGCTGAGTTAAAACAACCCAACTGCTGGTTTAAAACAACCCAACTGCTGAGTTAAAACAACCCAACTGCTGCATTAAAACAACCCAACTGCTGAGTTAAAACAACCCAACTCCTGGCTTAAAACAACCCAACTGCTGAGTTAAAACAACCCAACTCCTGGCTTAAAACAACCCAACTGCTGAGTTAAAACAACCCAACTGTTGGTTTAAAACAACCCAACTGCTGAGTTAAAACAACCCAACTGCTGGTTTAAAACAACCCAACTGCTGACTTAAAACAACCCAACTACTGGGTTAAAACAACCCAACTCCTGGCTTAAAACAACCCAACTGCTGGGTTAAAACAACCCAACTGCTGGGTTAAAACAACCCAACTCCTGGCTTAAAACAACCCAACTGCTGAGTTAAAACAACCCAACTGCTGGTTTAAAACAACCCAACTGCTGAGTTAAAACAACCCAACTGCTGGTTTAAAACAACCCAACTGCTGAGTTAAAACAACCCAACTGCTGAGTTAAAACAACCCAACTCCTGGCTTAAAACAACCCAACTGCTGAGTTAAAACAACCCAACTCCTGGCTTAAAACAACCCAACTGCTGAGTTAAAACAACCCAACTCCTGGCTTAAAACAACCCAACTGCTGAGTTAAAACAACCCAACTGTTGGTTTAAAACAACCCAACTGCTGACTTAAAACAACCCAACTACTGGGTTAAAACAACCCAACTCCTGGCTTAAAACAACCCAACTGCTGGGTTAAAACAACCCAACTGCTGGGTTAAAACAACCCAACTGCTGAGTTAAAACAACCCAACTGCTGAGTTAAAACAACCCAACTGCTGGTTTAAAACAACCCAACTGCTGAGTTAAAACAACCCAACTGCTGGTTTAAAACAACCCAACTGCTGAGTTAAAACAACCCAACTGCTGAGTTAAAACAACCCAACTGCTGAGTTAAAACAACCCAAATGTTGAGTTAAAACAACCCAACTGTTGAGTTAAAACAACCCAACTGCTGAGTTAAAACAACCCAACTGCTGAGTTAAAACAACCCAACTGTTGAGTTAAAACAACCCAACTGCTGAGTTAAAACAACCCAACTGTTGAGTTAAAACAACCCAACTGTTGAGTTAAAACAACCCAACTGTTGAGTTAAAACAACCCAACTGCTGAGTTAAAACAACCCAACTGTTGAGTTAAAACAACCCAACTGCTGAGTTAAAACAACCCAACTGTTGAGTTGAAACAACCCAACTGCTGAGTTAAAACAACCCAACTGCTGAGTTAAAACAACCCAACTACTGAGTTAAAACAACCCAACTGTTGAGTTAAAACAACCCAACTGCTGAGTTAAAACAACCCAAACTTACAGTGCCCTTATTACAGGGACAATCCCCCTGGAGCAACATGGAGTAAAGTGCCTTGCTCAAGGACACACTGGTGGTGACCGCTGGGATCGAACCAGCAACCTTCTGGCAAGCAGCATTAGCAGCTCATCTTCCTCTTTGTCTACTTACTACTTCTTTGTCGTATCAGTGTGTGCTCGGCAAGACCGTTTTGTGCTCGAGCGCCACCAAGTGGTGTTTTACTGTCACTTCAGCAGCTCCAGGCACGTGAACAAAAGCGCCGATCTCATTGGTCGGCCAGTTTTTAACGCGCTGTGTCAAAATAAAAAAACAAACCCGAGGCGTTTTTTAAAAATGACGCTTTTACGTCTGCTGTTTTTCGCGCCGGTGTGCACACTCATATTGGCGCCCTTTGTTTAGTCACGAGGCGTTAAACGCGCGTGAAAATCGTCCCGGTATGAACAGGCCTTTAGCCTAATGGATTTGCTATTCTGAGTTATTCTTATAATTTCTCCTGTGCATACTGTAAAACTAGACAATCATGAAAGAACAAATGAAGAATACATGTTTAGACTGTTAAAATAATAATTTGTAATGCTTGTCAACTGGTACAACACACAAATGTGTTAAAATTGGCAACAATGACAACAACAAGCCTAATATATTCTTTCAATTTCTTCGTTAAATCGAACTTTATTTTGACGGGATGCCGTGACCTTTGAGTGTCTGTGTTCATGATATGACAGTTTTCTCAAACGAAACGGTTCTCATGTTTATGTGTTCGTGTCCTCATACTGAAATTTAAAAAATGTGTATTTAAAAATAAGCGCAGGGCTCCAGACTGTAGCCGAATATATACGAGTGTCTGTGAATATTAAACTGCTAAATACTATTTATATATTACTCCTGCCTGTTCTGCGTCTCTGTGTGAATGACGGGGGCGCGCGCGACACTCGCTCGCTGTCTTGTACTAGTCTCTGCCGTGTGTCACTACGGACTTAGTACCGGTACTTATAATATCCCTACATAAAACCATGGTTAATTTCCATAAGGGGATCATGGTTCCGTGTAATAAATAATCACAAACTCTATTAATCTATCATCTCACATTCCTACACATGACTATATGTGATTGTGAGTCAATGGCATCGGATTCTCATGTAAGCTTAATAATTGTTGCTGCGAAAAAAAAAAAAAAAAAAACTATACCTATAATTATGCTATTTAAAATGGTTATTAATGGAAAACATTATATGAACTTACCTTAAAGGTCCCGTTCTTCGTGATCCCACTGTTCAAACTTTAGTTAGTGTGTAATGTTGCTGTTAGAGCATAAATAATACCTGTAAAATTATAAAGCTCAAAGTTCAATGCCAAGTGAGATATTTTATTTAACAGAAGTTCCCTTTCAAAGCCTACAGCGAACGGCCGGCTTGGACTACATCCTGGTACTTCCTTCATAAATGACGTCAGTAGAACAGTAGAACAGACTAACCTCCGCCCACAAGAATACGCCAAAAAAGGGGGCGTGGTCTTGTTGCTGTCCCACGTGGAGAAGAGGAAGTGTTGCGTGGAGAAGAGGAAGTGTTGCGTTTGAGTGTGTTTGTCGCCATGTCGTCGAGACGCTGTTATTTTCATCCTGGAGTCAAATCACCTTTGTTTGGCTTTCCCAGGGACGCTGTAGAGATCATTGAGCGCATACATCTCCCGTTAAGAGGCGTGACCTTTCCACGTGCGCTAAGCTGCTGTCCAATCACAACACAGGAACCGCTGGCACAATCAGAACTCGTTACGTATTTCTGAAGGAGGGACTTCATAGAACAAGGAACTCATCAGCCGTTTTTAGGACAGTGAGAACAGCGGTGTACAGATGAGTAAATTGTGTGAAAAATACTGTGTTTTTTTACACGCGAAACATGAACACATGTTATATTGCACACTGTAAACACAATCAAAGCTTAAAAAAACACGAAGAACGGGACCTTTAAAACATCTGCAACCAGTGGCTTTGCCCCTTGCTTTGTCCTTTCAAAATGACAGTTTGGGAGCGAATTTAAACATGAAGGCGCAAAGCACGTGAATCCGACCCAGCAGGTTTAACCCAACAACTGGAAATTTGAAACTACCCAATGGTGTTTAAAATGTGATCAAATGAACCAACAAAAATTACCCAACAATCTCAACCCAGCATTTTGAAAAACACCCCAACATTATTTAGAGTGTTCTAACTTGCACTCAGCCTTAAAACTAACATATAGTTCTTGTAATTGTTTAACTATAGTATTTGTTACAATCATAGACTGTAAAATAATATGGGCGTAGTGTCCGTGACGTCACTCATAGGATCCTGAAGAGCAGTTCTGAAGCGTAAAGTCGGGTCGAGCTGGCCGTCGCCATCTTGTCGAGTCACTCCCGGATAACAGAAAATGGGCAAAGAGGCGGGACGTGGGCGGAGCTGAGGTGACGACTAACAGACAGCAGACAAACGGCAATCCACCTGTCACTCAAAGTGGCCACGCCCTTAATTATGCAGAACTTTAAGGCTTTATATAATGTAAACGAATGAGTTATAAATAAATCCCCCCCTCACAGTCGTCATGAAGGGCAACATTAGCCGTACAGACCAAAAGCACAGTTTGTCCCAGACTGTAAACATGTGTTCTTCTGCTGTAAAGTTGGGCATTTTTTACAGAAACGGTAAAACTAAAACCGTGATACAAACCGAACCGTGAGCAATCTGTACTGATACACTCCTAGCGTAACGTATGCGAGGGGGCGCCACAAAATGGAGAACATTTTCAAAGGGTGCCATGACTGAAAAAAGGTTGGGAAACACTTCCTTAACTGATTATCTATTATAAATTCTACAACTAGTAAAAATTGACCACAATAAATACAATAGAATGTGATAAACTCTAGTAAATGTGGCCATCAGGAGTTTAAAAAGCTGGCAAGATGATGTTTTCCCCTTTTCTTCAGTCATTTTAGTGGCTGTTTTAGTTCATGTTGTGTTTTACTACATTCTCAATAGAATTCAAATGGGACGCACATTTGATCATCAGCGTCGTGGAAATCTTTGTTTATACTCGCGAGGGTGCGGGCGGTAAAAATGACCTCATCGCAAGGTGGGCGGTCGT
>CM042263.1:2085245-2090245 GCA_023566225.1 Romanogobio albipinnatus
CAGATCGTAGCGCACAAGCAAAGGTCGCCATGGTGCGATTCAAAAACATTCCCTCAAAAAACTTCAGAAGGACAAACATTAAAGGCAATTGGGCTAAGGAAAAGCATTGCACTCATTAGCTCGGGATAAATGGCTGTGCGTTTAGCATGCATTAAGCTACTCTGAGGCAAGCTAATGGATCAAACAGCCTCACGCTTTTCCCTCTTTCATAGATTTTACATGGCACAGCACAACTGTCCTAAAATCAAAGAGCAACGCTTCTTACATAGTTATATCTCACAAGATTGACACAAGTAGGCCTACCTCAGAGAAAGCAACTGCTAAAGTTAGCGCAGAAAACTTAGCAAAGAAGCAGCGTGATTAGCAACAAATAGCAGCTATCAACAGAAGTAGCAAAGTACAGTTATCAGTTAGCACAGAAGTAGCACAGTTAGCAAAGAAAAAGCAGTTAGCATAGGAAACAAAGAGTGACAGTTAGCACATGTATGTCAGAAAACAGCATGTGACAAAGTTATGACCGATATCTTAGAGAACATAACACGGCTAACACAATTAGCACAGGTAACTCTGAAGACATAGGCCCAGCTAACAACTTTGATGTGGTTAACTCCAAGAAAAGCACACAGTGATTCAGCGAGCACAGGACATGACTTATTATTGCTCTTAAAGCTGCACTATGTAAGATTTTTTCAGTAAAATATCCAAACACCACTAGGCCAGTGTTATATATTTTGTTCAGTTGAGTACTCAATATCCCAAATGTTTCCGACTATTTGTAAATGGTGAGATGCTATTTTACCCGAGGATCCGGGACGTGTGAGGGCGTGGCTTGTCGATGACATCATATCCGCGTTCCCCTTGGTTTGCGGTTTTATTCTGCAGAAGCGCTTTCCTCTCACTGCAGTGTGAACAAGTGTCACAGCAGCCGGCGAGAGAACGCACAGAGTAACGCCATCCCATCATCAACACACTCAGATGTCTGTAATATGATCAGCAGAGCTGCGTTCCCTCACACTCATGAGCGGAGGAGCGGAAGTGGCGACTGTGGCATAATAAAAGTCCCGCTGCTCGCGAGCCGTGTGTTCATTATGGGAACGTTACTTTGGCATGTTCTCTGGCTTAAAACAACCCAACTGTTGGCTTAAAACAACCCAAATGCTGACTCAAAACAACCCAACTGTTGGCTTAAAACAACCCAACTGCTGACTCAAAACAACCCAACTGCTGAGTTAAAACAACCCAACTGCTGAGTTAAAACAACCCAACTGCTGAGTTAAAACAACCCAACTGATGGCTTAAAACAACCCAACTGCTGAGTTAAAACAACCCAACTGCTGACTCAAAACAACCCAACTGCTGAGTTAAAACAACCCAACTGCTGAGTTAAAACAACCCAACTGATGGCTTAAAACAACTCAACTGCTGAGTTAAAACAAACCAACTGCTGAGTTAAAACAACCCAACTACTGAGTTAAAACAACCCAACTACTGAGTTAAAACAACCCAACTGATGGCTTAAAACAACCCAACTGCTGAGTTAAAACAACCCAACTACTGAGTTAAAACAACCCAACTGATGGCTTAAAACAACCCAACTGCTGAGTTAAAACAACCCAACTACTGAGTTAAAACAACCCAACCGCTGAGTTTAAACAACCCAACTGTTGGCTTAAAACAACCCAACTGCTGACTCAAAACAACCCAACTGCTGAGTTAAAACAACCCAACTGCTGAGTTAAAACAACCCAACTGCTGGCTTAAAACAACCCAACTGCTGAGTTAAAACAACCCAACTACTGAGTTAAAACAACCCAACTACTGAGTTAAAACAACCCAACTGCTGCCTTAAAACAACCCAACTACTGAGTTAAAACAACCCAACTGCTGAGTTAAAACAACCCAACTGCTGCCTTAAAACAACCCAACTACTGAGTTAAAACAACCCAACTGCTGAGTTAAAACAACCCAGCACATGAAATGAATACAAAGTTCCATGAACGATGTATAATGTTTTCGTACTGACAAAATGTTGCCAGAACGTTCCCTGTTCATTTTTAGAGGAAAAGGTTCTTTAGATTATAAAGTTCTTCACATAAAAATGGTTCTTTAAAGAACTTTGAGCAAGAAGCTTCTTTGGGGAACCTGGAACGGTCCTCAACCCTTTCCATGCGATCCTGAACCGCTTGATGAGTGTGTTTTATTTGGGTTGGCTCTAAACTCTGCGGGTCCCCAGGAGCTCGGGACCTCTATGGCATCACTGCGGAGCGCATTAAGGGTCTTAAGCTAAGAGACCCGGCACTCCCAGTCCCAACTCGTCGCATCACTGAGCGATGCACACCACAGAAAACCCGCAGCTAACTGTGCTAATGGCGTATCGATCTGGGAAGGATGAGAACAATCTAGCAAACTCTCTTCTCGCTTTTTCGTCATGGAACGCTTTTATCTCGGGCACGGGCAGCGCGAGAGGCCTGGCAGGCGCGCTGTCAATGTGTCCGCGTGCCCCCTGCGCGCGCACTATCAGCCGATCTGCCTCGACAGTGATCTGTGCGCGCGAGAGAACGCTATTAAAATGATAAGAGAGAACTTTAACCAGATTAAAACGAGACGCGCGCCGCTAAACGGGACGCCGTCGCAGCGGACCGGAGTCGTTTGCTCGGCACTCTCTCTCTCCCTCTCTCTCTTTTCTCTCGTCATTAATCTCGTGGCAGCGCTGCAGGAAACAGCCTTTCACAGGCAGCTGGAATTTCATCTCCTCCCTCGGTCTTTATTACTCTTCCACTCAACCTATCCCTCGTTCACCCCCTCCCCTCTCTCCCTCTCTCTCGCGCTCTATCTCTCCCTCCGTTTATTACGGCGCTCTAATCACTCGCGCGCAGGTAACAGAACACTGCGCCGCACACAATAGCGCCGGCCTTCACAGCACCTCTACGCACACACAAACAGAAGCCCGGGCTCATAAACTAACACGCACACACATACACGCACACCCTCTAAATCGCACACGCCGTGGATTCTTCTCTCAGAAGGGCAGGGTAAGTGACGGGAGGAGGAGGGGTGGCTCAGAATGATAAAGAGAGGGGGAGAGACGCAGCGCGTGATTAGAGAGAGAGAGAGAGGGACACGAGCGGCGGCTAGCGGAGCCCGGCGATACGGAGAACGGCGGTACATCAGCCCCCCCCAGCGGCGCACAGTGCAGCTGCAGTCCTGTCGGCGCGATCGGGTCTGCTCTTTTTGGAAACCAGACTTTATTGGCATTGTAAACAACCTGTGTATATGCTAAAGTATTAGAAAGTATAATATATATGCTAAAAAAAGCTGGATTTGTCCATTTCCAACCCAACCTGGGTTGTTTTTTACCCAGTTTTTTTTTTAGAGTGTGTTATACTTTCTAATACTTTTGCATCTTCACAGGTTATTTGCCATGCCAATAAAGTCTGTTTTTTTGTACAGTAATTTGGTTGTTTTAACCCAGTGGATAGGTTAAATGTTTGCTTAAAACAACCCAACTGTTTTAACAACCCAACTGCTTAAAACAACCCAACTGCTGAGTTAAAACAACCCAACTGCTGGGTTAAAACAACCCAACTGCTGGCTTAAAACAACTCAACTGCTGGGTTAAAACAACCCAACTGCTGGGTTAAAACAACCCAACTGCTGGGTTAAAACAACCCAACTGTTTTAACAACCCAACTGCTGAGTTAAAACAACCCAACTGCTGGCTTAAAACAACTCAACTGCTGGGTTAAAACAACCCAACTGCTGGGTTAAAACAACCCAACTGCTGGCTTAAAACAACCCAACTGTTTTAACAACCCAACTGCTGTCTTAAAACAACCCAACTGTTTTAACAACCCAACTGCTGGCTTAAAACAACCCAACTGCTGGGTTAAAACAACCCAACTGCTGAGTTAAAACAACCCAACTGCTGGGTTAAAATAACCCAACTGCTGAGTTAAAACAACCCAACTACTGAGTTAAAACAACCCAACTGCTGAGTTAAAACAACTCAACTGCTGGGTTAAAACAACCCAACTGCTGGGTAAAACAACCCAACTGCTGGGTTAAAACAACTCAACTGCTGGGTTAAAACAACTCAACTACTGGGTTAAAACAATCCAACTGCTGGGTTAAAACAACTCAACTGCTGGGTTAAAACAACCCAACTGCTGGGTTAAAACAACTCAACTACTGGGTTAAAACAACCCAACTGCTGGGTTAAAACAACTCAACTGCTGGGTTAAACCAACCCAACTGCTGAGTTAAAACAACTCAACTGCTGGGTTAAAACAACCCAACTGCTGGGTTAAAACAACTCAACTGCTGGGTTAAAACAACCCAACTGCTGGGTTAAAACAACCCAACTGCTGGGTTAAAACAACTCAACTGCTGGGTTAAAACAACCCAACTGCTGGGTTAAAACAACTCAACTGCTGGGTTAAAACAACCCAACTGCTGGGTTAAAACAACTCAACTGCTGGGTTAAAACAACTCAACTGCTGGGTTAAAACAACCCAACTGCTGGGTTAAAACAACCCAACTGCTGGGTTAAAACAACTCAACTGCTGTCTTAAAACAACCCAACTGTTTTAACAACCCAACTGCTGGGTTAAAACAACTCAACTGCTGGGTTAAACCAACCCAACTGCTGAGTTAAAACAACTCAACTGCTGGGTTAAAACAACCCAACTGCTGGGTTAAAACAACCCAACTGCTGGGTTAAAACAACTCAACTGCTGGGTTAAAACAACTCAACTGCTGGGTTAAAACAACCCAACTGCTGGGTTAAAACAACTCAACTGCTGGGTTAAAACAACCCAACTGCTGGGTTAAAACAACTCAACTGCTGGGTTAAAACAACTCAACTGCTGGGTTAAAACAACCCAACTGCTGGGTTAAAACAACCCAACTGCTGGGTTAAAACAACTCAACTGCTGGGTTAAAACAACCCAACTGCTGGGTTAAAACAACCCAACTGCTGGGTTAAAACAACTCAACTGCTG
>CM042263.1:2097745-2117745 GCA_023566225.1 Romanogobio albipinnatus
CTATCTATCTATCTATCTATCTATCTATCTATCTATCTATCTATCTATCTATCTATCTATCTGTCTGTCTGTCTGTCTGTCTGTCTGTCTGTCTGTCTGTCTGTCTGTCTGTCTGTCTGTCTGTCTGTCTGTCTGTCTGTCTATCTATCTATCCTGAAATTAATGGAGAATCTTTCTTTCTTATCAAGGGACTTCGAGTTGACAGAAGCAGTGAGACGGCGTTCGGCTGCTTCCTCTCCTCCGCCTCGAGCTCACAAAATCAAAGACATGAGACTTACAAGCAGCGAAAAACTTCCCCAAGGGAAATACCAGACTTGCATGTGGCGCTACTGCCAACGAACACACGTACACGCATGCTAACACACACACACACACACACACACACGCTGCGGTAAACCACACTGGCAAGTGCTATACCAAATTTCATGCAGTACTGGTCTAGAGTTCAACTGATTCACACACACAAGAGAGAGTTTAACTGGACCTGTCAGGCGCTTTTGTTCATCTTTAATGTTCCGTCCCTGCTACAATTACAGGGCTAATCTCAAACACACAATGGGCCATTCTTCAGGCAGGACAGATATAACTCATGGTGATGGTTCCACCACTTGGAATAGCATACTAGCACACCACTTGCACTATTTTTTCCAGTGTGTATAATGTGTACTGCATGGGATATAACACACAGTTGGCGTACTGTATCTGCCATTTGGTTCAAACACTGCATGAAAAGTGTCCAGTTATCTTTTGGGTTTAAATATATTTATAATAAAAAAATTTAAAAAAAGATTGCACATTTAGTAAAATCTCGTCAATGCGGTGAAATAGAGAATCAAGAAAGAGATCATGGTTGATTCATACACTATATTGCCAAAAGTATTGGGACGCCCCTCCAAATCACTGAGTTCAGGGGGCCGCTCTCAGGAGCTCAGAGAACTCAAGCGTGGTACCGTGATCGGTGGACACCTGTGCAATAAGTCCATTTCCTCACTACTAAATATTCCACGCTCAACTGTTAGTGGGATTATAACAAAGTGGAAGCGATTGGGAACAACACATGAAAGTGGTAGGCCACGTAAAATCACAGAGCGGGGTCAGCGCATGCTGAGGGTCACAGAAGTCGCCAACTTTCTGCAGAGTCAATCGCTCCAGACATCCAAACTTCTGTGGCCTTCAGATGAACTCAAGAACAGTGTGTAGAGCTTCATGGAATGGGTTTCCATCTCATCCAAGCCTTACATCACCAAGTGCAATGCAAAGCGTGGGATGCAGTGGGGTAAAGCGGGCCACCACTGGACTCTAGAGCAGTGGAGACGTGTTGTGACCAATCACGCTTCTCTGTCTGCCAATCCCATGGACGAGTCAGGAGAACGGGACTTGCCTGACTGCATTGTGCCAAGTGTAAAGTTTGGTGGAGGGGGGATTATGGGGTGGGGTTGTTTTTCAGTGAAAGGAACTCTTAATGCTTCACCAAGACATTTTGGACAATTTCATGCTCCCAATTTTATGGGAACAGTTTGTGGATGAGCTCCTGTTCCAACATGACTGACCAGTGCACAAAGCGCCGCTCCATAAAGACATGGATGAGCGAGTTTGGTGTGGAGGAACTGGACTGGCCTGCACAGAGTCCTGACCTCAACCCGATAGAACACCTTTGGGATGAATTAGAGCGGAGACTGAGAGCCAGGCCTTCTCGTCCAAAACATCACAAATGCGCTTCTAGAAGAATCCCCATAAACACACTCCTAAACCCTGTGGAAAGCCTTCCCAGAAGAGTCAGGCCGGCTCCATTTTAAACCTTACGGATTAATAATGGGAAGTTCATGTGCATGTAAAGACAGGCGTCCCAAAACTTTTGGCAATACAGTGTGTCACACTGGAAATTTTGCACATTGCAATATGGGAAGCAGAGAGTGTGCTTTGTTGCATAATGCACATTTTGGCATTTTGATTCCATTCATACAGGAAATTTGCACACTATGCACAGTAGTATGTAGGCTACTGAATAAGTAGTACACATGCAGCCTGTATTTGTGTGTGGTATGAAGAGATCCCTTTCATTGGCTGGTCAAATTTGACTGACCAGACAAACTGTCCAGTGGGGTTTTAGAGTCTCAGTGCTCGCTGTTAGCCTTTAAATGTCAACTAGAGAGCAGCACCAGACAGAACGAGAGGGCCAGTTGTTGAGTCCCCTCTGAATGCTGTAAATGTACACGGCGTGTGGGAATGAAACCCACACGAGTGTCAAGAGTTATTTGGTGGCTGTTTTCCATTGGTTTTGTCTGTATTATGTTTCAGGCTTCATGACTGATGTTTCCTGGGGGAAGGAGTATCATTGCTGAATGATAGTGTGTACATGTACTATCCGTTTTCTCTTTATATCATTGAGTTTCTTTGCACCTACATTAACATTTAAAAAAATGGGGACTAGAAATGGAAACATTTTAGTTTTCAACTAAAAATGGAAAACTTTGTTTGCGTTTTGGGGACCTGAAAACGCAAACTTTTGAAAATGTGTTTCAAAGTGCAAGTTTATGAAAATGGGACCTTTATTGTCTACCTAAAACACGAAATTTGTGAATTGCGTGTTCAGTCTACAGGCGTGTAGTGTTTCTTTACAAAGTGACAGCGAATTTTGATTTAGTTTTAGTCGACTAAAAGTTTATTTAAAGCTGCACTATGTAACATTTTTTCAGTAAAATATCCAAACACCACTAGGCCAGTGTTATGTATTTTGTTCAGTCGGCAAGGATTCAGGAGCCAAAAAAAGTTAGTCCCATGAAAATAAGTCAACCACACCCAAAGTTATAAGTATTTGAAAAAAAAAATCCACTAGGTGGCGCTGTTTCGAAACTTCTCAGGCTCCTTCAGGGCATTGTGCTGATGACCCATACCGAGTTTCGTAACAATCCGTTCATGTGTTCATAAAATACAGCATTTTATCACATAATTCAAAATGGCCGACAGCCAAAATGGCCGATATGGTAAAATTGGATATCAGTCGACTCGGCATGACACCCTGAATCTAACAATTATGATTTTTGGCCAAACGGTTCAGAAGTTATAAGCAAAAATAGCCATTTTTCGTATATCCGGACCAGTAGGTGGTGCTGCATGTTGCCTCAGGTCATGCTCGTGATGACATGTACCAAGTTTGGTTTGAATACAATAAAGTGTTGCGGCGATACAGCCTTATGTGTATTTTTGCAACCGCTACGTAAAATTTGTTCGCACGTTTTTCGAAAACAATTTGACGAATCAACTTGAATTCCATAACTTTTTGTTGGCATCGCCTGAAGATCATCTGGCTCAATTTTCGTGCAAATTGGACGAACCATCTAGGACGAGTTCGCAAAAGTAGGTTTTTGGGAAAATTAAAAATGGCGGAAAATGATGTCATAGGATGTGATCAAATCGTCATGAGCTCAGGAATCAGAGGGAAAAAAGAATTTTGTTTCTAGACCTTAGGGTTCAAAAGTTATTAACATAAACATGAGTGAAACTTTGGACAGGTGGTGGCGCTAGAGGGTATTTAATGTTGGGACTGTCCTCTATCAGAATGTCAAATCGTTACAACTTTACCGCAAACGGTTCTATGAGCTGCCATAGACTTCAATGGCGGAAGAAGAATAATACAGGAACGGATACAATAGGCCCCTTAATTATTACAAGTACAAGTACGGGTACTTGCCGATACCGAGTACTGATACGAGTACTTAATAATACCATTACAGTTCTTCTAACAATGTTTTATTTTCATCAGATGTTTTTCACTTTCTGACTGTAACAAAGTAAATACACAAATTGATGCTGTTGCTGACATTTTAACATTCATCTTGGTGTTTGGCACTGCTGCCCATTTCACATGAATGTAACCTGTAACATTCAGTGGATTCCAGTACCACACAACATAGCAGAACAACTGAATTAAATTATTATACGTTATCATAGCCATACAGCCCTTTTCGGAAAAGTGAGAGGCTGGTTCTTTTTGATGAAAAGAAGCTTCTCTGCATTATCAGCGACGAGCCGGTTTCTGTTTTCATCTACAATGTGTGACACTGAGCTATGGATGTGCGAGACTAGTCGATTAAACTAAGTCGATTAGCACGGGAAAAAATGACGCCATACTATAGCAGTCGTGCGCTTTGAGAGCGCGAGACCCCTTTGCACTTGTCGGTGTGCGGGTGTGCACGCCGAATTATGTAACTTTCCGCGCGGCTACGCATCCGAAGATGCGTTGCCATAAAGTGGTATCGGGTGCGGTTGTATCGGGGTAGTTTTACGAGTACGAGTACGAGTATCGGACCGACACCCGAGTACTGGTATCGGTATCGGTGCATCCCTACAACCTCGACGCTAAATATATTGCAAACAACATTATGTTGTATATTTTTGTCACAATAACTATGTTTGAATTAGCATACTAGCACTCTGTACATGCTACATTCTGTTGTAAGAAAGTTGTAAGAAAGTTATATCCACCTCCTTTTAGATACTCTAGTACGGTAGGAACGCCTAACTAGGTTAGCAACCACCAATACAGCGATTGGATGATTTTAAGCATAACGCATAACCTGGTTAGGCCACAGTGTGTGATTGTGTAGAGGCTGGGAAACAATGAACCCACTGCCCTGCGGCGCAGCTCACTCACAGGACTCTTCTGTATTCTCCAGTGCTGCATGGTCCTCTCAGTGGAGCTGCGTGAGAGGGCCCTGTCAGCCGGAGCTCTGGCTGGAGGCCCAGACCACACACACACACACACACACACCACTCTGTGACAGCGGGCAGAGTGCTTGGCACTGCCCGCCGTCAGACAGGGGCAGGCCGCAATGTCAGCGGGCGGCAATGGCTGCCACGGCAACAGATCCATCAGTGTCTGCAGAGGGAGATTCCATTACCGTGACGATGGGTTACATCATCCATCTCCGCAGAGCTCCTGCAGGTTCTGTTCACGAGATGGGAAAAATATATGAATGCTCCATAATCTTTCATAGTGTTAATGTTTTTAACTCCATATGATAAAATCATACAGCCTAGAATATACGAATATGGATTGAACAATGTACAGAAACTACTCGACACCTTCAACTACACTCAGAACACCTTAGCAACTGCATAGCAAAACAAGTCATAAAGTAATTTCAGTTAAATGTTTTATATACTAGTATATAAATGTAACCCCTCCTGTAAGAACCGCCCGCTCCAAGCGGGACTCGAACCCGGGTCTGCCGGCATGAGAGTCAGACGCTCTAACAAGGAGACTAAAGGCTGCAACATCTAGTGTCAGTCACTAGAGCATCACTTGAGGTCAGGAGTGAGGTTTACTCGCACAATGACTACTTGCTGACCTCTGTTACACTAACCCCCCTAAACCTCACTCCCATCCGGGTCACAGCACCAATGTAACCCCTCCTGTTCGAACCGCCCGCTCCAAGCGGGACTCGAACTCGGGTCTGCCGGCATGAGAGTCAGACACTTTAACAAGGAGACTAAAGGCTGCAGCGTCAGTAGCTAGAGCATCACTTGAGGTCAGGAGTGAGGTTTACTTGCACAGTGACTACTAGCTGACCTCTGTTACACTAACCCCCCTAAACCTCACTCCCATCCGGGTCATGGTACCAATGCAACCCCTCCTGTAAGAACCGCCCGCTCCAAGCGGGACTTGAACCCGGGTCTGCCGGCATGAGAGTCAGATGCTCTAACAAGGAGACTAAAGGCTACAACCTCTAGTGTCAGGCACTAGATCGTCTTGAGATCAGAGGAGGGAGGTTTACTCGCACAATGACTACTAGCTGACCTCTGTTACACTAACCCCCCTAAACCTCACTCCCATCCGGGTCACAGCACCAATGTAACCCCTCCTGTTCGAACCGCCCACTCCAAGCGGGACTCGAACCCGGGTCTGCCGGCATGAGAGTCAGACGCTCTAACAAGGAGGCTAAAGGCTGCAACCTCTTGTGTCAATCACTAGATCGTCTCTTGAGATCAGAGGAGTGAGGTTTACTCGCACAATGACTACTAGCTGACCTCTGTTACATAAACATGATACGTTTTTTTTTTGTTAGCTTACATACCAGCATAGCATACAGCTACACGATTAGCCTAAGTGTTAAATGTCCAAATATTTGTTATTATTTCAATAATAACTGAGATATGTTCGTGTTATTATTATTATTCGGAAACGCGCCTGAATTGAGCTCTCTGATTGGCTACATTCCCAGAATTCCCTGGAAGCACTTTCTCTTTTACGAACCCGGTAAACACAAAGTCTGCCATATCTTAAAAAATATATACATTTCATATAATAGTATTAAGGTGTTTACACGACAACGATGAACTAAAACCATACCCTGTTCACACAAATATGTGAAAAATGGCTGTATTATGAATATATTTTTAATTTAAAATATATTAAAATATATAGTTTTATACAGATACCGGTTGTTAGCTAATTGCTATATAGGTTAGTACGATGTTTTGTGTGGTTTCTTTTTCCTAACATGTTCGCTTATTGGCTCAAGTCAATGTGATCCATGGGATTTTTCTTTTGCCATTTTCATACATAATAGATACTACATTTGTGCGGTGTATCACTCATGAAAAGATGAAAAACACTGTAAAAGAACCGAAAGAGGTTTTAATAAATAAAACAGTCGACTAAACAAAAGGCACAAACGCAGATAAAAGCACTGGACGAGGTTTAGTTTGCGTCACATGAAACACGGACGTCGTTAGAGACATAAATGATGAATATTCGGGAATAAGAGCGGCGCTGGTCTCTCTGCTCGCTTTCATTGACGGTTTTCCGGGAGTGTTATTTATCTTGGGAAGCAGGCCGGCTCGGGAGCGTGTGATCAGGAAGAGAGCGGGAGCTTGATTGATGTGTGTTTATGGGGAAATGAGTGATGCAGAGAAACACACCACAATGTATTATAGACAGCGCTGACAGCTGTATAATTTTGTTATTATACACTCGTGCGCGAGAGCGAGCGGGATCTCTCCGTCAGCGTGACCCTTTGATCCGATTCGACGACACCGTGTCATTACATGCGCATGTTGTCAGAGCGCGGGAACAGCGAACAGACGCGCGCGACAGGCCTCAAGGGGTTCTCTTATATCTTTCTCTAAACCCCCCCCCCCCCCCCCCCCCCCAAAAAAAAACATCTTCTTATATATAATATTAATACATTTTAAAATGGGTTGTTTTAACCCAGCAGTTGGGTTAAATGGTTGCTTAAAACCCAGCATTTTTTTGAGTGTATGCATCTAATAAAAATATATATATATATTTTTTTAGTATTATTATTGATAAATGCAACATATTTATAAAAGTATTATGTAAAATATTACATATTAGGCTATTTATATAAATATTTGTAATTTCTCATTTATATTTATTATAATAATTAATTTGTTTACTTTTTATTTCCATTTTTTGCTGCTTGTATAAATATGAATTATATATATATATATACATACATTTACTATACACTCACCTAAAGGATTATTAGGAACACCTGTTCAATTTCTCATTAATGCAATTATCTAATCAACCAATCACATGGCAGTTGCTTCAATGCATTTAGGGGTGTGGTCCTGGTCAAGACAATCTCCTGAACTCCAAACTGAATGTCAGAATGGGAAAGAAAGGGGATTTAAGCAATTTTGAGCGTGGCATGGTTGTTGGTGCCAGACGGGCCCGTCTGAGTATTTCACAATCTGCTCAGTTACTGGGATTTTCACGCACAACCATTTCTAGGGTTTACAAAGAATGGTGTGAAAAGGGAAACACATCCAGTATGCGGCAGTCCTGTGGGCCAAAATGCCTTGTTGATGCTAGAGGTCAGAGGAGAATGGGCCGACTGATTCAAGCTGATAGAAGAGCAACTTTGACTGAAATAACCACTCGTTACAACCGAGGTATGCAGCAAAGCATTTGTGAAGCCACAACACGCACAACCTTGAGGCGGATGGGCTACAACAGCAGAAGACCCCACCGGGCACCACTCATCTCCACTACAAATAGGAAAAAGAGGCTACAATTTGCACCAGCTCACCAAAATTGGACAGTTGAAGACTGGAAAAATGTTGCCTGGTCTGATGAGTCTGGATTTCTGTTGAGACATTCAGATGGTAGAGGCAGAATTTGGCGTAAACAGAATGAGAACATGGATCCATCATGCCTTGTTAGCACTGTGCAGGCTGGTGGTGGTGGTGTAATGGTGTGGGGGATGTTTTCTTGGCACACTTTAGGCCCCTTAGTGCCAATTGGGCATGGTTTAAATGCCACGGCCTACCTGAGCATTGTTTCTGACCATGTCCATCCCTTTATGACCACCATGTGCCCATCCTCTGATGGCTACTTCCAGCAGGATAATGCCCCATGTCACAAAGCTCCAATCATTTCAAATTGGTTTCTTGAACATGACAATGAGTTCACTGGACTAAAATGGCCCCCACAGTCCCCAGATCTCAACCCAATAGAGCATCTTTGGGATGTGGTGGAACGGGAGCTTCGTGCCCTGGATGTGCATCCCACAAATCTCCATCAACTGCAAGATGCTATCCTATCAATATGGGCCAACATTTCTAAAGAATGCTTTCAGCTCCTTGTTGAATCAATGCCACGTAGAATTAAGGCAGTTCTGAAGGCGAAAGGGGTCAAACACAGTATTAGTGTGTGTTCCTAATAATCCTTTAGGTGAGTGTGTATATATATATATAGGCTACATTTAAAATATTTATAAAATATAAATATCATACTATTATTTTTTATATACAAAATATATCTTTCACTAAATCTGTTTTTCTGTTCAGAAGCAAGGAGCCAACAGTGATGTCACATCCTATCAGTCTCACAGTGTATGCCCTGACGCGAGCGCACACACACACACACACACACACACACACACACACACACACACACATCCTCTGTGTCTCCTTTTTACCGTCTCCACCACACTCAGGCAGCTCAGAGAAACCTCAAGCTCACCCTGCACACACACACACACACACACACACACACACACACATAGCATCTGCCTCACTTCCACCACGCTCTCATTTGTACAGATATCCCACACGTTCAAACTCTCACCTTGCACACACACACACACACACACACACAGACACACACACACACACACACACACACACACACACACACACACACACACACACACACACACACACACACACACACACACACACACACACACACACACACACACACACACACACACACACACACACACACACACACACACACACACACACACACACACACAGTCTGATGTTACACAGATGCTGCTCTGGTTGTTCTCCAGAGGCCTTGACACGCGCTCACTGAATCCAAACCAAAATATCTTATTTTTTGTCTTGTGTGTATGTATATATACTGCAAAATAGCAGGGTGTTCAAATACTTATTTTCCTCACTGTATATACACACACAATACTATATATATACACACAAGACTATATATATACACACACACAAGACTATATATATATATATATATATATATATATATATATATATATATATATATATATATATATATATATATATATATATATATATATATATATATATATATATATATATACACACAAAACTATATACAGTGAGGAAAATAAGTATTTGAACACTCTGTTATTTTGCAAGTTCTCCCACTTGGAAATCATGGAGGGTCTGAAATTGTCATCGTAGGTGCATGTCCACTGTGAGAGACATAATCTAAAAAAAAAAATCCAGAAATCACAATGTATGATTTTTTAACTATTTATTTGTATGATACAGCTGCAAATAAGTATTTGAACACCTGTCTATCAGCTAGAATTCAGACACTCAAAGACCTGTTAGTCTGCCTTTAAAATGTCCACCTCCACTCCATTTATTATCCTAAATTAGATGCACCTGTTTGAGGTCGTTAGCTGCATAAAGACACCTGTCCACCCCATACAATCAGTAAGAATCCAACTACTAACATGGCCAAGACCAAAGAGCTGTCCAAAGACACTAGAGACAAAATTGTACACCTCCACAAGGCTGGAAATTGCCAAGCAGCTTGGTGAAAAAAGGTCCACTGTTGGAGCAATCATTAGAAAATGGAAGAAGCTAAACATGACTGTCAATCTCCCTCGGACTGGGGCTCCATGCAAGATCTCACCTCGTGGGGTCTCAATGATCCTAAGAAAGGTGAGAAATCAGCCCAGAACTACACGGGAGGAGCTGGTCAATGACCTGAAAAGAGCTGGGACACCGTTTCCAAGGTTACTGTTGGTAATACACTAAGACGTCATGGTTTGAAATCATGCATGGCACGGAAGGTTCCCCTGCTTAAACCAGCACATGTCAAGGCCCGTCTTAAGTTTGCCAAGGACCATTTGGATGATCCAGAGGAGTCATGGGAGAAAGACATGTGGTCAGATGAGACCAAAATAGAACTTTTTGCTCATAATTCCACTAAACGTGTTTGGAGGAAGAAGAATGATGAGTACCATCCCAAGAACACCATCCCTACTGTGAAGCATGGGGGGGGGGGGGGCATCATGCTTTGGGGGTGTTTTTCTGCACATGGGACAGGGCGACTGCACTGTATTAAGGAGAGGATGACCGGGGCCATGTATTGCCAGATTTTGGGGAACAACCTCCTTCCCTCAGTTAGAGCATTGAAGATGGGTCGAGGCTGGGTCTTCCAACATGACAATGACCCGAAGCACACAGCCAGGATAACCAAGGAGTGGCTCTGTAAGAAGCATATCAAGGTTCTGGCGTGGCCTAGCCAGTCTCCAGACCTAAACCCAATAGAGAATCTTTGGAGGAGCTCAAACTCCGTGTTTCTCAGCGACAGGCCAGAAACCTGACTGATCTAGAGAAGATCTGTGTGGAGGAGTGGGCCAAAATCCCTCCTGCAGTGCAAACCTGCTGAAAAACTACAGGAAACGCTTGACCTCTGTAATTGCAAACAAAGGCTACTGTACCAAATATTAACATTGATTTTCTCAGGTGTTCAAATACTTATTTGCAGCTGTATCATACAAATAAATAGTAAAAAAATCATATATTGTGATTTCTGGATTTTTTTTATAGATTATGTCTCTCACAGTGGACATGCACCTACGATGACAATTTCAGACCCTCCATGATTTCCAAGTGGAAGATTTTGCAAAACAGCAGGGTGTTCAAATACTTATTTTCCTCACTGTATATATATATATATATATATATATATATATATATATATATATATATATATATATATATATATATATATATATATATATATATATATATATATATATATATATATATATATATATATATATATATATATATATATATACACATACACAAGACTATATATATATATATACACACAAAACTCTATATACACACACACACAATACTATATATATATATATATATATATATATATATATATATATATATATATATATGTATATATATATATATATATATATATGTATTTACACAATATAAGTGCTGAATATAGTTTTATATTTGTGATTTACAGGTTTTAGTATAATAACTTCATGACGGGTTTAATTTGTAAAACATTTACCGCTCCTCAGAGCCGCATCAATTTTTCATCAGTGTGTTAAGTGTACATCAGATCAGTTCATTCACTGCCTGGGGTCAAAGGTTAAAGATAGGCTTGTGAACAATAACCCTGACTCAGCTCAATAGAAGTGTTCAAAATGTGCTTTTAACCTAACAGTGGTTTACACAATCACACGCAGGACTGAAAAAGTACCCATAATCCCGTCACCGTTTTAAAGGGGTCATTTTTATTATTATTTTATGTTTCCCAGGGTGCACTTATAGTATTAGTATGATGTTTAGATCAAAACTGGTCATAGTTTAGAAATAACAGGCCATTTCCCACCCTATTTTAGCTCTCTGATTTGAACGCGCTGTTTGAAGGGGGCGTGTCTGCTGTGAGACTGCTGTGATTGGCTAACATCTTTGCAATAAAGTATTAAATGTGTAACTTTTACAATTACAGCTCTCAAGATTACCAAATGGTCAAAAGTGTTGATTATAGCATTATATTTAGATCTAGGCGTTGATCTGATTATGCAGAGGCGGTCTTTCATCACACTATTACATCATAATGTGACAAAATCCGAAACGACCTGTTTTTGGACTAACAATGAAGTTTTGAGTTCTGAAACTTACAGGATGTTTTTGTAGTACAATTACCTCTTACATGTCAAAAGATTAAGGGATATTTGATTTCTCAATTCATTACCCCTTTAAATGCTTAATCTTAACGTCAAAACAAGGCCCTTTTAAACACTTTCTTCCCTCCTCAATGTGAAGTGTTACTGTTCCTTTAAGACTTGTATGTAAATAAGCTCTGTACCAGCATAACACAAACTCATTGGTTGCTAAATACTGAATGTGTGTTATGCAAACAGGGTCCAACATTCCTTATGCTTGTTCGTTTCAACGGTCAGGCTGGACCGGAGAGGACGGTTTACATACGGTACACTGAACTAAGCGTTTCTCATTAGCATATATGACCTCATCGTAACCTCTGTGCACTGTTGGTTATTAAAGGGTTAACACCGGTCTGTGACCTTTTGAACTCCCCTCCTGCATGTGTGTGTGTGTGTGTGTAAAGCCTGCAGGGTCTCTTGTAATAACACCACGAAGGCATAGACAACAACATAACGTCATACACAGGATGCAGAACATTATAAACATGCTCTGTATTGATTGATTGAGTCAATATTTTCAGTATTATTAGTGTTCGATTAATTATTGGAAGTCGCAAGTGTACATAAATCACACACAATTCACAATTCATCTTACAGTTGGGGACAAACAACAAACATAACATTTCTCAAGAAAAACATTTTTTTACGTGTAAGTTGCACTAAGTGATTACTGTTTAAATATGAATACAGTTCCGCCACACGGTCATATTATAATTTTTAAATTATCTTGCATCCTCCACATTGCATTTTAGGTTAGTTAGGACACGGTGATAGGCTTAGAGTTAGTGGGTGACTTACGGTACGGATCCACTTTGAAATTATGATTTTAAATGTCCTCATTATTAGATAAAAAGTCAAAATATGATTTTAAAAGTCATAATAGTGAAATGAAAAGTCAAAAATATGACATGCTAAGTCATAGTTATAAGATAAAATGTTGAAAATATGATTTTAAAAGTCCTCATTATTAGATAAAAAGTCCAAAATATGACATGCTAAGTCATTGTGAGATGAACAGTTGAAATTAGGACTTTAAAGGGGTGGTAAAACACATTCTTTCGAAGGCTTGATTGTGTTTGTGGGGTGCACTGTGACGTGCGTTCATGCTTCGTTTTTAAAAACTTGCATTATTTTTCATATATTTGACCTTTATTCTACACTGCTCTGTCCCTCCTTGTAAAAACGGTCTGATGGTTTCCGGGTTCTATGAAGCCAGTCCCTCAAAAATACGCAATGGGCTCTGATTGGTTAGCTGGCCCAGTGTGTTTTGATTCGCTAACCGCCTAGTGCACGTTTGTCGGAAACGTCACGCCCCTTCCCTTCACCGGTAGACTGTGCTTTGGGTAGTGTTAGAAACAATGGCGTCAATAAAACCATACCAATTTGAGCCCGAATCAGACCCAGACAATTTTAGTGAAGATGATCGAGCAGAACCTGTTCAGTCCTCAAGAGTAAAGACTGCGGATCTATAGTGATCGCTCCTGAATGGCATTTTTAGAACGATTATAGCCAAATATCTGTCGCAAGAACGAACACTAAACATTGGCTTTACTATAGTATCCAAATCAAACACAGAACCATGTTTAGCATGCCTGTAGATAAACAATACATAAAAGCTCTAATCAAAGAATCATTCACACTAATGCCAAGTTCACTGTTGAGATTTTAAAGAGTTTGTAACGTGAGGCGTTTGTCGGATAACGTTAAGTATGAATGAGCATTTAACAAACTGGTTTGCAGAGTCAAATGAGCGTTGTCATGTTTACTTCCTTGCTACAACGTACAATTAACAATACAAACTATTACAGGAAAACACATCGACGAAAAATAAATCACACTTACAGGTTGTGGCCCGTAAACAGCTTCTGTTTTTAAATCCATCTTTCAGGACAAGCCGTTGTGTGAATCCTGCATTGAACTGGTGAAGATTGTGGAAGCTTTCCTGCGTGAGATGTGCAGCTGAACCGCGGCTCGTGTATTGCAAATACAGACGAATATTGTCCATTATGTCACATTTTCCGGTCTTCTCCTCCGACCCCTGTCTGTCTCGTGCTTTGATTTATGATGGCAGTGTGGTGACCCACAAGTTAAATAGAGAGACATTCACCTAGAGACTGTACCTTTAAGGGAGCGGGGTTTCGAGTGAAGCACTTCCGGGTTAACGTTGTGTGACTGTTGTTTACATTACGCTGTAAAGTAATGCATGTTTGAAGTGGATAGTAAAGTCGACTCGACGCATCTCTGTCTCCAGTCTCCTTACTTATAACACTCCACATTGGTGACCCCGACGCGAGTTGAATTATGTCACACAACGGCGGTGGTGAAAATGATGCGGCCGCGGCGCCGGCCGCTGTTAGCGGCGCGGCTAATGTCGGCGCGATCTATGCGGCCACCATCAAGTTGCCGGACTTTTGGCAGAACAATCCACGGCCGTGGTTTCAGCACATCGAGGCTCAGTTTCAGTTGAGAGGGATAACACAGGACGTTACATAATATTTCCATGTAGTAGCGGCTTTGGATGCCTCGACGACAGCCAGGGCTATGGCGCTATTAGAGGCTCCTCCGGCTGACGGCAAGTACAACGCGCTTAAAACATTCCTGCTGAACCTCTTTGAGCTGTCAGAGCTGGAGAAAGCAGACCGCCTGCTTTCCCTGAATGGCCTGGGCGATAGCAAGCCATCTGAGTTAATGGAGAGGATGCTGGCTGTGCTGGGTTCGGCGGATCCATCATTCCTTTTCGCCCACATTTTCCTGCGGCAGCTTCCAGCACCCGTGCGCACCGCACTGGCCAGTTCCCCCCTCCTTTCCTCCAGAGACTACCGGGCGATGGCTGTGGAGGCAGACAGGATTTTCCTCGCCAACCGGCAGCAGTTTGTTCATGCGCTGTTACCTCCCCAACACCAGTCTGCCCCATATCCACCCCCGGTGGACGACCCGGACACCGCAGCTGCTGTGACGGCCCGCCGACAGCGCGAGGACGGGTGGTGTTTCTACCACTCCAGGTTTGGGGCCAAGGCCAAGCAATGTCGCCAGCCTTGCAGTTTTGGAGCCCAGGGAAAAGCCAGGGCCGGCGCTCATTAGCAGCTATGGGCGTTGGCCGCGACTGCAAGCTGTTATTTATCACTGACGCCTTGTCTGGCCGGCGGCTGCTGGTCGATTCGGGGGCTCAGCGCAGCATCCTGCCAGCGAAGCCTGTGGACACCATGGCTGGCGGCCATGGCCCCCCGATGGATGCCGCTAACGGCACACCCATTCGTACTTATGGCACGAGGTATGTGGAAGTGTGTTTCGGCGGGCGGCGTTTTGGCTGGGACTTCGTCATGGCCGCTGTGTCTACGTCTCTCCTGGGGGCGGATTTCCTCTGCGCTTACAGGCTGTTGGTGGATGTAACGAACTGCCGCCTGATCGACGCCCTTTCTTTTGCTTCATACCCCTGCACGCTTGGAGGGGCGGGGGCGCTTTGTCTGTCAAACACGCTGGCCACTGGAGACCGGTATCAACGCCTACTGGCTGAGTTCCCTGACATCACCACGCCCACGTTCTCATCGGCGGTGGCTAAGCATGGCGTGGAGCACTACATTACCACAGTGGGCCCCCCGGTTTATGCACGGGCCCGGCGCCTCGACTCCGTCAAGCTCGCGATCGCCAGGGAGGAGTTCACCACCATGGAGCACCTCGGCATCGTGCGACGCTCCAACAGCCCGTGGGCTTCTCCTCTGCACATGGTGACCAAAGCTGATGGCGGTTGGCGTCCCTGTGGTGATTTCCGTCGCCTGAACAATGCCACCACCCCCGATCGGTACCCAGTGCCGCATATACAGGATTTCTCTGCCCACCTAGCCGGCGCCACCATCTTTTCGAAGGTGGACCTGGTTCGCGGTTACCACCAGGTGCCTGTCCACCCGCAGGATGTCCCCAAGACAGCAGTCATCACACCCTTTGGCCTTTTTGAGTTTCTACGGATGCCTTTTGGCCTCAAGGGGGCAGCGCAGACGTTTCAGCGCCTCATGGACTCTGTGCTGCGGGACATGCCTTTCCTCTTTGTTTATTTGGACGACATTCTCGTGGCCAGCGCATCCGCCGACGACCACCTGGCGCATCTCCGGCAGTTGTTTGGCCGGCTTAGTGAGCATGGTCTCATCATTAACCCGGCCAAGTGCGAGTTTGGCCAGTCGTCCATCACCTTCCTCGGCCACCACATCACCCCGCAAGGGGCTGTTCCCCTCCCAGCCAAGGTGGACGCCGTAGCCAGTTTTCCACGCCCACGCACCGTGAAGTCCCTGCAGGAGTTTCTGGGCATGGTGAACTTCTACAACCGTTTCCTCCCCCATGCGGCCCAACTTATGCGACCCTTGTACGACGCCTTGCGGGGTGGAAAACCGGCGGACGTGTTGGATTGGTCCCCGGAGATGAATGGGGCCCTGGAGGCTGCCAAAACCGCGCTGGCCAACGCTGCTCTGCTGGCGCACCCGTCTCCGACCGCCCCAGTTGCTCTTACCACGGACGCCTCTGATTATGCCGTGGGAGCTGTGTGTGAGCAGTGGGTAGGAGGAGCCTGGCAGCCGCTGGCCTTTTTCAGCAGGAAGCTCCGTGACAATGAGAGGAAATACAGCACCTTCGACAGGGAGCTCCTGGGTCTTTTCCTCGCTACCCGTCATTTCCGTTTCCTGTTGGAGGGCCGGCGGTTCACGGCTTTCGTTGACCACAAGCCGCTGACGTTCGCCATGGCTAAGTCTTCGGAGCCATGGTCTGGTCGACAGCAGCGCCAGCTCTCTGCCATCTCAGAGTACACCACTGACATTCAGCATGTGGCCGGCAAAGATAATTTAGTCGCCGACTGCCTCTCCCGGGCAGTCACTGGATCCGTCCACTTGGGTCTCGACTACGCAGCCATGGCTGAGGATCAGTCTGCGGACACGGAGGTACAAGCCTACAGGACGGCCCCCACGGCGCTGCTCATGAAAGATGTGGCGTTTGACACAGCCAACGCTACACTCCTCTGCGATGTCTCCACTGGCCAACCGCGCCCTATGGTACCTGCTGGCTGGAGGCGAAAGGTTTTTGACGCCATCCACGGCCTTTCCCACCCCGGGGTGAAGGCCTCTACCAAGCTGGTGGGGGCCAAGTTCGTCTGGCCAGGCCTGCGGAGGGACGTTAGGGCCTGGGCTGCTGCCTGTGTGGCGTGCCAGCGCGCAAAGGTGACTCGTCATACTAAGGCACCTTTGGCACCCTTCAAAGTGCCAGAGAGACGTTTTGATCACGTGAATGTGGACCTGGTGGGCCCACTGCCCCCCTCCCGTGGTTATACTTACCTCCTCACTATGGTGGACAGGACAACTAGGTGGCCAGAAGTGGTTCCCCTGTCCTCCATTACATCAGCCGAAGTAGCCCGGGCATTCATTATGGTTTGGGTGGCCCGTTTCGGAACACCGTCCGACCTCTCTTCGGACCGGGGTCCACAGTTCACATCAGAGCTTTGGACGGCGGTCGCCGAGGTTCTGGGGGTGAAGCTCCACCGTACCACAGCCTACAACCCACAAAGCAACGGACTTTGCGAGCGGTTTCATCGGGACATGAAGGCTGCGCTCAGGGCTAGCCTTACGGACAACAACTGGGTTGACCGCCTCCCATGGGTTATGCTTGGCCTTCGCTCCGCCCCCAAGGAAGATCTTCAAGCCTCATCAGCCGAGCTGGTGTACGGCCAGCCCCTGCGCGTTCCGGGGGAGTTTCTTCCAGGTGCCACGGCCCCTTGGTCGGTTGCCGCCCATCGTGCTGTGTCCAGGAACATTGCCGACGCTTTTGTTCCCATTCCAACGTCTCACCATGGCCTCCCCCAGTCCTACGTGCCCAAGGATTTACCGTCAGCCAAGTACGTTTTTATCCGCCACGATGGCCATCGTACCCCGCTGCAGCCCCCCTACGATGGGCCCTTCCGTGTCCTGGCCGGAGGGTCTAAGAACTTTGTTGTGGATATGGGGGGCAGGCCTGAGCGGGTGGCTATAGACCGTCTCAAGCCTGCTCATGTGGACATTGGCGAACCGCTTCAGCTGGCCCAGCCCCCACGGAGAGGGCGACCTCCAGCAGCAGCCTCGGCCCCTGCCCTCTCCCCTGGCATGGTCCCTGCCCCGCCCCTTGCCCCTTGCCCTTTTCCTGTTAAGCGCAGCCGGTACGGTCGCCTGGTCCGCCCCCCTATACGTTGACTCTTAGGGACTGTTATGAGCTGGATTGTTCTATTTTGAGTACCCGTTCGGTATGGGCCTGTTATTATGGGTGAATTCTGGGGGGGCCTGTGTGGTGACCCACAAGTTAAATAGAGAGACATTCACCTAGAGACTGTACCTTTAAGGGAGCGGGGTTTCGAGTGAAGCACTTCCGGGTTAACGTTGTGTGACTGTTGTTTACATTACGCTGTAAAGTAATGCATGTTTGAAGTGGATAGTAAAGTCGACTCGACGCATCTCTGTCTCCAGTCTCCTTACTTATAACACTCCACAGCAGCATATATCTGCTGCAAATGCGACCTGTTCCCCTCGGTCTCTTACACACATGCATATAACATGTTGTATGTTAAACGCACTGTAACACCCCCCCGTCCCTAGGAAGGCTGAACAAAGTGGACCTGCAATCCGGATGAAAATAACAGCGTTTCGTCGGCATTGGCAACAACACTCCAGCCTAATAACTAGCCTACCACAACAACTATTCCCCGCGGCGATACAAAATGGCCTCACCCCCCCTTATTTCATATTCTTGGAGGAGGGGTTTATGTAAATATTGGGGCTGGTGATGTCAGAGACCCTGGAGGAATGTCTGTAGTCCCTAGCGGCCGTTTGCTGTAGTCCTTAGAAATTGATTTCTTTAAAAGCAAATATCTCCCTTTGCTTTAAACTTTGAACGTTGTAACTTTGCAGATGTTGTTTATGCTCAAACAGCAACATTACACACATGGTTTACCACCCGTTTAAACAAAAAAAACAACTAGTCCTATAGCTCGTCCTGGTCGACATTTCATTCAATAACATTATGCAGTTTTGATTTATATGTTGTTTAATGTTTGATGATCTTGTTAATTATTTTAAATATGAATACATATGCTATCACTTGTTTCTGCATCTTCTTCGCCTGTGCCATCTCTGCACCCCTCAGATGGGGTAGGTCCTGACCCCCTGATTTCCTCCTTGTATTTTTGTAAGGTAATTTTGTAATTTTGTAAGGCTCTGAACTGCTGACGTGCTGTCGAAACTTCACACAGTGTTCCTGAAAGGAGGGAAATCCACCAGATGATCTCTGCACTCTCAGCTAAGCTCACAGAGATAGAAGAAGCGGTTTGTGCTGGACTCTGAGAGAGCCTGTATTCAGACTGAGGAGTGAGTAGACTCTGCTTAACCCCGGAGTCAGTCATTGAAAGTGTTTAACAGATAACAATCTCCAGTCATAAACTAGATCAGAAGATCAGTAACACATTTATTCCCCACTAAATGATCTAACAAAGCTATAAACAATACTAAAGCAATAACCCACGGGTTATGATGATTTTATCTCCTTTACTCATAACAGACAGCTCTTCCACCAGGTGACAGACCGTTTATGATTATCATAACTAAAGTCATTTTTTACATCAAATTTAGCCTCATGAAGCAAATCCAGACTCAAACATATTTTATTGTAATTTAGTCCATAAATCAATCAATCAATCAATCTATCTATCTATCTATCTATCTATCTATCTATCTATCTATCTATCTATCT
>CM042263.1:2120245-2125245 GCA_023566225.1 Romanogobio albipinnatus
CACTACCCCTAAACCTACCCATCACACACACACACACACACACTACCCCTAAACCTACCCATCACACACACACTACCCCTAAACCTACCCATCACACACACACACACACACACACACACACTACCCCTAAACCTACCCATCACACACACACACACACACACACACACACACACACACACACACACTCACACACACTCACACACAACCCCTAAACCTACCCATCACACACACACACACACACTACCCCTAAACCTATCCAACACACACACACTACCCCTAAACCTATCCAACACATGATGTTTTATAAACAAAGTTCGGGAGGAGCACGTTCAGATAATTGACACAGGTGGAGAGCAATCAGCTAATCATCAATAAGAGGTATATATACACGCAGCAGTCTTGCCTCTGTTCATTGACAGTTTTCCAGCAACCCTCCACCACCCCTTTTTCACCACTTTTATTCATCAACCACTTACATACACGGGGGTACTTTGGGTTCGGGCCATATTCCGAGCTCGAAGCCCTCCCCCCGGACAGCACGCCAAATACGCATTTAAATTACTCTCCATAAATTATATGTAAGTGTGAACTCGTGAAACACACACCACCACTAAACCTACCCATCTCACACACACACACACACACACACACACATTTATTTATATATTGTTAGTAGTTTTTATCCCCTTTTCGATCAAAACGCTCCGGGATATCCTCCCCGGGAAGTCAGATTTAGCTCACTTCTGGGAACTATTTTATCCCCAAAGTATATAGAGTAAATCTACACATATCATAACACTTCCACACCGCATGCTAACTGATAAATCAGAGGCCGTCCCTGCAGTCAGTAGCTAACAATAGACTAGCCCTGCGAGGACACACACACACACACACACACACACACAGAGGACATCTACACACACGCAGTCTGCATGCACTGTTCATGCTCTCGAAGGCTGCTGGGAAGTTCTAGTAAAGGCAGTTCTGTTTATAGCGGTTTAGATCAAGCCTAAAGCTGATGCGGGTCTTTAACCCAGTGTGTGTGTGTGTGTGTGTGTGTGTGTGTGCACATGCAGGCCCTGTTTAAGGTATGTTTACAGTCCGGTGCCTCCTTTAGGGAAGTGGGAGTCGGGAAGTCAAAGATAAAAGTGTCCAAAACTCATTTTTGGGATATTGCATTTATACCACTGTATATGGTAGGGGGGGGTGATGGTTGTCGTATAACAAATACCACCCAACCCCCAAACACACACACACACACACACACACACACACACACACACACACACACACACACACACACACACACACACACACACACACACACACACACACACACACACACACACACACACAGGTTTGTTTTGCGATCTAAGTGAGGACATTCCCTAGGCGTAATGGTTTTTATACTGTACAAACTGTACATTCTATCCCTCTACACTACCCCTCACACACACACACACACACACACTACCCCTAAACCTACCCAACACACACACACACACACACACACACACACATGAGGGATGCCAATAAAGAGCTGACTTGACTTGATATGCAAGGTAATGAAAGGCAGATTGTACATTCAGACCTTAGTGTTCGGGTGCGGTTCCTCGTGCACACCTAAGATCTGAAAACATCTTTCACAGCAAACAAAGGAGCTGAGCTTTAGGCCACTTAATAACTCTTAAACTGTCCCGTAAACACAAACAGTAGCTGGAATACACTGTGCAAACGTCAAACTGAAGTCAAGCCTCTTTTTTCCCACATCGCTCCTGTAAACACGACGCCGTGGCTCCATACGGCATATAACAGGACCGCTGTCTGTGTGCGTGTGTGTGTGTTTGAGTGTGAGTGTGTCTGTGAGTGTGTGTTTGAGTGTGTGTATGTGTCTGTGAGTGTTTGAGTGTGTGTGTGTGTGTGTGTGTGTGTGTTTGAGTGTGTCTGTGAGTGTGTGTTTGAGTGTGTGTATGTGTCTGTGAGTGTGTGTTTGAGTGTGTGTATGTGTCTGTGAGTGTGTGTTTGAGTGTGTGTATGTGTGTGTGTGTTTGAGTGTGTCTGTGAGTGTGTATGTGTGTGTGTGTTTGAGTGTGTCTGTGAGTGTGTGTTTGAGTGTGTGTATGTGTCTGTGAGTGTGTGTTTGAGTGTGTGTATGTGTCTGTGAGTCTGTATGTGTCTGTGTGTTTGAGTGTGTCTGTGAGTGTGTGTTTGAGTGTGTGTATGTGTCTGTGAGTGTGTATGTGTCTGTGAGTGTGTGTTTGAGTGTGTCTGTGAGTGTGTATGTGTCTGTGAGTGTGTGTTTGAGTGTGTGTATGTGTCTGTGAGTGTGTGTTTGAATATGTGTCTACGTGAGTGTGTCTGTCTGTGAGTGTGTTTACGTGAGTGTGTGTCTGTGAGTGTGTGTCTGTGAGTGTGTTTACATGAGTGTGTTTACGTGAGTGTGTGTCTGTGAGTGTGTTTACGTGAGTGTGTGTGTGTCTGAGAGTGTGTTTACGTGAGTGTGTGTCTGTGAGTGTGTTTACGTGAGTGTGTGTCTGTGAGTGTGTGTGTCTGAGAGTGTGTTTACGTGAGTGTGTGTCTGTGAGTGTGTTTACGTGAGTGTGTGTCTGTGAATGTGTGTCTGTGAGTGTGTTTACATGAGTGTGTGTCTGTGAGTGTGTTTACATGAGTGTGTGTCTGTGAGTGTGTTTACGTGAGTGTGTGTCTGTGAGTGTTTTTAAGTGAGTGTGTGTCTGTGAGTGTTTACGTGAGTATGTGTGTCTGTGAGTGTGTGTCTGTGAGTGTGTTTACGTGAGTGTGTGTCTGTGAGTGTTTACGTGAGTGTGTGTCTGTGAGTGTTTACGTGAGTGTGTGTGTCTGAGTGTGTCTGTGAGTGTGTGTCTGTGAGTGTGTGTCTGTGAGTGTGTTTACGTGAGTGTGTGTCTGTGAGTGTTTACGTGAGTGTGTGTCTGTGAGTGTGTCTGTGAGTGTGTTTACGTGAGTGTGTGTCTGTGAGTGTGTTTACGTGAGTGTGTGTCTGTGAGTGTTTACGTGAGTGTGTGTCTGTGAGTGTGTCTGTGAGTGTGTGTCTGTGAGTGTGTTTACGTGAGTGTGTGTCTGTGAGTGTTTACGTGAGTGTGTGTCTGTGAGTGTGTCTGTGAGTGTGTTTACGTGAGTGTGTCTGTGAGTGTGTGTCTGTGAGTGTGTTTACGTGAGTGTGTGTCTGTGAGTGTGTTTACGTGTGTGTGAGTGTGTGTGTGTCTGTGAGTGTGTTTACGTGAGTGTGTGTCTGTGAGTGTGTTTACGTGAGTATGTGTGTGTGTGTGTGTGTGTCTGTGAGTGTGTGTGTGTCTGTGAGTGTGTTTACTTGAGTGTGTGTCTGTGAGTGTGTTTACGTGAGTATGTGTCTGTGAGTGTGTTTAAGTGAGTGTGTGTCTGTGAGTGTTTACGTGAGTATGTGTGTCTGTGAGTGTGTGTCTGTGAGTGTGTTTACGTGAGTGTGTGTCTGTGAGTGTTTACGTGAGTATGTGTGTCTGTGAGTGTGTGTCTGTGAGTGTGTTTACGTGAGTATGTGTGTCTGTGTGTGTGTGTCTGTGAGTGTGTTTACGTGAGTGTGTGTCTGTGAGTGTTTACGTGAGTGTGTGTGTCTGAGTGTGTCTGTGAGTGTGTGTCTGTGAGTGTGTTTACGTGAGTGTTTGTCTGTGAGTGTTTACGTGAGTGTGTGTCTGTGAGTGTGTCTGTGAGTGTGTTTACGTGAGTGTGTCTGTGAGTGTGTGTCTGTGAGTGTGTTTACGTGAGTGTGTGTCTGTGAGTGTGTTTACGGGTGTGTGTGTGTGTGTGTGTGTGTGTGTGTCTGTGAGTGTGTGTGTGTCTGTGAGTGTGTTTACGTGAGTGTGTGTCTGTGAGTGTGTTTACGTGAGTGTGTGTCTGTGAGTGTGTGTGTGTCTGTGTGAACTCGACGCCATGGCTCCCTCCGGCATGTAACAGGGCCGCTGTCTGATCCATTTATACACAGAGTGAGTCAGAAAAAAATCCCCCATCTCCGCCTCACGCTTGCACAAATCTTTCCATCGGCATGGCTGCGGAAAAGCCGCTGAGCTTCTCAACGGAGTGTGACATCGGCGCGTCCAGTCAGGGACGATTGGAGACGGGGGGATGAGTGATGGATCAGGGGAAGAAAGGAAGTGTGGAGAGATTGAGCCAGACCACAAACCCAGAGGGAGAAAAGCACCAGGGCTCCCTCGCTCTAATTGAGTTATAAAATATGAGTTTTGCCCACCGCAGCCGCTCGTGCCAGAGAGAGAGGAATATGTAGATGGATGGATAGATTTTTTCAGCAGCCAATCAGAATCGACCATTTAAAGAGGTAGACGGCGTAACAAAAGCGTGCGCTTTTAATAAACAGGACAAACTAGTGTTGGTGTGAACACTAATATAGTGTTTGTCAAGGCCCCGATACACACTCTGTTTACTTTCCTCTGGTGTTCTTCGTTTAGTTCACACTCGGCATATACGCGGTCAAAAGTGACCCAAGCTGAAGGTTTGTGTGTGTGTCTGTGAGTGTGTGTGAGAGTGTGTGTCTGTGAGTGAGTGTGTGTGTCTGTTTGAGTGTGTGTGTGTGTCTGTGAGTGTCTATGAGTGTGTGTGTGTGTGTCTGTGAGTGTCTATGAGTGTGTGTGTGTGTGTGTCTGTGAGTGTGTGTGTCTGTGAGTGTCTATGAGTGTGTGTGTGTGTGTGTGTGTGTCTGTGAGTGTGTGTGTGTGTGTCTGTGAGTGTGTGTTTGAGTGTGTGTGTGTCTGTGAGTGTGTGTGTCTGTGAGTGTGTGCGTGTCTGTGAGTGTGTGTGTATCTGTGAGTGTGTGTGTGTCTGTGAGTGTGTATGTGAGTGTGTCTGTGAGTGTGTGTGTGTGTGAGAGTGTGTTTCTGTGAGTGAGTGTGTGTCTGTTTGAGTGTGTGTGTCTGTTTGAGTGTATGTGTCTGTGAGTGTGTGTGTGTGTGTGTGTGTGTGTGTGTGTGTGTGTG
>CM042263.1:2135245-2227745 GCA_023566225.1 Romanogobio albipinnatus
AGGTAGAGAGCAGTTTGAGAGTCTGTGCAGCGGGCGAGAGCAGAATGCTTTCGTAGGCGTTAAAGACGGAGAGAAAGCCACAAGGGCAGCGGTTATTTTATCACAGCAGTTCTTCATCTTCACAGCGGTTCAGCGCGGCCAGAGGCGGCGAAACCCAATCTAACACACACACACACACACACACACACACACACACACACACACACACACACACACACACACACACACACACACACACACACACACACACACACACACACACACACACACATTTATCTAGCTATCTACACATTGACTTCTATTGTTTATACATTAAGCTAATTATAATGACCATAGACTGACACAGCACTACACATATTTCGACATTTTTGGAAACTAATACTTTTGTACTATTTGAGGATGTCCCCTTTTAAGATTTGCCAATGTTTGGGCATTAATACGATGGTATTAGAGCTGCAACTAATGATATTTTTTTCTGTCGACTAATCTAACGATTATTTTTTCTGTCGACTGATCTAACACTTATTTGTCTGTCGACTAATCTAACAATTCTTTTTGGATTAGTCGACTAATCTAACGATTATTTTCCCTTCCGACTAATCTGTCGATTATTTTCCTGCTGACTAAACTACCGCTTATTTTTTCTGCCGACTAATCTAACGATTATTTTCCCTTCCGACTAATCTATCGCTTCTTTTTCCTTCCGGCTAATCTGACGATAATTTTTCTGCTGACTAAACTAACGCTTATTTTTTCTGTCGACTAATCTAACAATTATTTTTTCTGTCGACTAAACTAACGCTTATTTGTCTGTCGACTAATCTAACGATTCTTTTTCGATTAGTCAACTAATCTAGCGATTATTTTCCTATCTACTGATCTATCGCTTCTTTTTCCTTCCGACTAATCTGACGATTATTTTTCTGCTGACTGAACTATCGCTTATTTTTTCTGCTGACTAAACTAACGCTTATTTTTTCTGTCGACAGATCTAACACTTATTTGTCTTCGACTAATCTAACGATTCTTTTCCGATTAGTCGACTAATCTAACGATTGTTTTCCCTGTCGACTAATCTATCACTTCTTTTCCCTTTCGACTAATCTGAAGATTATTTTTCTGCTGACTAAACTAACGATTATTTTTCCTGTCGACTAATCTAACACTTATTTTCTGCCGACTAATCTAACGATTCTTTTTCTGATTAGTCGACTAATCTAACAGTTATTTTCCCTACCAACTAATCTATTGCTTCTTTTCCCTTCCGACTAATCTGACGACTATTTTTCTGCTGACTAAACTAACGCTTATTTTTTCTGTCGACTGATCTAACACTTATTTCTCTGTCGACTAATCTAACAATTCTTTTTCGATTAGTCGACTAATCTAACAATAATTTTTCCTGTCGACTAATCTAACACTTATTTTTTCTGCCGGCTAAACTAACGCTTATTTGTCTGTCGACTAATCTAACGATTATTTTCTGATTAGTCGACTAATCTAATGGTTATTTTTCTACTATTATTAATTTTAGCTTAATCTGATGATTCTTTTTTACTGATTATTGTATTTCAAAGAGGGTAGTGAATTTGTATTTTATTTTAACATAAAATCAATGAAGGATGACAATATTAATGATATTTCAGGAAGGGTAGTGTACTTAAGCCATTTTATAATGAAATATATGGACACAAGAAGCATTTTAAACATTATGTATAACTAATGATACTATTCATCATAAAATGTATACAGAGTAGGCCTAATTAGGAAAAGTTGTTTACTATAATAGTTGAGTATGATTTACTTATTGATTTGTGTCAATAGTAAACAAAAATGCACTTGTATTTATCTGCAAAAGGTTCACATACAGGAGCTTTCAGCATAGTGTTAATGTATAACTAGTCGTCTATTTTGAAGATATACATGTGCATAAACAACGACTAAAGCTGCCAGAAGTTTTTGCCCAAACTTCAAAGACACATTTAAATGATTAAAACTAGAGGCATATCTTAACTTTAATGTTACTTTAATCATGTAGACTACCTATATACAGCATGTTATATGCATATGTGTTTGGGACAGAGGGAAACCCGGTCGCATGTGAAGCATGTGAATTGGGAGGAACAGAAACTAATATTTACTGGATGTTCATATACCTTTTCACCGCTAGATGGGGGAAAATATCACACAGTGTAGCTTTAAAGTACTCTCACACTTTTGAATGTCGCGGTCTGGCTTTATATGATAAATTATCATTTTCACTATGCCCGAGAGCAGAAGCCGCCATTATTCTAGATCTGTTCTATTCTAGAACATAAATAATGTGACGCGTCGACGCATTTCACGCATGCCGATGTATTTTCGTAGTTGGCGTCATCGATGACGTCAACGCGTTGCAGCCCTAGATGGTATTGTCTGGAGTAGCATCATGTAAATACCACAATTAACGGGTATATTTCACAGTATCATAGCATTACCATCTGATACCGTCACTGCATGGCATCACCACAGTATGTGAAGGAACCATATTCAAGTACCATGGTATAGTATTTATTTTAAAGGGATAGTTCACCCAAAAATGAACATTAGCCCATGATTTACTCTCCCTCAAGTCATCCGAGGTGTGTATGACATTCTTCTTTCAGACGAATAAAGTATTAGTTATATTACAAAAGTCCAGGCTAATCCAAGCATTATAATGGCAGTAATAGTTGCTCTGTTTTTGAAGTCCATAAAAAGTGCATCTGTCCGTCATATAACTGCTCCACTCGGCTCTGGGGTGTTAATAAAGGCCTTCTGAAGCGAATCGACGCGTTTGTGTAAGAAAAATATTCATATTTAAAACTTTATCAAGTAAACTTTCGGCCGACCGCCTTCCCTGTTCAATTTATGGCAAAGTGTTGAAAAAGTGTTGAAAGACTAACGCGACCAGGTCCGCTCGTCATGACGTCACACACGCATCTTGAGTTTCACTTTCAACATTCAACACTTTTCCACGGAAGGCGGTCGGCCGAAAGTTTACTTGATAAAGTTTTTGACTTGATAAAGGGCCGGCGATACGAGAGAACGGGAGACGGAGACCCCCAGAGCGACCGGACGAGAGAGTGAAGAAGGGAAGAAAAAAAAATAATAATTAGTCCGGTTGCCTGACACACTGCCGCTTGGTCCTCAGCCAGCCGAGAAGCTCTTCCTCACGATGCCATGCGATGGCACTGGACGCTCGGTGGACGGCTCGATCCTCCTCCGCCCCCTGGCGGCCGGCGGTGGCTCCTCCTGTCGAGGGCAGCCGGCAGCGAGTCCCGCGCGCTCCCTGCTCCTCCCCTACATGGCGGATGGACGCAGGCTCCGGCCCACGGCGAACACCGGCGACTCCTCTGCTCCCTCTAGGACGGCAGCCACCCCACCTCGACCCAGGGGCTCGGCTGCGAGCTCTCCGTCCCACCGACCTTCATCCGCTCCAGCACCACCGCCTCGGGCAGCCGCTCGCGGTCTTCTCTCATCCGCGCTGCCCGAACTCCTCAGCACCGCGATCCCCCTCAGCAGCGAGGGCTCTTCGACAGCATGTTCCCCCTTCCTCCCGGGTTTCGGCACCAATGTAACGGGGTTCGCGTGGGAAGAAGGAGGCGGGAACCGGCGAACATTCAAACAAGTTTAATAAAACAAATGAACACAAAATGAAAGTAAAAGCGGCAGCCCCTCACTGACGACTGCCGCGCACATACATGACAAAACATAAACAAAACACAAATTATATTCCAGGCCTGGTCCTCTCTCGTCCTTCACTGGAGTCGCTCGTCCTTATATGCCTCCGTGCTCCCTCATGAGAGGACTCGAGACCGGTGTGCCTCATCCTCAATCACACACACCGATCTCGCTCGCTCCTCCCATGTCTCTCGCTCGTCCACCTCGCCACACAGTTATTCACCGTATATAGTACAGAAACGAATGAACTGTTTTTCACCTTTTACTGTTAAAAACACAGAGAACGTGGTAATATTGAGCACTGTGTTAAAAGAAACATGGTATTTTTGGCATTTCACAGACTACCATAGTATTTACTTTATGTCACATAAAAAAAAAAAAAAAACTGTACACCCTAAAAAATGCTGGGTTAAAAACAACCCAAGTTGGGTTGAAAATGGACAACCCCAGCAATTGGGTTATTACCATGGTAAATGTTTGAAAATCATAGTAATAATGCCTAATATATATGCTGAGAAGATGGCGATGTTGATGAAAACAAGCACATACACACTAATAGGCTAGAAAACCAAAAGAATATGCACACACACAACAATAATATATGTTTATATAGCAGTCTGCGGGCTCTCAGCGTGCGCGCCCTCGCAACAAGGACATCTGGAAAGGTCAGCTATGCAGCATTAGATCGCGGCGGGGTGTGTGTTTGTGTGTGTCCGCAAGCAAGGACGATCCCATTCATCTCTGCTCCGAGCCGCTAATGCTGCTGATGAGAGAAACCCAACCTCATAAACAATGTAAAAAAAAAAACTCAGGGGAACTAAAGCACGGGGATCCAGCGATCACACACACACACACACACACACACACACACACACACACACACACACACACACACACACACACACACACACACACACACACACACACACACACACACACACACACACACACTGTGCGCGCAAGAACGGTAATGAGTCTGCGTGTGGCGGCAATCAGAGTGTGCTGTGGAGTATTCCCCGCTCGCCGAGCTAAAGGGGTAATCAAAATTTAATTACGCAGAAAATGAAGGGCAAAACCCCACGATCCAGGACCACACGAGCGACCGCTGATTGGTGGATGACAGATGAGCGTTCGAGAGAGAGATTAAACTCAAAGATAGTAATCGCTCTAGTAATCGATGACGTACTGAACCACAGGATATTTGACTAAACAGGGCTATTTGTGACAATCCCGTTACTCTAAACATATGTCCCATTACCATGGATCAAGGCCATTCAGAAAAAAGTGGTGAACGGATGCACTTTTATGATGGACAGATGCCCTTTTATGATGGATGGATGCACTTTTATGATGGATGGATGCACTTTTATGATGATAGATGCACTTTTATGATGGATGGATGCACTTTTATGATGATAGATGCACTTTTATGATGGAGGAATGCACTTTTATGATGGATAGATGCACTTTTATGATGGACAGATGCACTTTTATGATGGATCCATCCACCTTTACAATTAAAATAGGCCTACTGCTTAAATAGTACAGCTGAAAATATTATAAATTAGGCTATTATTCAAAGTAATCACTATCAAAAGATTCAACTTGTTGATTTAAGAATGCGCAAACATGTGAAAACCACCGCGAAATACAACGGTAAATGTGGTCTGTGTCGTAAGCAAGAATATATAATGAGCTCTTAAAGGGATAGTTCACCCAAAAATGAAAATTAGCCCATGATTTACTCACCCTCAGCTCATCCTAGGTGTGTGTGACATTCTTCTTTCAGACGAACACAAAAGTGCATCCATCCATCATAAAAGTGCATCAGTTCATCATAAAAGTGCATCTGTCCATCATAAAAGAGCATCTGTTCATCATAAAAGAGCATCTGTCCATCATAAAAGTGCATCTGTCCATCATAAAAGAGCATCCGTCCATCATAAAAGTACATCCATCAATCATAAAAGTGCATCCGTCCATCATAAAAGAGCATCTGTCCATCATAAAAGTGCATCCATCCATCATAAAAGTGCATCCGTCCATCATAAAAGAGCATCCGTCCATCATAAAAGTGCATCTGTCCATCATAAAAGTGCATCCATCCATCATAAAAGTGCATCCGTCCATCATAAAAGAGCATCCGTCCATCATAAAAGTGCATCTGTCCATCATAAAAGTGCATCCATCCATCATAAAATTTAATCTATCCATCATAAAAGTGCATCCATCCATCATAAAAGTGCATCCGTCCATCATAAAAGAGCATCCGTCCATCATAAAAGTGCATCTGTCCATCATAAAAGTGCATCTATCCATCATAAAAGTGCATCCATCCATCATAAAAGTGCATCCATCCATCGTCAATACGCATGCGTCAAGGGTTCAAGGGTTACTCTTTCACCGTAAATCGACGCGTACCGCTGACCGCCGGAAGCTAGTTATTTTAGTCTAGACTAGAGTTTTAAATATGGATATTTTTCTTCCACTTTGCTTCAGAAGCCCTTTATTAACCCCCGGAGCCGTGTGGAGCAGTTATATGATCGATAGATGCATTTTCATGTTCGTCTGAATGAAGAATGTCACACACACCTAGGATGACTAGCGGGAGAGTAAATCATGGGATAATTTGTTGGGGGGGGCTAACCCTTTATTTTTTCCCCAATCTTTGGAAGTCAGTGGAGCTCCACTGCTCTGTTTGGTTACAGAACAAACATTTTTGGGTGAACTCTCTCTTTAAGCAACCCTTACACAACTGATTTGGTACATTAACAATGTGTAGGATATAACATAGTAATATAATTTTGATGATAAACAATACCAAAATACTCAACAATACTCATTATAGCAACTTCAATCAATCAAATTCTCTGCAAGAACTGCGGCATGAATGAATCATTTAGTTCCATTGGTGAACCAACAGGAATTGCTTCTAAAGAATCATTCGTTCAGGAATCAGGACATCGCTAGCGCATCTCGCGACTTGTTAGGCAAGTGAAAGTATATGATACTTGTACACTCACCTAAAGGATTATTAGGAACACCTGTTCAATTTCTCATTAATGCAATTATCTAATCAACCAATCACATGGCAGATGCTTCAATGCATTTAGGGGTGTGGTCCTGGTCAAGACAATCTCCTGAACTCCAAACTGAATGTCGGAATGGGAAAGAAAGGGGATTTAAGCAATTTTGAGCGTGGCATGGTTGTTGGTGCCAGACGGGCCGGTCTGAGTATTTCACAATCTGCTCAGTTACTGGGATTTTCACGCACAACCATTTCTAGGGTTTACAAAGAATGGTGTGAAAAGGGAAACACATCCAGTATGCGGCAGTCCTGTGGGCCAAAATGCCTTGTTGATGCTAGAGGTCAGAGGAGAATGGGCCGACTGATTCAAGCTGATAGAAGAGCAACTTTGACTGAAATAACCACTCGTTACAACCGAGGTATGCAGCAAAGCATTTGTGAAGCCACAACACGCACAACCTTGAGGCGGATGGGCTACAACAGCAGAAGACCCCACCGGGTACCACTCATCTCCACTACAAATAGGAAAAAGAGGCTACAATTTGCACCAGCTCACCAAAATTGGACAGTTGAAGACTGGAAAAATGTTGCCTGGTCTGATGAGTCTGGATTTCTGTTGAGACATTCAGATGGTAGAGTCAGAATTTGGCGTAAACAGAATGAGAACATGGATCCATCAGGCCTTGTTACCACTGTGCAGGCTGGTGGTGGTGGTGTAATGGTGTGGGGGATGTTTTCTTGGCACACTTTAGGCCCCTTAGTGCCAATTGGGCATGGTTTAAATGCCACGGCCTACCTGAGCATTGTTTCTGACCATGTCCATCCCTTTATGACCACCATGTGCCCATCCTCTGATGGCTACTTCCAGCAGGATAATGCCCCATGTCACAAAGCTCCAATCATTTCAAATTGGTTTCTTGAACATGACAATGAGTTCACTGAACTAAAATGGCCCCCACAGTCCCCAGATCTCAACCCAATAGAGCATCTTTGGGATGTGGTGGAACGGGAGCTTCGTGCCCTGGATGTGCATCCCACAAATCTCCATCAACTGCAAGATGCTATCCTATCAATATGGGCCAACATTTCTAAAGAATGCTTTCAGCTCCTTGTTGAATCAATGCCACGTAGAATTAAGGCAGTTCTGAAGGCGGAAGGGGTCAAACACAGTATTAGTGTGTGCTCCTAATAATCCTTTAGGTGAGTGTATACCGTAATGGAGAAAACACATACTTTCATTGTGTCCCATGGAAGAAAGAGCTTTGAAAGGGTTTGTAGGATGTTCATTTCTGAGTGAAATATAAACCCATGCGTTTTCAATTGAAATCTATCATAGCATTTATCATTCAGTCAGCACTGCCTCAGCGTCCTGTCGGCTCAGGGTTTAAGGGCGTGACATGGCTTCTCCTGACCTTCAACCCTCGTTTATCAGCTGCCGCCTGCCTGGCCGTCTAACTCACTTAGCGTTTGGCTCTCTGCTCTTATCAACGGCTTCACTGACAGACGACGAAGACACCGGAGAATAACTGCCTCACGCTGTCACCGACAGAACGGCGAGAGAGAGAGAGAAACAAGCAGAGGGAATTGTCGAACGCGCCGGCCTCAACACCCTACAGACTTTGATGGCCCTGAGCCCTGAGATGAAATTTCAAAGCGTTGTCTCGCTCGCTCTCTCTCTCCTCATCTTGCAGTCTCGCTGCAGAAGGCAATTACGAGTCCCTGGTCTCCGCGGCCGCCCACCTCCCTGCCGTCTCGTCTTTGCATTCCTCTTTTTTCCTCCTTCCTTTCGCTCATTACCCACTTTCCCACTCCCTGCTTTCTCTCTCTCTCTCCGCTGTGAGTCATGCAAATCAGCGCTCGCATGGAAAATATATCGCAATCATTAATAATTTTGGGGCGAATTTTCAAAAAGGTGGAGAGGATGCTTGGGAAAAAAAATGGCAGGAAGGCAGAGAGGGGCCATTTTAATGGAAAGGAAGTAATCACGGCGGGCCATTCAAGATGAAACGCTGCACAATCCTTTGACGGCTAAATGACGGCGTGCTGCGCACAGGATGCCCTTGAGCACTGATCCGAGGACGGCTTCCCTGTATTTAACTACTACGTGCAGATCTAGCAAAACCTGAGCTCAGATCAGCACCGGAGGACATCTGGCAGCCGCTTTTTTCAATAACCAAATCCACAAAGACGGGGAACCTGATCAGTGTCCCGGCCCGAGCAGATCATATTCTGCTTTTCCCTGGAGATGCGAGATGTTATCCGAGGCGAGGTTTCAGTTAGCAAAATGGATTGAACAGGCACAAAGAACTTTTTTTTTAACTTTCTATAAGATTTTTGGAAAACAATCTATTAGGGATCATGTGCCCGAAGCCTGAATCCGAAATTTGGAAAGGCACGGAAAATGCGCATTCTACAGAGGCCCTAGAGGGACATGGTTAGGCTTGCCGCGGTAGATGGTTACATTGATAGTAAGGAGAGATGACTGACAAGACGATGGCGGAGGATTTGGTGCACAACAGATCCTGTTATTGACAAATATCTTATCTTGTAAAATGTGAGATCCGTACCTATAAACAGAGGATGCGTGATCGCTAATGCGAAAGTAAAAAGTGAGCCTGCATTCAAACTTCCTGATACCCACAAATTATACACAATATAATTATCTAACTATATAATTGCGAGAGAACGTAAAAGCATTGGAAATAATGTCGTAATTTTCCCCATCACAATGTCCCTTTAAGGACTCCGTAGAATACGTCATTTCCTTTCTGAACACAGTATTCGGCTTCAGGCACAGCCATACAATCTGGGAACTAGTACTTTGAAAAGTCCAGGAACTAATGAAACTTGTTTCCGCCACTGAATAAAAAATTAAAAAGATAATTGCGACTTTTTGCGACTCACAATTCTGACTTATTTTCCCAGAATTGTGAGATAAAAACTTCAGAATTGGACTCAATACTCACAATTGGACTTGCATCTCCCAATTCTGGAAAAAAAAAGTCAGAATTGTGAGAAATAAACTTGCAATTCTGAGAAAAACATCTTTTTTACCTCAGAATTAGACTCACAATAGGACTTATATCTCCCAATTCTGGGAAAATAAGTCAGAATAGCGAGAAAAGAAGTGAGAATTGTGAGGAAAAAGTCAGAATTGTGAGGAAAAAGTCAGAATTGCGAGAAATAAACTTGCAATTGAGAGAAAAAGTCAGAATTATAAGATATAAAATATAAAAAACTTGTCCTTTTTCCCTCAGAATTGGACTCAGACTTCGCTCAAAAACTCACAATTGCGAGTTTATATCTCACAATTCTGGGAAAAGAAGTCAGAATAGCGAGAAAAAGTCAGAATTGCGAGATATAAAGTCAGAATTGTAAGATATAAAATATAAAAAACTTGTCCTTTTTCCCTCAGAATTGGGCTCAGACTTCTCTCAAAAACTCACAATTGCGAGTTTATATCTCACAATTCTGGGAAAAGAAGTCAGAATTGTGAGAAATAAATTTGTAATTGCGAGAAAAAGTCAGAATTGTGAGATAAAAACTCGCAATTCTGAGAAAAACTTCAGAATTGGACTCACAATACTCACAATTGGACTTGCATCTCCCAATTCTGGGAAAATAAGTCAGAATTGTGAGAAATAAACTTGCAATTGCAACAAAAAAAAGTCAGAATTGTGAGATAAAAACTCGCAATTCTGAGAAAAACTTCTTTTTTACCTCAGAATTAGACTCACAATAGGACTTATATCTCCCAATTCTGGAAAAATAAGTCAGAATAGCGAGAAAAAGTCAGAATTGCGAGATATAAAGTCAGAATTGTAAGATATAAAATATAAAAAACTTGTCCTTTTCCCCTCAGAATTGGACTCAGACTTCTCTCAAAAACTCACAATTGCGAGTTTATATCTCACAATTCTGGGAAAAGAAGTCAGAATTGTGAGATAAAAACTCACAATTTGTCTTTTTTTTTACCTCAGAATTGGACTTGCAATTACGAGAAGAAAAGTCAGAAAGTTTTACTCACCCCCATCTCATCCAAAATGTTCATGACTTTCTTTCATCTTTTTTGAATGACATTTTTCAACATCCCAGACTGAACTGAAGTACTGTAAGATTTACTGTAAGGCTTTGAATATTAACACCTGACCACTCTTGTGGGTTTGCTACTGGTACAATTAAAAACCGTAGAGGGGTAAAAACATGACAGCCAGACATGATGTAAGCAACACAGCTACAACTACTAACATTGATACTGGGTGTGCGAATGATCAAGAATTGACAATAGTCAATCGAATTGGTGGCACCGAGGGACCCCCAAATAAAATTCTGCTTAGGGCCCCATAAGGGCTTGGGCCGGCCCTGTGAACGCAGCATTAGACTTCCATTGTAAATGCATTAACACCTATTGTTTTTTACAAATGGTCAGACTGGTGGTGCATTCTGGAAATCTGGTACCAATAAAGCGCACAGACCAGATATGATATAAATGTATACCTCCTAACATATACAATCCCTTGTGTACATAAGCAAGCTTTCCATGATAGCCTTAAAAATTGCAGTTGTAAAAATAATCACAGAGGCAAGATAACAGAGCCATTTAAACGTTTTAATTACGGTTGAATCGCCGTTCCATTCGTCACACCTAACTTACAGTAATCTACTGTAACCTACAGTGAGGAAAATAAGTATTTGAACACCCTAATATTTTGCAAGTTCTCCCACTTAGAAATCATGGAGGGTCTGAAATTGTCATCGTAGGTGCATGTCCACTGTGAGAGACATAATCTAAAAAAAAAAATCCAGAAATCACAATGTATGATTTTTTAACTATTTATTTGTATGATACAGCTGCAAATAAGTATTTGAACACCTGAGAAAATCAATGTTAATATTTGGTACAGTAGCCTTTGTTTGCAATTACAGAGGTCAAACGTTTCCTGTAGTTTTTCAGCAGGTTTGCACTGCAGGAGGGATTTTGGCCCACTCCTCCACACAGATCTTCTCTAGATCAGTCAGGGTTCTGGCCTGTCGCTGAGAAACACGGAGTTTGAGCTCCTCCAAAGATTCTCTATTGGGTTTAGGTCTGGAGACTGGCTAGGCCACGCCAGAACCTTGATATGCTTCTTACAGAGCCACTCCTTGGTTATCCTGGCTGTGTGCTTCGGGTCATTGTCATGTTGGAAGACCCAGCCTCGACCCATCTTCAATGCTCTGAGGGAAGGAGGTTGTTCCCCAAAATCTCGCAATACATGGCCCCGGTCATCCACTCCTTAATACAGTGCAGTCGCCCTGTCCCATGTGCAGAAAAACACCCCCAAAGCATGATGCTACCCCCCCCCCCCCCCCAAGCTGCTTGGCAATTTCCCCGTAGCCCTTTCCAGCCTTGTGGAGGTGTACAATTTTGTCTCTAGTGTCTTTGGACAGCTCTTTGGTCTTGGCCATGTTAGTAGTTGGTTTCTTACTGATTGTATGGGGTGGACAGGTGTCTTTATGCAGCTAACGACCTCAAACAGGTGCATCTAATTTAGGATAATAAATGGAGTGGAGGTGGACATTTTAAAGGCAGACTAACAGGTCTTTGAGGGTCAGAATTCTAGCTGATAGACAGGTGTTCAAATACTTATTTGCAGCTGTATCATACAAATAAATAGTTAAAAAATCCTGGATTTTTTTTAATAGATTATGTCTCTCACAGTGGACATGCACCTACGATGACAATTTCAGACCCCTCCATGATTTCCAAGTGGGAGAACTTGCAAAATAGCAGGGTGTTCAAATACTTATTTTCCTCACTGTAAATACTTCAACTCACAGGTGGCGACGTAAATCAATAGCTCCGATGTTTTGAAATGATTTTCCAACTCAAAAATCATTTCAACAAAAGCCTCTTGAGGGTGTTTTAAGTGTTTGGTTCCATGATATTAAATCCAGTTTCCTTTGAATCAATTTCATAAACCGTCTTATTTTGTTTTCGCAGGAATCTTGTCATCTTTCTCAGCATCGCAACGCTGTTTTTTGACCACGCCATGTGTTTTGTTTCGTCCACAATGGTGGCGGCACTTGTGCACAGCTTGTCTTGTTATTGTCACTAGAGGAATAGAATGTCCTTCCCTGACGTTTCTGAAGGGTTGCGTCCTGGGAAGTCCCAGACAGTAACAGATGACCAGACCACTAAGGACGAACCTGACAAGCTGCCACTGAAATAGCTCAGAGAGAGATGTCATATAGTGAGGGGCTATAATAAGACGGCTATTTTCTTGCACTCTGAGACAAGACACAATCCTCTTAACAAGAAGGCAGCATCCGTCCTCTCCATTATATAGTTTGCTGCTCACGTTTACTCATCTGCAGTGTTTCAAAACCTAGTCACTTTTTTTAAGTTAGTGTAAAATTAACTGTTTGACGAATGTCGCCCTTGGAGTTTTTGCACCACAAGCATTTTGGCCTCTGCGAAGTAAAACAATAGTGTGCGTAATACCAGAACCCTTTTGTGCACCCAGAGGACACGTTGCATCATACCTCATATCCTACATACTGCTACACCGTTGGTCCTCCAAAACTCGATCATACTGCCTGGAAGTTTCAGTATGTCACGCCACGGGCTGGTCTTACATCAGCTAGATGGCAGACAAACAGTCGGAGTATGAGAAACGCTAGATCAGCAAATCCAACTGATGGCCTTCTTTCCTGTATAGTTCTCCTCCAGCATCCCTAATTAGGATGTGAAAAGGAAGACGAGAAAAAAATGTCAACCAGTAGGGCTTTAGACTATGAACATGGCAGGAAATACAATGGAAAGTAGGAACAAACAAGCATCTGATACCCACCTCAAATCAGCTTTATCTACTGTCTGACACTATTATGGATCCATCAGTACTAAAGGTCAGTTTGTCTACTAGTCCAGTAGATGCATGATGTTCAAAGAGCAAATTGTAGGTTGTTTGACTCTTAAGATGAAGTGCAAAGATATAGGGCTGGGTATTGACACAAACTTCACGATTCGATTCAATATCGATTATTGTGGATATCAGACATCAGTTGGAACAGAGTCAGCTGGTAAGCTACCCCTTACGAAAAATAACCATGGTTTTATTATAGTAAAAGTGTAGTAACCATGTTTTTTTGGCTAATTGATTACCATTTACATAACCAGTTTTACCACAAATACCATGGTTAAACTGTGGTTAGAGTAGTAAAACCATGGTTAATTTGTGGTTACCATGGTTTAACTACAATAACCATGGTTTTTTGGTTTTATTTGTAGTAAAACCATTCATTTTCGTACTACATTACTGTAATATTGAATATTTAAATTAACTAATTAAATTAAATACAAACATATTACATTCAAGGATGTTTTTATAGTACTAAAGTATACTTTACAATTACATACTCCAAGTTTAAACTTAATTTAAATGGTGGCCGTCATTAAAAATGATAATGAATATGTAATGTGGTGCGTATATTTATCAAAACGCTCATCTCTAGAGTTCATTTTACTAGCTGACTAACGAGTTTATGGACACTGGGTTTTAATTTGTGGTTACCATGGTTTAACTACAATAACCATGGTTTTTTGGTTTTATTTGTAGTAAAACCATGGTTCATTTTCGTACTACATTACTGTAATATTGAATATTTAAATTAACCAATTAACTTAAATACAAACATATTACATTCAAGGATGTTTTTATAGTAATAAAGTATACTTTACACCCTGCTGAAAAATCCAGCTAAAACCAGCCTAAAATGGTTGGCTGGTTTTAGCTGGAGCTGGAAGTAGCTGGTTTTAGCTGGTCTCCCAGCCTGGTTTAGCTGGTATTAGCTGGTCAAACTGGTCTCCCAGCCTGGCTTAGCTGGTATTAGCTGGTCACCCAGCCTGACTTAACTGGTTTTTGCAGGTTTCACAGCCTGGCTTAGCTGGTGTTCAGCTGGTTTTAGCTGGTCTCCAAGCCTGGCTTAGCTGGTCTCCCAGCCTGGTTTAGCTGGTCTCCAAGCCTGGCTTAGCTGGTCTCCCAGCCTGGTTTAGCTGGTGTTCAGCTGGTCAAGCTGGTCTCCCAGCCTGTCTTACCTGGTGTTCAGCTGCCTGGTTTTTGCCGGTCTCCCAGCCTGGTTTAGCTGATCAAGCTGGTTTCCCAATCTGGACTGGAAGTTGGTGGTCTGCTTGTTTTAGCTGGACTCCCAGCCTAGCAAAGCTGGTGAACATCTTACCTAATTACAAATCAATCAGATTCCATGCTAAGACCAACACTGACCAGCTAAGACCAACACCGACCAGCTAAGACCAACACTGACCAGCTAAGACCAACACCAACCAGCTAAGACCAGCTAAGACCAACACCGACCAGCTAAGACCAGCTAAGACCAACACTGACCAGCTAAGACCACACTGACCAGCTAAGACCAACACCGACCAGCTAAGACCAACACTGACCAGCTAAGACCAACACCAACCAGCTAAGACCAACACTGACCAGCTAAGACCACACTGACCAGCTAAGACCAACACCGACCAGCTAAGACCAGCTAAAAAGTGTTCAAAACCCCTCTTAAACCAGCCTGAAAAACCAGCTATGACCAGGCTGGGAGACCAGCTAAAACCAGCCTGACCATGTTTGGCTGGTTTTAGCTGGATTTTTCAGCAGGGCAATTACATACTCCAAGTTTAAACTTAATTTAAATGGTGGCCGTCATTAAAAAATGATAATGAATATGTAATGTGGTGTGTATATTTATCAAAACGCTCATCTCTAGAGTTAATTTTACTAGCTGACTAACGAGTTTATGGACAATGGGTTTTCTGAGGTAAATGTGACGTTACGTGACATTGTTTACGAGCTGTTTTGACGTCTTTCCACAGTTGAAACAATGATTGAGGGATTCCATGAGACGATACGGATTTTGATTGTACTGTATCTCAACATGTTCTTTCATGTTTATTTTTCGCTGTAACTGGTATTAAAGCAGAGGAGATGATCGGTTCACGTGAGCTCGAGCACGGATCCGCGATGCCTTCTGGTGATCGTCACACATTAAACAGCGCCAAAACGGTAAATTTCGTAATAAAATGGACTGAAATCTGAGAATTAGTTTCATATCAAAAGTAACAAAGTACAAAGATTAGGCCTTGCGATTTATTGGATGGTAGGGGCTCTACAAAGTTCAGTTCGTTTGATCAATAATACAAAAGTATAAGTAAAAGGTATAAGAAGCTACACATGAAATAAAGCAAACAGTTCAGTCAAACATGCAAAGTCAGCGCTAGTCGGCTACAACGGTAACGTAAAGTTAAATAGCCTAAAAATAAAAAAGTAATAAAACTTAATTTTGCCCTCAGCCTAAACGATTTGCCGGGGAACAAATTATAGATCCATGAGCGCAAAGATCGGCCGTTACAAGACGAATTATAGCTGGAGACGCCACAGAGACACCAGAGCCAGCGGCTGAAGGACTGGCCGAGGAAAGGCTGCTCTCGCCGGGGTTAATGAGCGCTGAGCACCTGATCCACTGGAGCTCACACACACCAGATCACATGTTCAAATAGGCGCTCGCTTTATAAATAAACCACAGATTTGAGCTTTAAACAACTACATTATCGCCTGAAAAAGTCTGAAAACTACGTTTTGTCACATTAACAGTAGAATTTTAACAAAAAAGACGTGCAAACACAGCCCATGTCAGCCATTTCACAACGAGACGAGCCGCTGGCAGAAGCTCCTCCCGAACGAGCGTCTGTTGTGAAATGAATGTCACGCGCGAAATAAGCGAATTTCACGTGAGTAAACTTAAAATGTTCAAGCGTCCAACTTCGCGTGAATAGCGCGATTTATTTGCGTCCGGTGTGAACGCACCATTACAGTCCATTTGATGTCAAAACCAGACAAAAACTAACATTGCGTGTATCGTTTTACATTTGGTTTATACTTTACGTTCGACAGTTTATTAGTAGCTATGTGTTCATACACCTATTTTTATGCACATTTTGGGATATCGCATAAAAAAAATGCTGAATGGAAACGCCAAGATGCGCATTTATTCTAAAAATGCACATAAAAAAACTTTTGAGTCAGATACATTTTCTAATCGATACGAAAACATGCACATAAACTACGATGGAAATGCATTTACCGAATAAATTCCTCGATGCGCATAAAAAAGAAAATCACGTGACTTTCGCGATGTAACAGCATAACTGTACTAACCAGCGGGAAAATCTTGTTTGCAAAGCATCTGAAATGTGTTTTGGTTATTCAGAAGTCTGCATTCAGCATCTGCCTCTAAAAGCAAGACAACACGTTTATTGAGACGCACAAGTTTCTCTGAGATGCAAATAATTTATTATATACGCAAATGATTATATACAGTGGCTTCTGCTATGTTGCTTAGTGATGTTTTAGCGGTAGTTTATCAGGAAGTGACGATTATGTTCTCTCCGACTCACTGGATGGCAGTGTTCACGAATAATTTTCGGCAACAACCTTTTTTCACTGACGAAAACGAGACGATAACTAAATAAAAACTAGTGTTGGATGACAAAAACTATAACGAAAATCATTTTCGTCAACAAATAAAAACGAGACGGAAATGTTAGTGAGGGTCGATTAGGGAAGAGATCCAGTCAGAACTGATGTCCTGTGTCACAGATGCGCACATTTGATTTGAGCTGATCTAACCGCTGGAGAACACGGCTCACGCATCCCCAATCCAGCGCTCCAGAGCGGCTCAATCAATCAATAACACACATTTATGCCAGACAATTATTTATGAACTAATGCTGATGAATAATGACTATGTTTACTTTACCATGTTTATATATTAATATGTTTTAGACGCTTGTAACGATGCATATTTTATCTCCTCATCTGAACTTGAATGAGCTCCTGCAACTGCAATAGTAAGGCGAGATTTCAAAATAAGAGTCCCGGTGTATTTCAAGCTGGTTTATAATTAAAAGTCACGCATTATATATTCGTTTTTGCTTACACAATAAACTGTATTTGATTTCATTCCCATTTAATTCATAGTCAGGAGGAAAGACCAGTATTTGACACATATTCAATAAAGTATCAGGGTTATAATCGTTCACTAAAACCATAAAAAAAAATCTTCGTTACTTGAAATTAAATAAATGTGAACTGAAATTAAAAAAATAAATAAACAAACTTATTTGAAGCTTTAGCTTAACATGATATACTAACTAAAACTGAAATACAAAGTTATAAAACTATATAGATGTTTTTAAAAACAAAAAAAAGTGCTCTTTCGTGTATTTTTAATGTCAAAAACAAAATGTCAAAATGTCAGTTCAAGTGTCAGTCGATTGTGTAATACTTAAATGCTTAATGTATTACAATTGAACTAAAATCATTAGATTTTAGGAGATTAAATCTGCTGTAGATTTAGTCGACTAAAATCTTATATTTAGTCGACTAAAACAATTCAGGTGACTAAAACTAAATGGCATTTTAGTCAAAAGACTATGACTAAAACTAAATAAAAATATGCTGTCAAAATTAACACCGCTGGATGGAAACGGTGCTTTATTCGCAAATGTTTTATGCGATATTGCAATTTTGCGTAAAAGTTACAATTCGCAACTTTGGATGCAAACATAGCTAGTGTATCAAATTTGTCATGTGCTTGTGTGTTTACATTTTTATCGGTGTATATAATTAACAGTTTAAGGAAAACCTGATTACAGTACCATTTAAATGCATTAGAATACAGGATTTTAGCATAAACACATTTAAGTTTTGACTGAACGCGTTAGCCAGCAACAGAGACTTTTTTCTTATGGTAGTGAATTTTGGGGTATTAAACTAGTGAGGGCAGATTAGAGACGTCCATCATTAAGTGCAACTCAAGCAGTGACTCAGCAGGACGAATTGGGAAATGCACTGCAGGTGCCCGGCTCTTTCAGACGTTGCCAGGTCTTAATATAACGTGCCTGATCCCTCTGTGGACCTCAGCAGCAGCTGCGCGCACCTGAAGTACATGAGGCGTACTGTAAAGTGATATTGTGCAAGGACATCCCAGAAGGAAATGAGTCACTCAGAAATCAAACACATTGACAAAATTTTTATTTTCTGAACCATTTGTGATAGAAAAAATACATGACAGCTAGTATTATTAACAGTAACAGTGACGTAATCTCCTGGAATCAGTCAACATCCGTAAGAGCCATCATGCGATTCCATCATCGATCGGGACGTCAGACACTCTTGAGCATAGAAATGTGCGTTTGATACATGATTAGTGATTTTAATTCTCGAACTTTTACAAATCTACATTAATACATCCGCCAAAAACTACCATGTTTGCTTATTTAAATACAATGCGTTTAACTTTTCAGTATCCAGGTTGTGCAAACAATATCAAGGGATGTTAGCAGGGGGATTTGAAGGGTGCTTGTAAACCGGAGTCGAGTACAAGTCTTTGTTTTCGATCCGGGGAATTAAAAAATGCCACCAGGGGCCCGTTTTTGGCGTCAATCCCTCCTGCACCCTTGTGAACTTTTTCTTGCGGTCCACCGGCGATGGATGGCGTAAACTCTAGTATCAATTCCCACAGCCTCCTATACCGATTTCCTTCTTGTATCTGTTTGTTAGAGTGTTCGCTTTCCGGGTGAGCTTTGACAGAACCGTGTGCAGTCCGGTTAGATGGAAATGAAACAGCTTCTCCAAGTCCTCATCGTTTGGTTCGATGCGAGACATTTCCAGGGACGTCGTCACGCCGTGCTTGTCCTTGCGCCGCTCGTCGGCTTGAAGCACGCCCCATTCGATATCGTTCCTAATCGATTTGAGGAGCACATAAGAGCCGTACATGTCTCCATCCTGGAAGGTGCTCACTTCTTTCTCCTCCTCCTGGTCCAATGGGACGTCCCTCAGCAAACTTGGCACCATGACCGTCTGGTCCATGTTGTTCACGGCACCGATAAACCGGTTCATGGAATTGAAGAGGGAGTTTTTTTGGTTGTAGGATTCGCAGATTTGCATCATCTTTGCTGTCCGGTTGACCTTTAGGGCTTCAAATTGCAGAGCGAAGCTTTCGGGAAAGAAAGCGTGGATGGTAATGGAGGGTTTATCCGAGTGCTCAGATCCCTTGTGCGCTTCAATAGAAGGAGTTTCTGGAAGTGTAGGTGGATTTAAAGCAAGGGTGTGGCTTCCACACGTGTAACCAGGATAATGTGACCTGAAATAACACAGATGCATTAAATATTACATGAGGGATGCACATAATATTACATAATCCAAATTAATATGAGTGAAAATAACAAATAGCCCACTAATCTTTCCATTATATTTACAATGATTTGGGATGAAGCTGATCAAGTATTTAGTCAAACTAAACGTGATCTACGTTTGATATGTACGTGAATTGTTCGCTTCCTACCACTCCTTGATTTCCTGAAGGAAAAGCCGGCCGGCAGACACTGAGCGTCAATCTATCGAGGCTAACAAATACTGTAAGCTTTTAAATACCTGATTCCTGATATGTGTCCTCTCTTAAACTCGAAATGGTCCGGCAAAGTCCACGGAAACGGCGATAAAGTCGCTGAAAGATAACACTCGTCTAGCAACCGACCGAGGGTGAGGCCGCATCTAGCTCTATGGCGCTTATGAATATTCATGAGACGAAGCATCAGCCCACAACCGCTCAGCCGCTCTAGTCCAATTAGAAGCCAGTCGCTTAGGAGGACGGCGGCTTTCAACAGCCAATCAGAGGGAAGAAAGGGAATCCGGCAGTTTGCCAAGCCTGCAGCTCACGGTCAAAGACACGACAGTAGTGTGTGTGTGTGTGTGTGTGTGTGTGTGTGTGTGAGGGAACTACCGGACTGATGAAAGTACCGTACTCTACTCATAGTGCCAGGAAGCTTTATTCCATCGATTTATAGGATTTATATAAAATAGGCTATGTATTTTGGCTTTATATGCCTGACAGGAAAAAAAAAAGTCACGTCATGAACTTTCGGGGGCGTGTCTCTTCTCATCATACGAGAAATTAGGGCTGTCAAAAGATTAATCACATCCAAAATAAAAGTTTGTGTTTACATAATATATTTGTGTGTACTCTGTATAATTATTATGTTTATATAAATATTCATGTATATATTTAAGAAATATTTGCATGTATATACTGTATACATTTATATAATTTATATTATATATAAATATAAATATTTTATATATAAATATAATTCATTTTTCTTAAATATACACATGCTTGTGTGTGTTTTTATATATAAATAATAATTATACACAGTTCACACACATATATTATGTAAACACAAACTTTTATTTTGGATGTGATTAATCGTGATTAATCTTTTGACAGCCCTACTAGAAATACAAAAAAAAAAAAATTTCAAAAAGAAACCAAAATACACTACATCCATAATTTCTAGGCTACTCTTTATTTTTAAACGTGCTAAGGTTATTCCTGAGGAGACTGACCGTGGAATTATGCAAATGCGAACGTGCAAATATTATGTAATATGTGCATATTTAATGACACGCGGAGGGGAAAGGGTGAAAGTCAAAAATCAAATGCAGATCTGACTGCTAAAAGTGTGTGTACACTCAATGCACTTTTTCCAGTCGATGTTTTGAGTAACAATATGAAGAGAAATGGAATTAATTGTACATAAACATAGCAGGACTTTGAGCAAAACAGTTGTTTATAAATGATCTGACCATGAAAACCACGTTTTGTTCTCATTTTGAACAGTTGTTTTATCACTTAAAACCCAAACAAACCGTACACAATGAAGTTTGTTTGGGTTTTAAGTGATAAAACTGTTCAAAATGAGAACAAAACGTGGTTTTCATGGTCAGATCATTTTTTAACAGCCTGACATTATATAGTGGGACTTAAAGGGATAGTTCACCCAAAAATTTCCCTCAAGTTGTTCCAAATCTGTATGAATTTCTTCTACTGAACACAGCCGCATACACTCTAAAAAAAAAAAGGTTCTATATAGCACCAAAAATGGTTCTTCGTCGTAATCATAGAGGAACCACGTTTGGTGCTATATAGCACCATATCTTAACATGTTCTGTATATGGTAGCGGTGCTATATAGCACCATATATTAACATGTTCTGTATATGGTAGCGGTGCTATATAGCACCATATCTTAACATGTTCTGTATATGGTAGCGGTGCTATATAGCCCCATATCTTAACATGTTCTGTATATGGTAGCGGTGCTATATAGCACCATATCTTAACATGTTCTGTATATGGTAGCGGTGCTATATAGCACCATATATTAACATGTTCTGTATATGGTAGGGGTGCTATATAGCACCATTTATTAACATGTTCTGTATATGGTAGCGGTGCTATATAGCACCATATCTTAACATGTTCTGTATATGGTAGCGGTGCTATATAGCACCATATCTTAACATGTTCTGTATATGGTAGCGGTGCTATATAGCACCATATCTTAACATGTTCTGTATATGGTAGCGGTGCTATATAGCACCATATCTTAACATGTTCTGTATATGGTAGCGGTGCTATATAGCACCATATCTTAACATGTTCTGTATATGGTAGCGGTGCTATATAGCACCATATATTAACATGTTCTGTATATGGTAGGGGTGCTATATAGCACCATATCTTAACATGTTCTGTATATGGTAGCGGTGCTATATAGCACCATATCTTAACATGTTCTGTATATGGTAGCGGTGCTATATAGCACCATATCTTAACATGTTCTGTATATGGTAGCGGTGCTATATAGCACCATATCTTAACATGTTCTGTATATGGTAGCGGTCCTATATAGCACCATATCTTAACATGTTCTGTATATGGTAGCGGTGCTATATAGCACCATATCTTAACATGTTCTGTATATGGTAGCGGTGCTATATAGCACCATATATTAACATGTTCTGTATATGGTAGGGGTGCTATATAGCACCATATCTTAACATGTTCTGTATATGGTAGCGGTGCTATATAGCACCATATCTTAACATGTTCTGTATATGGTAGCGGTGCTATATAGCACCATATCTTAACATGTTCTGTATATGGTAGCGGTGCTATATAGCACCATATCTTAACATGTTCTGTATATGGTAGCGGTGCTATATAGCACCTTAGTCAAAGAACCGCTGAAGAACCTCTGAAGAACCTCTGAAGAACCACTGAAGCACCAAAATTGGTGCTATATAGCACTTAAAAGGTTCCCCTATGATTACGAGCCAAGAACCATTTTTGGTGCCATATAGAACCTTTTTTTTTTTTAGAGTGTACAAAACTCTCATAGGGGAAAGAGAATATACATGCATATACAAATGTTGTCAAAATACAAAAAAGTATTAACAGAAACAAACCAAAAGAGAGGGGGCTACTTCAAAAAACATAAAGGCAAAAAGGCTAAAGATAATTAAATTAACATTCGGCGCGGCACACAAAGGGAGAGATTAATCAAAACAGTAATTTCCTAGATATGTCACTACACATTTTCCTTGCAATTTTAGTTGATTTGATCTTTTTCAGTGAGGTAAAAAAAAAAACACACATTTAAAATAATTTATAAACCAAACAAAAGAAGGCTTAGAACATCTCTGCAATGAATATGATATTTACCCTCAAGAATAATCATATTGACTAAACCTAAACATTATTTTAAAGTGATATATAGCACCTTAGTCAAAGAACCGGTGAAGAACCTCTGAAGAACCGCTGAAGAACCACTGAAGCACCAAAAGTGGTGCTATATAGCACTAAAAAAGGTTCTCCTATGATTACGAGCCAAGAACCTTTTTTGGTGCCATATAGAACCTTTTTTTTTTAGAGTGTAGTTGGGTTAATTGTGAATGAGAGAATACATTCAATATATTTTTTGTGCGCCCATTTGCTTAAATATCAAAAGAAAAACGCCAAAGTAGTGATTTCACAACTTTCAAAAAGAGGGGAAAATAGAGTGAGATTGATAACGGCAGTGAAAAGAGAGAAATATGGTAATTTTACCATCACTCCCATGTATTAGAAACACCTCACAGCAGCGGTAACTTGTTTTTTTGTAATCTGAGGCAAAAGTAACAAAACACAAAGTATTAGTATTATAAATGTACATACATTTTTATAAAAATGAAAATACAAAAAACGTTGACGTATTTACGATATAGATGACCGTTAAAACGCGTCATCAGTCTGTGTAAACGGTCAGATTTGAAACAACTTGAGGGTGAACAAATGATGACCGAATTTGTATTTTTGGATGAAATGTCCCATTAAAGTGTTCATATACATTTTAAAATGTGTATATGATGACCGTGGAGTTCTCATATGACACAATATCTGCATTAAAACCCATGTTTGCATGATTATTTGCATGGGGTTTCCCCATTCACGGAGGTCTCCCGAGTCCTGTCGTTGCGGTTCCGTCCCCGTTACGTTTTTCAACAACATCGTGGTGCCATCTTGCGGTCAGGAAGAAAACAAGCTTCATGGAGAGATAAAAACAAAGCGAGGCGACTTCCACACGATCCCATGGAAATCCACCCTGCTGAAAAATCCATCTGAAACCAGGTGGTCAGGCTGGTTTTGGCTGGTCTCCCAGCCTGGTCATAGCTGGTTTATCAGACTGGTTTTAGAGGGGTTTTGAATTTTTTTTTTAGCTGGTCAGGCTGGTCTTAGCTGGTCAAACTGGTCTTAGCTGGTCAAACTGGTCTTAGCTGGATATTGTTGGTCTTAGCTGGTCAAACTGGTCTTAGCTGGATATTGTTGGTCTTAGCTGGTTTTAGCTGGTCAGGCTGGTCTTAGCGGGTAATTGCTGGTTTTAGCTGGTCAGGCTGGTCTTAGCTGGTCAAACTGGTCTTAGCTGGATATTGTTGGTCTTAGCTGGTCAAACTGGTCTTAGCTGGATATTGTTGGTCTTAGCTGGTTTTAGCTGGTCAGGCTGGTCTTAGCGGGTAATTGCTGGTTTTAGCTGGTCAGGCTGGTTTTAGCTGGTCTTAGCTGGTAATTGTTGGTCTTTGATGGTTTTAGCTGGTCTTCGCTGATTTTAGCTGGTCAGGCTGGTCTTAGCTGGTCAGGCTGGCTGACTGTCCCTATTTTTTCTGCCACTGGGTGTTTAGACAAATAATTTATATCTGTATATGGACCATGTAATCTGATTAATTTGTAATTAGGTCAAATGTTCATCAGCTAAGTTAGGCTGGGAGACCAGCTAAAACCAGCTAAACCAGGCTGGAAGACCAGCTTGACCAGATAAGCCAGGGAGGGAGACCAGCTAAAAGCAGCTTGACCAGCTAAATCAGGCTGGGAAACCATCTTAAACCAGCTTGACCAGCTAAATCAGGCTGGGAGACCATCTAAAACCAGCTTGACCAGCTAAATCAGGCTGGGAGACCAGTTTAGCCAGGCTGCTAAAACCAGCTACTTCCAGCTTAAACCAGCTAAGACCAGCCAACCAGCTTAGGCTGGTTTTAGCTGGATTTTTCAGCAGGGATACAGTTCAAACAACAACAACAACACGCAAATTATTTTCAAATGATGACAAAACAGAAGTTGGTAACGACGAAGAACCATTTTATTCATAGAGATCACGGTTGTTTACAATATCAACGTACATTTTGTTGGCATGCTAGCTGGTGGTGCATTTTAAAAAGTTTTATTTGTATTATACAAAGTATATTATTACTCCGCTCGTATCACGTGTTTTCAGACTATGAATTCTGGACTCTAATACTTAATGACCCATCAACACAAGGGGCAGCTGCAGAAATTATCGTTAACATATTAATAAGATAATAGCAGTACGTTTTCAATGCTAATAAAATTAACAATCGATAAGAAAACCATACAAAACAGCAACACAAAATTAAATAAGCGAGAGATGCACATTGACACGTAAATATAGAATCAGTACTTCAAAATTAAAGAAAGCCAAAGACTGCAGCGATTTCTACCACAAATGTAAATAAATAAACAATAAATAAACGTCACTAGCGCTTGGCTCATGTTGCGCACAACCGAGTTATTAAATTCTGGAAATCTGCCACTTTATAGAGCATTATTTTAAAGAGCTGTTCTCCTGCCAGCACAATCACTAAACCGTGACCATGTTTTGAAAAACGTACATTTACATTTGTCTGCGATCTGGTTGTACGGAGTCCCTAAAGGGACATGGTGGCGTGAAAATATGGGATGGGAGGAAAAAACACATTTCAATGATTTTGCGTTCCTCTCAGCAAAAGAAGTTTTGCAAGCGCCCCAAAAGCATTAAAGGTGCACTATGTAAGTTTTCCGTCCGCTTGAGGTCGCCTGTTCAAAACAAAGGCGTAGTTTGATGATGTCACACAGACTCTTGGGACATGTGGGAGAGAATCGGGATAGGACTCGGGCAGAAATCATGTTGATGATGTGATTATGAACGTTACTGTAGTCTGAAGCAGAGCAGGAGCGAGTGTTGTGGAGCTGAGGAACCGCTGGAGCGATTGTTCAGAAGATGAACGCAACACACGCCTCGCGAGCAGCGGGACTTTTATTATGCCACAGTCGCAAACATTTGGGATATTGTAAGTACTCAACTAAACAAAATATATAACACTGGCCTAGTGGTGTTTGGATGTTAAACTGAAAATATCTTACATAGTGCAGCTTTAACTCCCATCTTGTATTTTTTCCACCATGTCCCTTCACTGTATGATTGTATATAGTGAGTAATATATTCATATAACAAAATAAAAGCATTTGGACAACCTTATTTAATATTGTTTTTTCAATCAATAGGCCTATAGCGTCCTTAGAAATATCATTTGTCACCAAAATTCTCATTCGTTCATATTTTCTCATGCAAATATTCATCCGCTTGAAAATAACTAATAATTCTCTGAGCTGTAAAGCAAGAACATCCTCGGAGATGCTCTGTGTGATTACATTCTTACAGTAAAACACCACAAAATAAGAGCAAATACAGTGTCACAAGGTAGATATGGTGTAAAACTGTAACTACAATCCATAAACTGTGGAATTACCCATCAAACAAAGTGTTTAGTAAGTACTCTGAACTAGCTTTAATGTTCAAACTTCAGTCTAAACGTGTTTAAGTTCTGTAAGTGGCAGAAAATTGCTTGTTTTTGGCTTTCACAACAAGACAAAATTGACATTTTTGACTGTACATGATTATGTGGGGTCATTTTTAACCCGGTGTTGAGTTGTGGGGCGAGAAAATGAAATCCAAATCATAAAAGACAAGAAGAAAGCCATTTCTGAGATGAACCCCTTTGCCAAAGATTTTACAACAGCAACAACAACAACGAAACATGTGTTTTTCTTCTTTTTTTAATAGTTTTTCCTCCTGAAAAAGCTAACAAATCTACTTTTTAGGGGTCAAGTAACACCATGTCCTAGCCAAGTGTGCGAAGTTTTCAATGTAAATGAGTACAAATACTGTGCAAAGCCACGGAATAGCCAATCAGAGAACATATATCGCTATCTGGACCAATGAGATTTCACTGTGGGCGGAGCTTGACCAACAGAAACTGACAAAATGGAAGATGGAATCTCAACCAAACATTTGATAAATAACTAACAAACCACTGAAGTCGCGTTTATGTCCCAAGACATATTAAGTCATTTTTCTGTATGAAATATAAGAAAATTGTGCAAACCACAGCTAATTTAAAGCACAGCTAGATTGAGATATCGATCGACTTATGCGAGCGGTTAGGACGCGGTGTTACAGAAACGCTGTCGTTGGTGTGTGTGTGTGTGTGTGTGTGAGATGGTTTCCACATGCAAGGTTTTTGTACAGAGTAAAATACAGGAGTGCGTCTTAAAACCGTTTCCTTTTCCTCGCTAACGTTGACGTTTCGAAAGGAGAGGCTTTGGTCATGGCACAACTGCTCGAGAAAGGAATGACGGAAGGGAGAAAAAAGAAGGCAGAATGAAAGATAAAAGCAGAGAGAGAGAGAGAGAATAAAAAACAGATGAGAAAAAAAGGAGTGTGCTAGCATTTTTGGGTTGCTTTCCCTTTCCAAGGTGTCGTCCGTCCTCTGTGCCTGTAGAAACGGGGAAAAAGAGGTTTAAACATTTTCATTTCGACTGGACGACTCTTCGAAGAATCTTTGTGCAGTTTTTCTGCAGCAGAGAGACCAAAATCACCAAAATAGTGACATTTACAAAAAGATTATACTTTATTCCAAGTCATATGATAGCAAAACGAGCAAAACGAAATTTAATTCACAATCTTCATTTTTGAAAATGAACTTGATATTTCACTCAGAAATTGAATGAATGAATAAATATTGTTTATTTCGGTTCGGTCCTTACAGACAATTTTTCATAATAAATAAAACAAAAAATATACAAACATTTATTTAAAAAATACTTTTAAAAAAAATTCACCACATTATGGAAGTTAAATGCATTGCAAGATTGCGATAACTTTGCAAACATACACATAAATAATTATTCATACATTATTATATTATCAATAATTAATTTTAAAATAACATTTAAACTGTCAATTATATATATATAATTGACAATTTAATTATTCTTTTAAAATTATTTATTTTTATTATTTAAATATTTTAATTATAAAAATTTATTAAATCAAAATGAATTAAATATTTCCTCAAAAACTTTACATAAATTATAATATATACAGAGTATATATATACACAAATAAATAATTATATATATACATATATTAGGGCTGTCAAAAGATTAATCACGATTAATCACATCCAAAATAAAAGTTTGTGTTTATATAATATATGTGTGTGAACTGTGTATAATTATTATTTATATATAAAAACACACACAAGCATGTCTATATTTAAGAAAAATGTATTATATTTATATATATAAAATATGTATATTTGTATATAATATAAATTATATAAATGTATACAGTATATACATGCAAATATTTCTTAAATATATACATGAATATTTATATAAACATAATAATTATACAGAGTACACACAAATATATTATGTAAACACAAACTTTTATTTTGGATGTGATTAATCTTTTGACAGCCCTAATATATATATATATACATTTAAATTATATATCTAATTAAATATTATATTATATTATATTATATTATATAAAACCCCTTAACTGTCACCCCCCTTTTTGAGAATACACATGAAAATGCACTATCCAAACTTAAAGTGCTGTAATTCAAGAATACTTTGTAATATAGACATAAGTTGATATTGTTGTAAAGAAGACACTCTGCAGATTATTGCTGAAGTGAAATCAATTAAAAAAAGTATGAAAAAGTTATGGAAGTTCAAATTTACTGTAAATAAAAAATACTGTACTAAATATTTTTTATTTTATATAAAATATATATTTTACACAAAAATGTTTTAATCTAAAATTACTATAACATCAAAGCCATATGTCTAACCAAGTTGTGTTCCAAATTTGAAGTTGATATCACAAAAATTGAAGTTCCCATGAGATTTAGTTTAGGCGCTGTACCAAAAACAGCCACCGGGTGTCATCCAAAATCGATTGATTGTTTTTTTGATGCATTTTCCTGTAAATTTCTGCCCAAATGTCACTTCCATCACAAAACAGTCACCAAATATGGAACCTTGAGACTCAGACGTTTCCGACGATATGTGTGTTGTCAAGATTTTGATTATAAAGTAGTTAAAATATATTTTGTAATATGAAACATGACACCGCCCACTAGGGGGAGGAGCCCGCTGGAAGAATTCTGAGTACCATTTCCATGGTAACGCAACGTCTGATTTCAAAACGGTTTTCACAGGATGAATTTTGAGTTCGTAAGCTTTCGAATGATACCTAATTTATGATAATTACTAAAATATATGGTAACACTTGAGTATGGGGAACACATATTCACTATTAACTATGATTTTTGCCTCAATAAACTCCTAATTTATTGCGAATAAATAGTTAGTAAGGCAGTTTTTCTAGCATTTAAGTTTAGGTATTGGGTAGGATTAAGGGATGCAGAATACGGTCATACAGAATAAGGCATTAATATATGCTTTATAAGTACTATTAAACAGTTAATATCCTAGTAATATGCATGCTAATAAGCAACTAGTTAATGGCGATAATTGAACCCTAAAATGAAGTGTTACCAAATATATGATACGAAAAAGGCGCTCAAAAAAAGAGCGAAGGGGTTAATTTATATACTTGCCTGTTCGTGACAAAAACGCAAAAAACGCCTTCGTAGAAAACACGAACTGAAAATATTCTAATAATCAAATAATTGATCTGATAATTGTATTTTAATGCTTTCAGCTTAACTGGAATTAATGCTTACATTCATGTGCTATCGGCATTATCGTAAATATGAGTTTCCTTGTTGGAAATTGATTATGAACGCCCTCTCAAGTCGTATCTCCTACTGGGAAACTCGGAGATAATTTTGATTCCCGAGTTGGGCGTGCCATAAAACATGGAGGAGGGAAAAACGACTGCTGCTATGACTGCTATTCTTTATTATGAGTTGCAGTCCGTCTCAAATCTGACGTTTAGGGTGCTACGATTGAAGCTAGTCAGCAGCTCCCATTTATAACAGAGTGTGTGTGTGTGTGTGTGTGTCACTCACCTGTGCACAGGCCGCTACACCATCTCGTACTGATTGGCAGTGATGAATCGTGAAAGACAGCAGGCCAGCAGCATCCCGATCAGCTGAAAAACACACACGTTACCATGGTAAAACTGTTTTCCAGAGCCTTTTTTGCTCCCTCTGCCAACGTAATTGCTAATTAAATTAAATTGTGATAGTCGTTACTGCCGGCTGCTCTGCTGGGTTTACGGTTCGCTCTCTCTGCGCTCAAGAAACTCTAGTTATAATCATAATGAATGTTTGCTGATTCCCATTTAACTGAGCCAAAAGAATTCCACATGCGCTACGCAAGATTAGACGTATTAGCGGGGCCGCGTCTCTTAGAGATGTCATTGATTCGGGCCGCCCGTGTGCTCGCAGATAACATTTACAGTTCAATTAGCATGGTGTGCGCGCGTCGGAGGGGTCGAGGTGTTCCTCTGTGCCCCTTTGGACCCATTAGTGCGGATGGAGAGATATCTGCATAATGGTCCCGAGGCGGAAGCGTGAGTGACATAGGGCCTGATTGTGTTTGAAACAGCACGTTCGCTAGCAAACCCCAGCTGCGCCACACGCTCGGCTCCCGCGCGTGTGTCTATGTGTGTTTACTAAATGAGGGCTGGGAAAACACAGACAGCCCGGGGTCGGTGTTCACCGCGGGGTTGTCATGGCAGCGCGGCTCTTGCTCCAGCTTTTAGACGTGAGCACACGCGGCGCTAGCGAGTGACTCATTTCGACGTGTGTAGCGCTACACCTGTGTGAGACAACAGCAGCCAGCTGTTCAACTCGCTTCTGCGGTAAACGGAAAACAGATTGGAGTAAATATTAGCTTGCAAACGATCGCCTCGGATGTGATTATGATGTCTCAAGGAGAGGGAAAACATTCCTATTCAAGTCTAGATGAAATTAAAGGTGATAAAAGAGAATAAAATCATGCAATTACAGGAGTTTGGGGCAGGACTATCTGTTCGACCAATCGAGAGGTCATTTACATATACATAACAGCGATCGCTTACATTTACAGCTTAAAAAAAGCTAAACTATGTAAGCTTGTTTTAGAATAAAAAATAAAAAGTTTTCACAATTGTGACTTTCTTTCAGAATTGTGAGATATAAACTAAGCTCACAATTGGCGTTTTCTCACAATTGCAACATTATTTCTCAAAATTGAGACTATATCAGAGTTTATTTCTCAAAATTGAGACTATATCAGAGTTTATTTCTCAAAATTGAGACTATATCAGAGTTTATTTCTCAAAATTGAGACTATATCAGAGTTTATTTCTAAAAATTGAGACTATATCAGAGTTTATTTCTCAAAATTGAGACTATATCAGAGTTTATTTCTAAAAATTGAGACTATATCAGAGTTTATTTCTCAAAATTGAGTCTATATCAGAGTTTATTTCTCAAAATTGAGTCTATATCAGAGTTTATTTCTCAGAATTGAGACTATATCAGAGTTTATTTCTAAAAATTGAGACTATATCAGAGTTTATTTCTCAAAATTGAGACTATATCAGAGCTTATTTCTCAAAATTGAGACTATATCAGAGTTTATTTCTCAAAATTGAGACTATATCAGAGCTTATTTCTCAGAATTGAGACTATATCAGAGTTTATTTCTCAAAATTGAGACTATATCAGAGTTTATTTCTCAGAATTGAGACTATATCAGAGTTTATTTCTCAAAATTGAGACTATATCAGAGTTTATTTCTCAGAATTGAGACTATATCAGAGTTTATTTCTCAAAATTGAGACTATATCAGAGTTTATTTCTAAAAATTGAGACTATATCAGAGTTTATTTCTCAGAATTGAGACTATATCAGAGTTTATTTCTCAAAATTGAGACTATATCAGAGTTTATTTCTCAGAATTGAGACTATATCAGAGTTTATTTCTCAAAATTGAGACTATATCAGAGTTTATTTCTCAGAATTGAGACTATATCAGAGTTTATTTCTCAAAATTGAGACTATATCAGAGTTTATTTCTAAAAATTGAGACTATATCAGAGTTTATTTCTCAAAATTGAGACTATATCAGAGCTTATTTCTCAAAATTGAGACTATATCAGAGTTTATTTCTCAAAATTGAGACTATATCAGAGTTTATTTCTCAAAATTGAGACTATATCAGAGTTTATTTCTCAAAATTGAGACTATATCAGAGTTTATTTCTCAGAATTGAGACTATATCAGAGTTTATTTCTCAAAATTGAGACTATATCAGAGTTTATTTCTAAAAATTGAGACTATATCAGAGTTTATTTCTCAAAATTGAGACTATATCAGAGCTTATTTCTCAAAATTGAGACTATATCAGAGTTTATTTCTCAAAATTGAGACTATATCAGAGTTTATTTTTAAAAATTGAGACTATATCAGAGTTTATTTCTCAGAATTGAGACTATATCAGAGTTTATTTCTCAAAATTGAGACTATATCAGAGTTTATTTCTCAAAATTGAGACTATATCAGAGTTTATTTCTCAGAATTGAGACTATATCAGAGTTTATTTCTCAAAATTGAGACTATATCAGAGTTTATTTCTCAAAATTGAGACTATATCAGAGTTTATTTTTAAAAATTGAGACTATATCAGAGCTTATTTCTCAGAATTGCGACTTTATTTCTCAGAATTACGACTATTTTGTCAGAATTGAGACTTTATTACTCAAGATTGAGACTATATCAGAGTTTATTTCTCAAAATTGAGACTATATCAGAGTTTATTTCTCAGAATTGAGACTATATCAGAGTTTATTTCTCAAAATTGAGACTATATCAGAGTTTATTTCTCAAAATTGAGACTATATCAGAGTTTATTTTTAAAAATTGAGACTATATCAGAGCTTATTTCTCAGAATTGCGACTTTATTTCTCAGAATTACGACTATTTTGTCAGAATTGAGACTTTATTACTCAAGATTGAGACTATATCAGAGTTTATTTCTCAAAATTGAGACTATATCAGAGTTTATTTCTCAGAATTGCGACTTTATTTCTCAGATTTGCGACTTTATTTCTTCAAATTGTAACTTTATTTCTCGGAATTACGATTTAATATCTCAGATTTTATTTCTCAGTATTGCGACCTTATTACTCAAGATTGAGACTATATCCGAATTTATTTCTCAAAATTGCGACTTTATTCCTCAGAATTGCGACTTTATTGCTGAAAATTGAGACTATATCAGCATTTCTTTCTCAGAATTGAGACTTTATTTCTCAAAATTGAGACTATATCAGAGTTTATTTCTCGTAATTCTGACTTTATATCTCAGAGTTTATTTCTCAGAATTGCTACTTTATTTCTCGAAATTGAGACTATATCAGAGTTTATTTCTCAGAATTACAACTTTATTTCTCAGAATTATGACTTTATTTTGTCAGAATTGCGACTTTATTACTCAAGATTGAGACTATATCAGAGTTTATTTCTCAAAATTGCGACTTTATTCCTCAGAATTGCGACTTTATTGCTGAAAATTGAGACTATATCAGAGTTTATTTCTCAGAATTACGACTTTATTTCTTCGAATTGCAACTTTATTTCTCGGAATTCTGACTTTATATCTCAGAGTTTATTTCTCAGAATTATGACTTTATTTTGTCAGAATTGCGACTTTATTTCTCGGAATTCTGAATTTATATCTCATAATTTATTTATCAAAATTGCGACTTTATTCCTCAGAATTGCGACTTTATTGCTCAAAATTGAGACTATATCAGCGTTTATTTCTCAGAATTGTGACTTTATTTCTCAGATTTGCGACTTTATTTCTTCAAATTGTAACTTTATTTCTCGGAATTACGATTTAATATCTCAGATTTTATTTCTCAGAATTGCGACTTTATTTCTTTAAATTGCAATTACGACTTTATATCTCAGAGTTTATTTCTCAGAATTGCAACTTTATTACTCAAGATTGAGACTATATCAGACTTTATTTCTTCAAATTGCAACTTTATTTCTCTGAATTACGACCTTAAATCTCAAGACTTTATTTCTCAAAATTGAGACTATATCAGTGTTTATTTCTCAGAATTGCAACTTTATAACTCGCGATTGCAAAAAAAATTATCGCTAAAATTATCTTTTTATTTTTTATTCAGTGGTGAAGACAAGCTTCCATATGAAACAAAAGTGCAGCTTTTTTAATTAATTTAAAATTGACAACATTTTACAAATTATTTTACAACAAAGTGTACAACATGTTTAAAAAGTAGAAATAAATAACAAAATATGTTTAATATAAATGTATCGAATATTTTTAAATGCTTAAAAATGATACAATTAATTTGAGGTATTTGACAAGTTCCTGTCTCTACAAAAAGTGAGTAAAAGATGGAATTAGTTTCCATCCTACCTGCGAGAATGCAATTCCAAATGTTACTCCAGCGATAATGCCCATGTTAGTCTCAATAAAGGTCGTCACTAGCTCATAGCAGCCCTGAAAACAAAAGAATCATTAGAAATAGATGAATATAAAGACAGTCCGTCTGTGTGTTTGTATGAGTGTGTGTGTGTGTGTGTGCTACCTGCTGATAGACTTTGGTGGGCGCTATGGTGGCGTTTCGCAGGTCTGAGGCATTGCAGTCGGAGACGTTAGCGCAGCAGCTCGGAGGAAGTCCATTCACAGGGTAATAAACACTGGAGAACCAGCTGGTGTAGTTCAGAACACCACAACAACGCAACTAAAGACAGTAAATACAGTGAAAAAAAACTGTGAAAATCATGAATGACGGAGTGCAAACAAATCTGAACTAGCAAGATGTGGGAAAGTTTCACAAAACTTCAAACTAAGGCTGCGTCTCAATCAGCTCTAGTTCAGTGGTCAGGGCACTGATCAGGGATCAGCCCATTGACTCGTGTCCTGACCACTGAACCAGGAGCTGATTGAGACGTGAAGGCCAAACTTTTCACGGGAGCACAACGTGCATGTTGAAACAAAGCAGATAGAGCAACCATTGAGTACCATAGTATATTTCCCCTACTATGGTAATCTGCTTGGTTACAAACATTCTTCAAAATATCTTCCTTTGTGTTCAGCAGAACACATACAGGTTTGGAACAACTTGAGGGTTAGTAAATTATGACAATTTTAATTTTTGGGTGAACTATGTCTTTAATACTCTTGCCAAGAGATGCTTACATTCAAAATTATATATTTTTTTGTCTGTAATGCAGCTAATTTTTGTTTATTATGAATTTTTTTTAAATTGAAAGAGAACACAATATTTAAACAATGCTTAGAGAGTATTTGTGTGTGACTTGAGTTCTGAGAACTTGGCTCAAAGTTCATTAAAACAACCATTTCAAAGCTGAAATTATTTTCTTTTTTATATATTATAGTTAGAATATGTATAACTCAATGTTTAAACTGATTTGGAAAGCTGAATAATCGTTCAAATGTACTGATTAGTCGCCGATGACAATAACAATAATTAGTCGATTAATTGTTCTAATAATCGTTAGATTAATCGATTATCAAAATAATCGTTTGTTGCAGCCCTACTTAGCAACACCCTAGCAACTACCCAGAACCTCAGCTAGCAGTCTATTTAAGCTATAACTTCGGTCTCTTCAGTCAAGGCTTTATCTGTTCCGACAGCAAAGTTTGTCTGTATAAACTCTCCTTTTTATAGTATGCCGATAATTAAAAACATATTTCCCAGTTATCCATTAACACACATCACATGATGTTAAGCAGGGTTTGAACGTACACTCCTCTGGACTTTGTCCACCGCGATGCTTCTCTCATCCTGGGTGTTGTAGTTCTGAACAGCCTCGTTGTACGTCCTCAGAAAGGTGCCTTTGATCTGAGGGAACACACACACACACACACACACACTCCTTCAGATGTCACCAGAACAAGCCCTCCTAGTGCGAGACAGATGGAGATCCCTGAGACGCATTATGGGTCACAGCCGGAGAACCTGCGTGTGCGCGTCTCACCTCATGACGGAAAACAAAGCCCGAGATGCCAGCGACCAGCTCTGCCAGGAAAACCAGAGACAGGAACATGGCGTACTACAGACAGAGAGAGCGAGAGACACATTAGGGGTGTCCAGTGTAAAGTCTGCTCTTACAGCAGCGAGCTCTCACCAGTTTGAGCATCCATGGACTCCCGCGGCACGTGGCGAAGCATCCGAACAGCCCGAACACGATGATGGTAGTCCCGGTCCCGATGAGCACGTAGGGAGCATTGGTGGAGTTTTCAGCGATCAGAGAGATGTACGGACCCAAGATGAACTTCCCCCATAATCCCACCGCCAGCAGGATCGCCCCTGTGATCTAGAGAGAGAGAAAAACATCCCTTCAGGTGAGGACTGGTACAGCTTTGCTACCATCTAGTGGACAACACATATTCATTTGATCACAGTATCCTCCTGGGACCAAGTTTTTTGAATTTAGTATTTTTTTATGTCATTACATTGTTTAGAGCATAAGAAACAAATGGAATAAAAAAACATTTTTGAAAATGATATTTTATTCATATGTTATGATGTGTCCTCTGTAGTGACAGCAGGACTCAGTTGTTAAAAAAAATAAAATGACATGAAATTGCATGTATAGGCAAAAACAATGGGATTTATTTTTAATTCACCAATCAATTTTTAGGTTTCAGGGTTTTTTTTTAAACAAACTTTATTTAAAGATGATTCTGAACTATGTTATGAAAGATATAATGAAATGCATTCATTAAATATGAGGGTAAAATGACAATACTTGGATTTTCTCATTCAATACAATGCATATATTCACTGCATCTAATTTGCATATTAATGTGTTCTTGGTGCAACATGTAATGAGAAAAGAAGTGTAATAATGGGAGGAATAATTGGCAACATTTTCATAATAATATCTAATATTTCATAGGAATATTGATATGTAATTTCTTTCCCTGTTCACTTGTTATGTCTCCAGAATGCCTGATAAACATGATTTAACTCCTGGTGTCACTACAGTGCTCATTTATGAAATCAATGCCCTGTTTTGTAACAGAAAGTCATATTTTGATTAGAAACCCCATAACATTTTCCTGAGATGTTGATTTATAACAAACAATTTGAAAATTAATCAGATTAATTAAAGCAAGCAGCTGTTCTGGGTTCTCCAGTGGATTTTGTCAAAAAGAATCATATCTGTTTTTTTAAACGCATGTAATATCACTTTTTTAATAGCCTAATGTTTTTACTCTACAGTTGTGCAGTTTTAAGGGGACATATGGACATTTTAAAATGTATTTGCCAAAATTAGTAATGATATTTATATACAGGTTTATTTAAAATAGCAACATTTTATGTAAATTTCACATTAAATATCTAAATTTCTCAGTTTAATTCATGGTGAAAACATGAATGTGCATATTAGTGGAAGTTTTCTGCCATCTACTGGAAAACAAACACTTTTGCTAGTTCTCAATAGTTTGTGCATGAATGCAGATGCAATCACTTGTTATTTGTGTTTAGGCTGTAATGTGGCGTAGGTGCTATTTTTGTATAGTGTAACTATCATCAGCCTTTTAAAAAAAATTTATAATAATAATATCATGACCATAATGACGGGGTAGAATGGACTGGACATCATATTAAACAATAAAAATTAAAAAACATCAATGCATTAAAAAAATAAAACAGTACCAGTGTTTCCGCAACTTAGACTGAAAACATGTTGTGCTAAACCTTCATACAAGGGCACCAATTCAAATCTTGCCTAGGGCAGCAAATTGGTCAGGGCCGGCCCTGGTTATTGTGATTTATGATTAGAGAGAACGATCAGAGCTCCTCTCCCGCTCTCTGTCTTCAAAATAAGCATTCTTAGCTTTCTAATATTTCACATATTACGTTAATCAAAATCAAAAGGTCAGAAGACCGAATCCATGTTGCACGTGGCGCCATCAGACGATGTTTTCCTTTAATTATCGCTGGGTGTGATTTGTGCTCAAAAAACGTTGACTCTTCTCTGACCAGCTGACATAAAGCATACTTTGAATAAGTGGGAGACAAATGATATTCAGTTATGAAGTGTTTTCTGTGTGTTGATATCTTTCTCGATGTTCTAACAGACGGGATTCGCACACAACGCGTCTGCTAATGTCCGATTCGTGACCTAATGACTCCTTTGAACCGAATCATTTTAACGACTGGTTAGAACAACTGATCTGGGCTGCGTTTCCCAAAACCATCGTAAGCTTAAGTTGATCATAGAACAATTGCCACCAATGGCCGGTCTCTACGATCAACTTAGGCTTACGATGGTTTTGGGAAACGCAGCCCTGTCCAACACTGAACTCACGAATCAGTTTAATCATTTACTCAGAACACATCTGAAATGAGAACACAAGTGTGCTCACCCAATTTAGCAAGAGTGGGTGTGACCGGACGCGATTCGCGCGAGTGATTTACATGTTAAGTCAATGCAGAGAAGCGAAATGGCATTCTGCGGCGCGATTCGCGCGATTGAGGCTGCGAGATTCGTGCGATTCACGTGATTGAGGCGGCGAGATTCGTGCGATTCGCGCGATTGAGGCGGCGAGATTCGTGCGATTCGCGCGATTGAGGCGGCGAGAATGACGCGAATTGGGCGTTTTGAACACGTGATTCGCGCAAAATCTGAACTTTGCCGGATATTTCGCGCCGCGTTAACCAATCTATGTCAGCCATTTCACAACGAGACTGGAGCAGAAAAAAAGAGCCAGAGCCAGCGGCAAATGTGAGAAGGACTAGCCGAGGAAAGGCGGGTCTCGCCGGGTAAACGAGTGCGGAATGTCCCTGATCACCTGGATCTCACAACTCCGAAAACGCCAGATAAAATGCTCAAATAGGCACTCTTTTTATAAATTAACCACAGATTTGAGCTTTAAACAACTATATTATCGCCTGAAAAAGTCTTTAAACTACGTTTTGTCACACATTAATAGTAGTATTTTTTACAAAAAAGACGTCAAGTGACCGAGACCAGCTGGCTCATATAGGCTCATATAGGGCAGATGCCCCTCCCATGACGCGAATTCGCGTCTGTTGTGTAGTTGTCACACGCGAATTTCACGCGCGATTCGCGAATGAAGCGAGTAAACTCAAAATGTTCAAGCGTCCACCTTCGCGCGAATCGCGTCCGGTGTGAACGCCACAGAAGAGTTAGTTTTAATTATCCACAGTCTTTCAGCTTATTTATGTTCACAATGTGTAGTAAAATAAATAGCCTATAAATCATTTAGTCTGGACTGGAGTGAGGTGAACCCAGAACAAAGTTGTTATTAACTAGCTGATCATTTTATGAAATTGTATATGGCAAAAAAATTTGGCTATTTGTTAATTTTTTTAATACTACTTTTAATACTGATATGATTATATACCAAAACAATAATCTGTAAATAGTGTACAAATTAGGAACAAAAACAAACATCAAGGTATCAAAATAAGATAAGCAAAAATTACAAACTTTTATTGAATTTATTTAAAATGTATTGTCAGGAGTAGGCCTATTGCGCTTGCAGATCACTTTTTTTACTGTGCTTGTGTGTGTGTGTGTGTGTGTGTGTGTGTGTGTGTGTGTGTGTGTGTGTGTGTGTGTGTGTGTGTGTGTGTATGGATGACCATGTCTGTCAGCCACCACCGAAGACCATTTTTGACCCAGGAAAAACCCTGTTAACATAGCTAAAACTATTAAAAAAATATTTTCCATAATTCAAATAAAGCTAAAATATAAATATTAGGTGGTGTCGCAATTAATCACATCTAACATAAAGGTTTGTAAAAAATAAACACGCATTATATATTTACAAACGATTGTTAGATGCGATTAATCGATTTGACAGTACTAATTAAATATGAGAAGACCTTAAACTTGTTAAAAAATAGCAAATTGTGGAACTAAAATGTAAAAAAAAAGCTAAATATGAATAATAAAAATGACAAAACACATAAAATTACCAATATTTAAACGTAATAAATACAACAATAGCATTGAATATTAGCTGTGCTAGTTTCATGGTAAATTATTTAAACTAATTTAGCTTTAAATCAATATTTGTAATGTCCTAAACGCTGTAACATTAACATGTTAGGTTTGTTTTGTGTTGTTTACATATGAAAATGATCGTATACTATCCGTATACTATCCGTCCTACATAGTATCGTAGTATGTTGATCTAAAGATACCCGGATGGTCTACTATTTCTGTTTAGAATTCGAGCAGATCCGCGCCGACTCTAACGGCTGATTAGAACTACAAACGCGGATAAAATGTGTTAAAAACTACAAACATGGCGGATGTGCGAGTCCGAAGGTTTAAGAGAGAGGTAAATAAAAGGGTTTGATTGATCAATTATCCGCATAACGTGACGAAAAGATATTTATTCAATATTATCCACATTATATTTCATCTGCAGTAGCATTGTGAGCTTTTGTAATGATACGTTTAGACATTAACTTTTAAAGGCATCATTATATTTAAACTGCAAACACATGAGGAGAGTCTCCGCATTAAAGACACAGATCAACGTGTGTTTACATTTCGGTAGGAAATGAAACTGAATGTGGAAGATTTGAACTGTGGCGATGATTGACAGGGCAGTTTAAACGGTGACGACACGTTACTAAGCAACAGTCTGAAGGAGTGTGTCCCAAAGCTTGCCTACTCTGCTACACACTCAAAAGTCACACAAAGAGTACATACTTTTAGGTCGTAGGCGAATTGGCTTTATGCTCCGCTGCACTACTTCCTGAACTTCAGCCAGCTCCTTTGTTTCCTGTCTGCCATTATTGGACAAACTGATTAATCCAGGTGTGCCTGACCTCTGTAGTCACAACAACAATAATCAGACACACCTGGATTAATCAGTTTGTCCAATAATGGCAGACAGGAAACAAAGGAGCTGGCTGAAGTTCAGGAAGTAGTGCAGCTGAGCATAAAGCCAATTGGGACGTTGGAAGTGTGTATATATATAAATGTGAGTTTAGTGAGTTAACCAGAAGAGGGCGCTAGTGTATTTACTCCTCACTAGAAGGTTCTGTGAAACGCACCACTCTTTATGGGGTGTCACGTGATTCGAGCTATATCGGCCTAACGGAGACCGAGAATGTTTAAATGTTCTTATGAAAATAGCCTAAATAAACATAATAAAAGACTAGCATGTATCTAAGCATGTTTGCACTGCAAACAAAATATGACAAACAACAGATTTAGCTCAAAAAGAGATGACAAAACAACAAAAATAAGATAATATTTGCCTCTCTTAAGAGATCTAGACGGTTACAAGACTTACTTACAAAATGTGCCTCGTATTACCATGTTTTGGACACCATGTACCATAATCTGCTAAATTGGTAGAATGATTAGCATATTCAAATACCATCATTTTGGGGGGCATTTAGCCTATTTAACAACATTTGAGTGTATATTTTTCAAAATATACAGACCCTGCTGAAAAATCCAGCTAAAACCAGCCTAAGCTGGTTGGCTGGTCTTAGCTGGTTTAAGCTGGAAGTAGCTGGTTTTAGCAGCCTGGCTAAACTGGTCTCTCAGCCTGATTTAGCTGGTCAAGCTGGTTTTAGATGGTCTCCCAGCCTGATTTAGCTGGTCAAGCTGGTTTTAGCTGGTCTCCCAGCCTGATTTAGCTGGTTAAGCTGGTTTTAGCTGGTCTCCCAGCCTGGCTTATCTGGTCAAGCTGGTCTTCCAGCCTGGTTTAGCTGGTTTTAGCTGGTCTCCCAGCCTAATTTAGCTGATGAACATTTTACCTAATTACAAATTAATCAGATTACATGGTCCATATACAGATATAAATTATTTGTCTAAACACCCAGTGGCAGAAAAAATAGGGACAGTCAGCCAGCCTGACCAGCTAAGACCAGCCTGACTAGCTAAAATCAGCGAAGACCAGCTAAAACCATCAAAGACCAACAATTACCAGCTAAGACCAGCCTGACCAGCTAAAATCAGCGAAGACCAGCTAAAACCATCAAAGACCAACAATTACCAGCTAAGACCAGCCTGACCAGCTAAAATCAGCGAAGACCAGCTAAAACCATCAAAGACCAACAATTACCAGCTAAGACCAGCCTGACCAGCTAAAATCAGCGAAGACCAGCTAAAACCATCAAAGACCAACAATATCCAGCTAAGACCAGTTTGACCAGCTAAGACCAACAATATCCAGCTAAGACCAGTTTGACCAGCTAAGACCAGTTTGACCAGCTAAGACCAGCCTGACCAGCTAAAACCAGCTAAGACCAACAATATCCAGCTAAGACCAGTTTGACCAGCTAAGACCAACAATATCCAGCTAAGACCAGTTTGACCAGCTAAGACCAACAATATCCAGCTAAGACCAGTTTGACCAGCTAAGACCAGTTTGACCAGCTAAGACCAGCCTGACCAGCTAAAAAAAAATTCAAAACCCCTCTAAAACCAGTCTGATAAACCAGCTATGACCAGGCTGGGAGACCAGCCAAAACCAGCCTGACCACCTTAGGCTGGTTTAAGATGGATTTTTCAGCAGGGTAATTCAATGTTTTCACTGTTAGCTAAGTGCTAATGACAAACTGTGACGGTATTTAGCCTATTTAACAACATTTGAGTCTATATTTTGCTATAGTTTTTGTACTAATTCACTCAAATGTTGTTAAATACCATCATAGTTTGTCGTTAGCATAAGCTAACAGTGAAAACGTATATTTTGCTATGATTTTTTGGGGCATTTAGCCTATTTAACAACATTTGAGTGTATATTTTGCTATACTTTTTGTACTAATTCAATGTTTTCACTGTTAGCTAAGTGCTAATGACAAACTGTGACGGTATTTAGCCTATTTAACAACATTTGAGTCTATATTTTGCTATACTTTTTGTACTAATTCACTCAAATGTTGTTAAATACCATCACAGTTTGTCATTAGCATAAGCTAACAGTGAAAACATTGAATTAGTACAAAACGTATAGCAAAATATTCACTCAAATGTTGTTAAATAGGCTAAATACCTTCATAATTTGTCGCTAGCATAAGCTAACAGTGAAAACGTATATTTTGCTATGATTTTTTGGGGTATTTAGCCTATTTAACAACATTTGAGTGCATATTTTGCTATACTTTTTGTACTAATTCAATGTTTTCACTGTTAGCTAAGTGCTAATGACAAACTGTGACGGTATTTAGCCTATTTAACAACATTTGAGTGTATATTTTGCTATAGTTTTTGTACTAATTCACTCAAATGTTAAATACCGTCACCGTTTGTCATTGGCATAAGCTAACAGTGAAAACATTGAATTAGTACAAAAAGAATAGCAAAATATACACTCAAATGTTGTTAAATATGTTAAATACCATCATAGTTTGTCGTTAGCATAAGCTAACAGTGAAAACGTATATTTTGCTATACTTTTTTGAGGTATTTAGCCTATTTAACAACATTTAATATACGTTTTCACTGTTAGCTTATGCTAACGACAAACTATGATGGTATTTAACATATTTAACAACATTTGAGTGTATATTTTGCTATTCTTTTTGTACTAATTCACTCAAATGTTGTTAAATACCATCACAATTTGTCATTAGCATAAACTAACAGTGAAAACATTGAATTAGTACAAAAAGAATAGCAAAATATACACTCAAATGTTGTTAAATATGTTAAATACCGTCACCGTTTGTCATTAGCATAAGCTAACAGTGAAAACACAAAAAGTATAGCAAAATATACACTCAAATGTTGTTAAATATGCTAAATACCGTCACAGTAGCCTTAGCATGCTGCTAATGACATGATAACAAACACTACGGCACACTAAATGGGTTAAAAATTATAATTTTTTAACATTGTTTGGATATGGTATCATGTTTTGTAAGATATTTCAATATATTTCAAAGTACCATGGTATTCAAATCTGATCCACAATATATTTTGATGGTAATACGTTGTCTAAAGTAAATACGTTTGTAAGTTGATGACGCAACGTTGTTTGCATATTTGAATATGCTAATCATCCAGGTTATATCATTTTAATCATCTTTACCTCAGAAACTAGGGGAAACGATCGAGTTGCGGCTGTTGTCAGTGTTTATTAAGGTTTTATCAGCAGTCTGGAAGGCCGGCGGGAGAAAGTCCCTGTCAGCTTGTGTTGAACTAGCCGGCTAGCGGACGGATCACAGATTCCACATGATGGACTGAACACAGATCAGCACGTACGAGACGTTTCTGTGTGAAATCATGTCTAAAATGTCCTGACTAGCATCCACGCATCCGAGCGCACACACAATGCTACCCACAGAAACGGCCATGAATATGTGAACCCAACATCCTACTCAGAACAGCAGCGCTAAGATGCCGTCAGCTCGCCACCTCTGAAAGAGTCATAGCTCTCACGGATGCGCTAATGATGGTGTGCACAAGCAAAACACAAAACCTAGCTGCTTATAACCTTATGAGTGAGTAATTAATGCTCTAGCATGGGCAGCCTCATATAAATAGAGATATCAGTTCCAAATAGAAGTTTGGGATTAGCATGTTGCTAAGCTAACAGCGCAACACAATACTCAAATTAACACAAAATATGAATAGCAAAATATACATACATACACAAATATTATGAATGTTAAATACTGCCACGGTACTTAGCATAAGCTAACAGTGAAAATAGTGAATTAGTACAAAAACTATAGCAAAATATACACTCAAATGTTGTTAAATAGGCTAAATACCGTCATAGTTTGTCGTTAGAATAAGCTAACAGTGAAAACGTATATTTTGCTATACTTTTTTCAGCCTATTTAACAACGTTTAATATACGTTTTCACTGTTAGCTTTTGCTAACGACAAACTGTAACGGTATTTAGCCTATTTAACAACATTTGAGTGTATATTTTGCTATACTTTTTGTACTAATTCACTCAAATGTTGTTTAATACCATCACAGTTTGTCCTTAGCATAAGCTAACAGTGAAAACATATATTTTGCTATACTTTTTTGGGGCATTTAGCCTATTTAACAACATTTGAGTGTATATTTTGCTATACTTTTTGTACTAATTCAATGTTTTCACTGTTAGCTAAGTGCTAATGACAAACTGTGACGGTATTTAGCCTATTAATCAACATTTGAGTGTATATTTTGCTATACTGTTTGTACTAATTCACTCAAATGTTGTTAAATACCGTCACCGTTTGTCATTAGCATAAGCTAACAGTGAAAACACAAAAAGTATAGCAAACTATACACTCAAATGTTGTTAAATATGCTAAATACCGTCACAGTAGCCTTAGCATGCTGCTAATGACATGATAACAAACAATACGGCACACTAAATGGGTTAAAAATAAAAAAACATTAACATTGTTTGGATATGATATCATGTTTTGTAAGATATTTCAATATATATCAAAGTACCATGGTATTCAAATCTGATCCACAATATATTTTGATGGTAATACGTTGTCTAAAGTAAATACGTTTGTAAGTTGATGACGCAATAATTGGCAACAAAAATATATTTAATGATAATATAAAAATACCATTTTTGGGGGGCATATACCATACTGAGACCACATATATTGGCTAAAATAATAAATTTTTCATTCAGTTAGAACATTTCCTTTGGTGATTAGCATGCTTATGACGCCTTAAAACGCTTTGTAGGTTTGAGAGAGCGCTGCACAGAGAGAGGTACAGGAAGAGTTGTACACATCCTAAACTCGATGGTACCACCATTTTGTCATTCAGGCCATGTCCACCATCGCTCAGAGGACACAATGTCCCGTCTCCATCTCACACTGAGACACAGAGAGATGGAGAGAGAGAGAAGGAGAAAGTAAACAGATGGTGTGACTCATCAGGGATGAGAGAGAGAGAGAGAGAGAGAGAGGGGGGGGGGGGCTTAACTTTCAGGAAGGAAAGCGTAAAGTGCGAAGAACTTTGACATCCCTTGATTCCTCAGCTCTACCGTCTTATTATTATTATTATTATTATTATAGCTGTATATTAAAGCTGTGGATGAGGGAGTTTTGGGAAAACATTGCTGGGTCATATTTCACCTCTAAAATCTAAAGAAAAATAAATAATATACTGCATTATAAATTCGGACTTGTGTGTAATTCTTATTATTCCCACTGTCATTTAAATATAATATAATATACATTTTTATAGCATCACTCTCATTACCATAACACAAACAAACAAACAAACAAACAAACAAATTACTTAATTAACATAATGTAAATAAATACCATCATTACCATAATGGAAAAATAAAATATTATCAAAATAAATAAATAAATACCATAATGGAAAAATAAAAGATTATCATAATTAATAAATAAATAAAATCATTACCATAATGGAAAAATAAAAGATTATCATAACTAATAAAAAAATAAATTCCATAATGGAAAAATAAAAGATTATCATAATTAATAAAAAAATACTATCATTACCATAATGGAAAAATAAAATATTATCATAACTAATAAATAAATAAATTCCATCATTACCATAATGGAAAAGTAAAAGATTATCATAATAAATAAACAAATTAATAAATAAATACCATAATGGAAAAATAAAAGATTATCATAACTAATAAAAAAATAAATTCCATAATGGAAAAATAAAAGATTATCATAATTAATAAATAAATACTATCATTACCATAATGGAAAAATAAAATATTATCATAACTAATAAATAAATAAATTCCATCATTACCATAATGGAAAAGTAAAAGATTATCATAATAAATAAACAAATTAATAAATAAATACCATAATGGAAAAATAAAAGATTATCATAACTAATAAAAAAATAAATTCCATAATGGAAAAATAAAAGATTATCATAATTAATAAATAAATACTATCATTACCATAATGGAAAAATAAAATATTATCATAACTAATAAAAAAATAAATTCCATAATGGAAAAATAAAAGATTATCATAATTAATAAATAAATAAAATCATTACCATAATGGAAAAATAAAAGATTATCATAACTAATAAATAAATAAATTCCATCATTACCATAATGGAAAAGTAAAAGATTATCATAATAAATAAACAAATTAATAAATAAATACCATAATGGAAAAATAAAAGATTATCATAATTAATAAATAAATAAATAAATAAATAAATAAATAAATACCATCATTACCATAATGGAAAAAATAAATATTATCATAAAAAATAAATAAAATCATTACCATAATGGAAAAATAAAAGATTATCATAATAAATAAATAAATTCATAAATAAATACCATAATGGAAAAATAAAAGATTATTATAATTAATAAATAAATACCATAATGGAATCAATCAATAAATAGTGCAAAAAATATATATAATATAATAATATTTGTAATATAATATTTTTAATAGTGCATAATTCTCATTACAATAGCACAAAAAGAAATAAATAACTACAATGTAAAATAAAATCCTTCTAATAATCATAAATCAAATAAATACATAAATAAATGCCATCATTTGTATCATCGGTAATGAGAATGAGGGATATGTACTCAATTGATATGGTCCTAAAAATAGGCTTCTTTACTTATAATATATAATATATTAAATGACTTAAAGTTTTCAAATGATTTTCCAGGATGAAATATGAGTAATTTCATGAGACTCAACCAGATGTTCTTTCCTGAGCCTCTTTCTTCATTAGAGACAAATAAAGAACAGAGACGAGATGACAAGCGTCCGCTATAATGACGCAAAACTACACGGAGGACCAAACCAAAGAAATCATTCATCAGTGCTCCTGTCATCCCTCTCTCTCTCGTCTGGGAGAGCTTTCATCGGTTCATGTATTCCCTGCGAATCAAAGCCATGACTTTGGTGAGGCTTGGAGTCAGTTTTGATTCCACCCTGGAGCCGATATTAAAGCGGATCTCAGCCGCACGGTTCTGTCCCCTGACACTCGCGTTTATCTGCTAACGCAATGTGAAGCGCTCATCTCTTCAAATGAATGGCAAATTGATGCGTCTCGGCTGCGCTCGTCTTTGATATGTCACTTACACCATCTAGAGCTCACAAAAAGAAAAAAATCTATTATCGCTCTCATCACTGAGGAAAAACACTCCATGACAGCAGAGGAGGCGGCTGCCATGGCAACGTTTCCATAGTGACATGCAAATATGCATATGCATATTTCAGTAAATATTAAGTATCAGGGAGCAAAACCAGTGAGGATTCGCTCAATTACACAAATTAATAATAATTAAAACACACTATTGTATTATAATATATCAATACATTTCAGAAAAATATCCCCACAATTCTTACATATATTTTTGTATTTATTTATTAGTGCTGTCAGTGCTGTGTGCAATGTATGTATAAATATGTGCACATGCATGTATATATGTTTTTAATATTTATATACAAAATATATTCATATTTATATAAACAGTATATACATGCACATCTTCTTCGAATATACAGGGAGTGCAGAATTATTAGGCAAGTTGTATTTTTGAGGATTAATTTTATAACATTAATAATTAAACAACAACCATGTTGTCAATGAACACAAAAAACTCATTAATATCAAAGCTGAATATTTTTGGAAGTGGTTTTTAGTTTTAGCTATTTTAGGGGGATATCTGTGTGTGCAGGCGACTATTACTGTGCATAATTATTAGGCAACTTAACAAAAAACAAATTTATACCCATTTCAATTATTTATTTTTACCAGTGAAACCAATATAACATCTCAACATTCACAAATATACATTTCTGACATTCAAAAACCAAACAAAAACAAATCAGTGACCAATATAGCCACCTTTCTTTGCAAGGACACTCAAAAGCCTGCCATCCATGGATTCTGTCAGTGTTTTGATCTGTTCACCATCAACATTGCGTGCAGCAGCAACCACAGCCTCCCAGACACTGTTCAGAGAGGTGTACTGTTTTCCCTCCTTGTAAATCGCACATTTGATGATGGACCACAGGTTCTCAATGGGGTTCAGATCAGGTGAACAAGGAGGCCATATCATTAGATTTTCTTCTTTTATACCCTTTCTTGCCAGCCACGCTGTGGAGTACTTGGACGCGTGTGATGGAGCATTGTCCTGCATGAAAATCATGTTTTTCTTGAAGGATGCAGACTTCTTCCTGTACCACTGCTTGAAGAAGGTGTCTTCCAGAAACTGGCAGTAGGACTGGGAGTTGAGCTTGACTCCATCCTCAACCCGAAAAGGCCCCACAAGCTCATCTTTGATGATACCAGCCCAAACCAGTACTCCACCTCCACCTTGCTGGCGTCTGAGTCGGACTGGAGCTTTCTGCCCTTTACCAATCCAGCCACGGGCCCATCCATCTGGCCCATCAAGACTCACTCTCATTTCATCAGTCCATAAAACCTTAGAAAAATCAGTCTTGAGATATTTCTTGGCCCAGTCTTGACGTTTCAGCTTGTGTGTCTTGTTCAGTGGTGGTCGACTTTCTGCCTTTCTTACCTTGGCCATGTCTCTGAGTATTGCACACCTTGTGCTTTTGGGCACTCCAGTGATGTTGCAGCTCTGAAATATGGCCAAACTGGTGGCAAGTGGCATCTTGGCAGCTGCACGCTTGACTTTTCTCAGTTCACGGGCAGTTATTTTGCGCCTTGGTTTTTCCACACGCTTCTTGCGACCCTGTTGACTATTTTGAATGAAACGCTTGATTGTTCGATGATCACGCTTCAGAAGCTTGGCTATTTTAAGACTGCTGCATCCCTCTGCAATATATATCACTATTTTTGACTTTTCTGAGCCTGTCAAGTCCTTCTTTTGACCCATTTTGCCAAAGGAAAGGAAGTTGCCTAATAATTATGCACACCTGATATAGGGTGTTGATGTCATTAGACCACACCCCTTCTCATTACAGAGATGCACATCACCTAATATGCTTAATTGGTAGTAGGCTTTCCAGCCTATACAGCTTGGAGTAAGACAACATGCATAACGAGGATGATGTGGTCAAAATACTCATTTACCTAACAATTCTGCACTCCCTGTATGTGTGTGTAATAATTATACACATATATTATGTAAACACAAACTTATATTTTGGATGCGATTAATCGTTAAAAATATATTTTTGTTTTTATATGAACAACAACAAAAACCTTACAATATACAACGACAGTATTATATTCACATTTATTGAATTCTTTATTCATTTTTATATGGGCAAAAACCAAAGCATATACAACATTATTTATATAACTTTTATATATTATTTTTATACATTTTTATATGCAAAAAACCTAACAATATATGATAACAATATTCAAATTCATTGCATAATTTTTTTAAATAAAATTTTAAAATGTATTATTATATTGTATTGTAACTATATACCAGTCCTTCCAGAAAAATTCGGCTTTTTTGTGATGGTTGAGGGAAAAATCCTTGATTATGCGGCAGGCTTTCTTAAAAAATGTGGGATATTTATGCAATTTTATGCGATGAAATTGCGGGAACTTGTAAAAACTGCGGTTTGATGAAAAAGAGAAAAAAAGCACCACATCACAGAAAGTGCTGGGAATATTTAAGTTCTCATCTTGTTTTATTGAAGACCTTAATAAACACACGGCTCAAATTTACAAAACATTGAGTCAAACAAGTTCTGTAGCTTTACAAAAGGAATATGCTACAACTTCTGAAAAATGAATAAATAACGTCCTGTTTTACAGAGGTAGCTTTACAAAACAGACATTTGAGTGCTTCCAATGCACAAAGTGCAATCTCTTAAAGGGATAGTTCACCCAAAAATGTAAATTCTGTCATTAATGACGTCCCCTCATGTCGTTGGACACCCGTCAGACCTCCGTTCATCTTCAGACACAAATGAAGATATTTTAGTTGAAATCCGACGGCTCAGAAAGGCCTCCATTGGCTCAATGCACTGCACACTCTCAAGACCCATAAAAGTCCATCTCACTACAGCAGCTCTACAATAACTTTATGAAGCGACGAGAATAGTTTTTGTGCTAAAACCTAAATAACGAATTATATAGTGATGACCGATTTCAAAGCAGCATCATGAAGCTTCGAAGCGTATTCAGTGAGTCGATTCATGATTCGGATTGCGTGTCAAACTGTTGAAATACGTGACTTTGGCGATCCAAACCGCTGAATCGACTCACTGATTCATAATGCTCCAAACCACTCAATCGACTCACTGATTCATAACGCTCCGAACCACTCAATCGACTCACTGATTCATAACGCTCCAAACCACTCAATCGACTCACTGATTCATAACGCTTCAAACCGCTGAATCGACTCACTGATTCATAGCGCTTCAAACCACTGAATCGACTCACTGATTCATAACACTCCAAACCACGGAATCGACTCACTGATTCATAACACTCCAAACCACTGAATCGACTCACTGATTCATAACGCTCCAAACCGCTGAATCGACTCACTGATTCATAACGCTCCGAACCGCTGAATCGACTCACTGATTCATAACGCTCCGAACCGCTGAATCGACTCACTGATTCATAACGCTCCATACCGCTGAATCGGCTCACTGATTCATAACGCGCCAAACCGCTGAATCGACTCACTGATTCATAACGCTTCAAACCGCTGAATCGACTCACTGATTCATAGCGCTTCAAACCACGGAATCGACTCACTGATTCATAACACTCCAAACCACTGAATCGACTCACTGATTCATAACGCTCCAAACCGCTGAATCGACTCACTGATTCATAACGCTCCAAACCGCTGAATCGACTCACTGATTCATAACGCTCCGAACCGCTGAATCGACTCACTGATTCATAACGCTCCATACCGCTGAATCGGCTCACTGATTCATAACGCGCCAAACCGCTGAATCGACTCACTGATTCATAACGCTCCAAACCGCTGAATCGACTCACTGATTCATAACGCTCCGAACTGCTGAATCGCCTCACTGATTCATAACGTTCCAAACCACTGAATCGACTCACTGATTCATAACGCTCCAAACCGCTGAATCGACTCACTGATTCATAACGCTCCAAACCGCTGAATCGACTCACTGATTCATAACGCTCCAAACCACTGAATCGACTCACTGATTCATAACACTTCAAACCGCTGAATCGACTCACTGATTCATAAGACTTCAAACCGCTGAATCGACTCACTGATTCATAACGCTCCAAACCGCTGAATCGACTCACTGATTCATAATGCTCTGAACCGCTGAATCGACTCACTGATTCATAACATTTCAAACCGCTGAATCGACTCACTGATTCATAACGCTCCGAACCGCTGAATCGACTCACTGATTCATAACGCTCCAAACCACTGAATCGACTCACTGATTCATAACGCTCCAAACCACTGAATCGACTCACTGATTCATAACGCTTCAAACCGCTGAATCGACTCACTGATTCATAACGCTCCAAACCACTGAATCGACTCACTGATTCATAACGCTTCAAACCGCTGAATCGACTCACTGATTCATAACGCTCCGAACCGCTGAATCGACTCACTGATTCATAATGCTCCAAACTGCTGAATCGACTCACTGATTCATAACGCTCCAAACCACTGAATCGACTCACTGATTCATAACGCTCCGAACCACTGAATCGACTCACTGATTCATAACGCTCCAAACCGCTGAATCGACTCACTGATTCATAACGCTCCAAACCACTGAATCGACTCACTGATTCATAACGCTCCAAACCACTGAATCGACTCACTGATTCATAACGCTCCGAACCACTGAATCGACTCACTGATTCATAACGCTTCAAACCACTGAATCGACTCACTGATTCATAACGCTCCGAACCACTGAATCGACTCACTGATTCATAACGCTTCAAAGCTTCATGATGCTGTGTTCTGAAATCGGTCAGCTCACCGGGAAACTGCTTTGCGAGTCTTTTGCTGTTATTTTTGTTGGCCAATGGGAGTTTGCGCTTCATCATGGTGTCACTGATATCTATGGTTTCTCCACGGGGTTTGCAGCTTTTCGATGACGTTCACGTCGGGTAATTACGTCACTTCAAAGCGTTCCCATGGCAACAGGGGGAAATGGCGGCTCTTGTGTGAAGTAAACGAACATTTTTCAACTTTCTGCTAATATATATATGTGACTTTTTTGCAACGAAAATGCAGGGATTATGAAATCATGCTAGCCCTGCATATTTTGCACGTGGAAATAGGCAATTTATGCGGCGAAAGTGCGGCGTATTTGAAAATATGCGGACTTTGGCTGATTATGCATTAAATCATGCGATCGCATAATCGCGTTTTTCTGGAGGGACTGATATACACTCTAAAATAAAAAAAAGGTTCTATATGGCACCAAAAATGGTTCTTGGCTCGTAATCATAGGGGAACCTTTTTTAGTGCTATATAACACCTCAGCCAAAGAACCGCTGAAGAACAGCTGAAGAACCGCTGAAGAACAGCTGAAGCACCAAAATTGGTGCTATATAGCACTAAAAAAGGTCACTAGTTCATCAGAAAATGATTCTAGCCTGAGTTTACCCAGGCAGGAGAGGAGGAAACATGGCTCAAACCGTACCCTGAAACCACGACACACGGAGAGAGACAGGAAGTGTCCGTTTCTCTCACGGCAGCTCCGAGCGTCACCGCAGACGGAGGAGCGAGAGAACAGGGATACAGAGAGGAGCGCTTGATGAGGAGAGGACAACAGAGCGCAGGAGAAAAGCCACATCCTGCTCTTTGCATTTCAAATGCCTGATCAAAGCCACTGTTGTTCTGTGGCCTTGAATCTGCTCAAAGGGAACAAGTGTGTGTGTGTGTGTGTGTGTGTGTTACCACAGCACCAGAACAATTACAGGCTCTACATCCAACATGCTTGATATCACATCTCTGGTTTCATAAAAAGTGAAGCTAGTGAAGCACTTCACATTTAATCACGTCTGTCCCCTGGAAGGTTTAGTTCAGCTCTCGGGTGTGAGCCGTTAGTTCAGTCATCATGTCTGATCTGGGCCGTGACAGCCTCATGTAATACATGCGTCCGGAAACAGAATTGATTCGTTCACCAGTCTCGAGTCTTCTGGTTTGAGTCATTCGTTCATCAAGTCCCAGCCCCATATAGGCAAGGCTATGCAGTCACCGGAAACAGAAAAGATTAGTTCATCTCCCGAGTCTTCTCGTTCAAGTCGTTCGTTCTTTTTTCACGTGACCGCTTCCCTGTTCAGTGTCTCGCAACATATACAATATTACAGTCGTATTATTGACTGCATGTTGTAATATATTCATTATTATTAAATCATCAGAAGATATGTGCAATAAACATTTGTTATGCCTATTTGTTCTGAACAACCCAATGTGTCCAGGCTTCATAGGAAAATCAATTAAACTAGCTAAAAAAACTGAACTAAACAAACATAAAAAAAACAGAACATATGGGATGTTGCACATGCACAGTCAACACAAAATGAATGAATCGCTCTCTGAGACAACCTGTTGTTCTCAAATCATATTAAAGATTCGTTCAAAATGAACGAATCGTTCATGAACGACACATCACTAGTGGGCGGTGCTTGGCGCTGATTGGTTTGAAGTTGAAGAGTCAGGAACGCCGTTTCTGGTTCCAATCGTGCTTTGGAAATGCATGATTCGTCCAATAGGCGTCATTCGTAAATGCTGCATATTATTATGAAAAACGGCTTTTTGAAAAAGCACATTTAATAAGGAAAACATTTCTTTTTAAACATAATAGTGTGTGTGGAAGAGGTCATTGTGAAATATATTAAACAATAAATGCTGTGTTTTCATGTAATTTTACAAAATAAATTGATACATGTATTTATTTAATTGATAATGAATTAAATTAATTTGTTAATTATTAAATATATTATTTACAGAATAAACTGGTACATTTCTTTGTTGTTTTACTGAATTCATTATTTATTTAATTATTTCATTTTGAGTAATTTGGTCCTCCATAGTAGCCCACTATTTACTAGTAAATATTACAGTAATCAAACATCACAGACAATGGCAGGCAGAGAGCAGGGCAGCTGTGGCATAATGTCAATAACACTCCTATACATGACTTACAGGTTCTGCACAGTTATTGATGTAAATCCCTAAAGTACCGAAAAAGGTACCGTTGGATAACCTTCTGTAGCAAATATGTGAACTTAACATGTTTCCTAAATACCTGCAAACATATGGTATTTTTACCATGCTTATTATGGTAAAAAAATTAAATACAGCACATTTAACTTTTTTGTGTGAATCCCTTTTATCCTACAATGCATCAAATTTCCTCATTTTTGCAGTATTTCCAGTGCACATGAAACAGCGCAGTGCTCAATTTTAAACCCCCAAAGATCAACAAATCGCATAGATTAAAATCCCGCCATATTATCATAATCTATCTTGTTTTTCTTCCCTTCTTCCTAACGGTGTTGTCATACTTGAATTGTGCCGGCTCAGATTGAGCCGGTAATTTTACCTTGTCTTCCACTCCATTGCTCTCTCTCTCTCTCTCTCTCTCTCTCTCTCTCTCTCTCTCTCTCTCTCTCTCTCTCTCTCTCTCTCTCTCTCTCTCTCTCTCTCTCTCTCGGCCATTAGAGTGCCGTACATCATCATGATCCACTGCGGCTCGTCGATAAGTGCTGTTTGTTCTGAGAGCATCAGTTAGACGGCCCGCCTCGCGTTTAATGGCCGTCTCCAGCTGTCAGAGGCGCTGGCCTTTCAGCCTCATTCTCTCCCGCTCCGTTTCTGCGTCTTTATGGCACTGTCTCGCGGCTGAAAGGTCCATCTCATTATTCAGAGTCAGCTGACAGGGAAATAGAGGCTGCTGGCGGCTTAAACCAGAGCGATCTGTCCAACACTAAATTAACTGATAGCTGGAAACGACGGACGGATGTGTGGATAGATAAATGGTGAAAAATTGAAGTGGAAACAGACAGAGATAAATAACTCTTTTCTAAATAAAAGAATTTGAATTGTCCCACAGTGCATCTGTTTAAGAGTGCGGGAAATGAGAGCGCTAATGCTAATGGGGGAACTTTAGTAACTAACTCACTTAAGTACACAAGTGTACACTTTTGTCAGTACACTTTCATTAACTCACTTAAGTACACAAGTGTACATTTTTGTCAGTGCACTTTTATTAACTCACTTAAATACACAAGTGTACATTTTTGTCAGTGCACTTTTATTAACTCACTTAAGTACACAAGTGTACATTTTTGTCAGTGCACTTTCATTAACTCACTTAAGTACACAAGTGTACATTTTTGTCAGTGCACTTTTATTAACTCAAGTACACAAGTGTACATTTTTGTCAGTGCACTTTTATTAACTCACTTAAGTACACAAGTGTACATTTTTGTCAGTGCACTTTTATTAACTCACTTAAGTACACAAGTGTACACTTTTGTCAGTGCACTTTCATTAACTCACTTAAGTACACAAGTGTACATTTTTGTCAGTGCACTTTTATTAACTCACTTAAGTACACAAGTGTACATTTTTGTCAGTGCACTTTTATTAACTCACTTAAGTACACAAGTGTACACTTTTGTCAGTGCACTTTTATTAACTCACTTAAGTACACAAGTGTACATTTTTGTCAGTGCACTTTTATTAACTCACTTAAGTACACAAGTGTACACTTTTGTCAGTGCACTTTTATTAACTCACTTAAGTACACAAGTGTACATTTTTGTCAGTACACTTTTATTAACTCACTTAAGTACACAAGTGTACACTTTTGTCAGTGCACTTTCATTAACTCACTTAAGTACACAAGTGTACATTTTTGTCAGTGCACTTTTATTAACTCACTTAAGTACACAAGTGTACACTTTTGTCAGTGCACTTTTATTAACTCACTTAAGTACACAAGTGTACATTTTTGTCAGTGCACTTTTATTAACTCACTTAAGTACACAAGTGTACACTTTTGTCAGTGCACTTTTATTAACTCACTTAAGTACACAAGTGTGCACTCACTTAAGTACACAAGTGTGCACTTTCATTAACCCACTTAAGTACACAAGTGTACACTTTCATTAACTCACTTAAGTACACAAGTGTACATTTTTGTCAGTACACTTTCATTAACTCACTTAAGTACACAAGTGTACTCTTTTTTCAGTGCACTTTGTCGATTCAGCGGTTTGGATCGCCAAAGTCACGTATTTCAGCAGTTTGATACGCAAACCGAATCATGAATCGACTCGCTGATTCATAACGCTTCGAAGCTTCATGATGCTGCCTTGAAATCGGTCATCACTATATAAGTCGTTATTTAGGTTTTAGCACAAACACTATTCTTGTCGCTTCATAAAGTTATTGTAGAGCCGCTGTAGTGAGATGGACTTTTATGGGTCTTGAGAGTGTGCAGTGCATTGAGCCAATGGAGGCCTTTCTGAGCCGTCGGATTTACACTAAAATATCTTCATTTGTGTCTGAAGATGAACGGAGGTCTGACGGGTGTCCAACGACATGAGGGGACGTCATTAATGACAGAATTTACATTTTTGGATGAACTAACCCTTTAAGAGATTGCACTTTGTGCATTGGAAGCACTCAAATGTCTGTTTTGTAAAGCTACCTCTGTAAAACAGGAAGTTATTTATTCATTTTTTCAGAAGTTGTAGCATATTCCTTTTGTAAAGCTACAGAACTTGTTTGACTCAATGTTTTGTAAATTTGAGCCGTGTGTTTATTAAGGTCTTCAATAAAACAAGATGAGAACTTAAATATTCCCAGCACTTTCTGTGATGTAGAGCTTTTTTTCTCTTTTTCATCAAACCGCAGTTTTTGCAAGTTCCCGCAATTTCATCGCATAAAATTGCATAAATATCCCGCATTTTCAATCGTATTTTTTAAGAAAACGTGCCGCAAAATCAAGGATTTTTGCCGCAACAATCACAAAAAAAAGCCGCATTTTTCTGGAAGGACTGTGTAATGTAACGTCATCAGTGTTTCATATAGACATTAATATCAGTGATACTGGCCTTCATTCATAAAAAGATGCCATTACAACACACATTTAAAATATGCTGTCTTTAAGCTGTTTCTAAATTAATTTGGAGAGTAACTGAAATGATTAAAATATTAAAAACGCCGATGTTTTTAATTGCAATTAATCATGATTAATTACAGGAAAATTTTGATTAATTAGTTTTTTTTAAATTATCAATTCACAGCACTAATATTTTGTTGTGACTTGAAGTACTTAGAGTGCAGTGTTATGTTGCATTATGCGGTATTTGTCCTGAAAAGTAAATGTGATGTTTACCTCAATAAATTTAACCTCTTAACTGTCACCGTCCCACAGGTGGGACGCCTGGTGCTCTTTTTTTGATCGCCTTTTTTTCGTATCATATATTTAAGTAATTATCATAAATTAGGTATCATTTGAAAGCTTACAAACTCAAAATTCATCCTGTGAAAACAGTTTTGAAATCGGACATTGGGTTACCATGGAAACGTTACTTTAAATTATTCTAGCGGGCTCCTCCCCTAGTGGGCGGCGTCATGTTTCAGATTACAACAATTATTTTAACTACTTTATATTCAAAATCTTTTCCAATCTTGACAAAACACATATTGTCGGAAAGCTCTGAGTCTCAATGGTCCATATTTGGTGACTGTTTTGTGATGGAAGTGATATTTGGACAGAAATTTAAAGAAAATTCATCAAAAAAACCAATAAATGGAATTTCAATGACACCCGGTGACTATTTTTGGTACAGCACCTAAACAAAATCTCATGGGAACTTTAATTTTTGTGATATCAACTTCAAATTTGGAACACAAATTGGTTAGACATATGGCTTTGATTTTATAGTAATTTTAGAGTAAATTCTTTTTTGTAAAATATATATTTTATATGAAATAAAAAATATTTAGTACAGTATTTTTCATTTACAGTAAATTTAAACTTCCATAACTCTTTCATACTTTCATATTTTGAATTGCTTCAGAAATAATCTGCAGAGTGTCGTCTTTAAAACGAGACCAAACTTTGGTCTATATTCCAAAGCATTCTTGAATTACAGCCCTTTAAGTTTGGCTAGTGCATTTTCATGTGTATTCTCAAAAAGGGAGGTGACCGTTAAAGGTTTTTAAGGTCATTCCTATTTTATGTTTTATGTTCTATTATATTAACATTAAAAACACACTCTTTTTACGACTAAAATAACAGTGAAGGGTAAAAAAAAAAACTGTATTCCCAAAAATTAAAACGAAAAAAAAAAGGAATTAGCAAAAATTAAAACGGAAAAAACTGAATTTGGGAAAAAATAAAACGGATTTCATAGGGCCCTATGCAATCAAGTGTCTGCAAGTCTTATGTTGTTACATTTAAGCTTGAAACAACAACAATAATGGGGTGGGGTGGCTTCTTTTTGGCTTTGGTCAATAAGCAACCTCTAGCAATGCACTAAAACCGTTTAGCACAACTTAGCAATAGCATAATGTTCCAAAAAACACCCACTAGCATTGTTTTTTACGAGCTAATATCACTCGCATTTAACTGCTGGGCAACAACTCAAAGTTAGTCAACATAACAGCTAATACAAATAAGTTTAAATTATTACTATACAAAAAAATGAAACCTGTGCTGCTAACACACATAGCAAACATTTAGCATGCCTTTCCCCATGAGCGTGAAGCTGCTAATCACACACACAAGCATCTAGCACCACGACTCCAGCTAGTGGCTAATAATAGCATCTCGTTCATTAGCAGGCCTGTGTAAAACTGCTCACGGGGTCATTCCAGGATAACAGGACCTTAAGACAGGAATTCCTTTAAATCCCACAGTCAGGAACTAATTAGGAATATTCCAGGAATGCTAACCTTTTCAAAGTGTTGAATTGGGACTTTAATCATGCTAGTCAAAGACATTTCAATTCATACACTTTATAAAAATGCTTTTATTTATTACCCAAAACTTTCCTTCCAGCAGAAATCCTTCTAATATGCCGATTTGCAGCTCAAGAAATGCTTTTGGAAACCGTGATCCATTTCTTTCCAGGATTCTTTGACAAATTCTTTGCTGGGTTGGCTTTCTTTTACTGGTTGGCAACATTTAATAGTTATGATTTCCCATCCATTCACATTTCACACACATAATCAGAACATAACGTTCAGACTTCCAGACGAGGATTACCCTATAAAATCCCTCAGCACGACGCCAAACGGGATGTTACTGAAGAACACAGACAAGTTTAAATGACTTTAGGCAAGATTAACCACAGTTATAAATAGGGGTGCACCGATCCGATATTAGGATCGGATATCGACCGCGATCATGGGCGTCGGAGCCATTGTATGTGTGTGGGACAAGACCCACCCACTTTTTACGATCAATGATATTGGACCCACTCACTTTTATCGTCTCTAACATTCAGCACATGTGTGTTTACCTACCCCTAATCGATAAACACTTATTATACTACGGGGCCGTTGAATGCTTGAATCTGATTGGCTGATGAACGTTCTGAGGTGTGCAATTATTTTCTGGGAGATGCACAGCGAACGTAGTTCCAGCAGCTCTTGACCGCATTACAGTTCCATATCACTTCGCATAGTTAACTGTAATAATGGAAATTACAGGACTAAAAAACAACAATATGACAGACGATTTTTCTAAAGTAAATATTAATATTTACGGTGAATATAAAACGTTCAACAACTGGGCGGCAGCAGTATTAGACAGTCCAGATGAAAACCAACAGACGGAAGCGGACATCAAAGGCAAGCTTTTCTGTCTCATTACTGAAATCACACACTCGCACACGCACTACAGTTTGCACTAAAAGTGTCAGCGCTGCCCTGACCATTGATCAGTTCGCCTATATAGTGGAGCAACTTAAAGGCTACACGTGACATTTTTTCACTAGTGAGGTAATAACAGCTGTTTAGAGACGCACAGAGGGAGCCTAATTCACACAAGCACTCTCTCTCTCTCTCTCTCTCTCTCTCTCTCTCTCTCTCTCTCTCTCTCTCTCTCTCTCTTTCTAATAACTTTATTAATAACTGCAGTAGAATGCTATCAACGGCTCAAGCCTTCGTTAACAGCTTTAAAATGACGTTTCGGAACTAGCAAAAGAGCCGTTGGATGAGACGCGGAAGAAATAGTCCTACTCACAATAGCGATTTAAGTACAAAAACCGGACGAATCCCTGTAAATATATCTTCGGATCGATGTCTTGAGGTGTGGTAACCGTAGTATAAGCGGAATAATTGACGACGGCCCGTTCAATTATTAGAATAATAATGCATAATAACTCCGCTTCGCGTCGTGACCGCATCACCACCTCGGGTGTGCATTATTATTCTAATAATTGAACGGCCCGTCGTCAATTATTCCTTACTTATTAAACACATGTTAGACGCTTTATTTCCACTTTTCTAATATTTTCATCATTTTTATTGAAAATGAATGCCTTTCCGATCTGATATGTGATGGGAAAAGAGAGAAGATTGAGTTCGGCGAAAGGCGGACTCGAACCGCGGGTCGACTTGTGTCAAAACTAGACACTGTGCATCTTACCCCTACACTACTGACGCTCTCAATGATATGGCGATTCCCGTAACTTTGTCTTTCCGAACTATTCGCTTAGCAAGCAAAGCGGTAAATTTGTACTTATTGGCATCTACTCCAGTAAAAAAAAGTTCTGAGGACCCATCCACATTTTTTTTGCTTCCGACGCCCATGGCCGCGATACTGACAAAATAGCTGGATCGGGGATCGGAAAAATGAACAGATCCACAAGGTGTTTTTTTCCGTCGCAGCAGAACCTACGTCATTCGTCAGCTTCACGTGTGTCGCATGCTAGAAGCAACACGGAGCGAGCCAGAGAGTCCGGTGGGGAGGAGATGCTCCCTGCTGAAAAATCCAGCTTAAACCAGCCTAAGGTGGTCAGGCTGGTTTTGGCTGGTCTCCCAGCCTGGTCATAGCTGGTTTATCAGACTGGTTTCAGAGGGGTTTTACCATTTTTTTTAGCTGGTCAGGCTGGTCTTAGCTGGTCAAACTGGTCTTAGCTGGTCAAACTGGTCTTAGCTGGATATTGTTGGTCTTAGCTGGTCAAACTGGTCTTAGCTGGATATTGTTGGTCTTAGCTGGTTTTAGCTGGCCAGGCTGGTCTTAGCGGGTAATTGCTGGTTTTAGCTGGTCAGGCTGGTCTTAGCTGGTAATTGTTGGTCTTTGATGGTTTTAGCTGGTCTTCGCTGATTTTAGCTGGTCAGGCTGGTCTTAGCTGGTCAGGCTGGTTTTAGCTGGTCTTAGCTGGTCAGGCTGGCTGACTGTCCCTATTTTTTCTGCCACTGGGTGTTTAGACAAATAATTTATATCTGTATATGGACCATGTAATCTGATTAATTTGTAATTAGGTAAAATGTTCATCAGCTAAGTTAGGCTGGGAGACCAGCTAAAACCAGGCTGGAAGACCAGCTTGACCAGATAAGCCAGGGTGGGAGACCAGCTAAAAGCAGCTGGCCACCAACTTGTCCAGACTGGAAGACCAACTTAACCAGCTAAGTCAGGCTGGGAGACCATCTAAAACCAGCTTGACCAGCTAAATCAGGCTGGGAGACCATCTAAAACCAGCTTGACCAGCTAAATCAGGCTGGGAGACCATCTAAAACCAGCTTGACCCGCTAAGTCAGGCTGGGAGACCATCTAAAACCAGCTTGACCCGCTAAGTCAGACTGGGAGACCATCTAAAACCAGCTTGACCCGCTAAGTCAGGCTGGGAGACCATCTAAAACCAGCTTGACCAGCTAAGTCAGGCTGGGAGACCATCTAAAACCAGCTTGACCCGCTAAGTCAGGCTGGGAGACCATCTAAAACCAGCTTAACCAGCTAAATCAGGCTGGGAGACCATCTAAAACCAGCTTGACCAGCTAAATCAGGCTGGGAGACCATCTAAAACCAGCTTGACCAGCTAAATCAGGCTGGGAGACCATCTAAAACCAGCTTGACCAGCTAAATCAGGCTGGGAGACCATCTAAAACCAGCTTGACCAGCTAAATCAGGCTGGGAGACCATCTAAAACCAGCTTGACCAGCTAAATCAGGCTGGGAGACCAGTTTAGCCAGGCTGCTAAAACCAGCTACTTCCAGCTCAAACCAGCTAAGACCAGCCAACCAGCTTAGGCTGGTTTTAGCTGGATTTTTCAGCAGGGATTTCACGCTTGCCACGCCAACTAGTTCATCGCTGTTTGCAATGTCTGCAAAGTAACTTAAATGTTTCGAGGGGAGGTGGTATTACTGCAAAGTCAGGGTCTTTCCTGCATTGAACATTTTTTGACGGCCGCCAAAGCCTAATTTGAGTTATTGTGATTTACGGGTAATCAGAGCTCCTCCCCGCACACACACTCTGGGTCTTCAGAATAATCAGTGTTAGCTGTTAGCTCTCTCATATTTCACATATTAATCCAAATCAAAAGGTCGGAAGACTGAAACCATGTTGCACGTGACACATTCGGACAATTTTGTCCTTGAATTATCGCTGGGTGTGAATTGCGCTCAAAAACGTTGACTCTTCTCTGACCAGCTGACATAAAGCATACTTTCAATAAACGGGAGACAAATCATATCCAGTTATGAAGTGTTTTCTGTGTGTTGACATCTTTCTCGATGTTCTAACAGACGGGATTCGCACACAACGCGTCTGCTAATGTCCGATTCACGACCTCATGACTCCTTTGAACCGAATCATTTTAACGACTGGTTAGAACAACTGATCTGTCCAACACTGAACTCATGAATCAGTTTATTAATTTACTCAGAACGCATCTGAAATGAGAACACAAGTGTGCTCACCCAATTTAGCAAGAGTGGGTAAGAATTATTTTTAATTATCAACAGTATTTCAGCTTATTTCTGTTGACAATGTGTAGTAAAATAAATAGGCCTAGCTTACAATCATTTAGACTGGAGTGAGGTGAAACCAGAACAAAGTTATTAGCTAGCTGATCATTTTTATTAAATTGCATATGGCAGAAAATTAGACTATTTGTTAATTTGTAATGCTACTTTTTAATATTGATATGATTATAGACCAAAACAATTATCTGTAGCGTAAAAAATGATTGGTAACTGTCAGATTACTATTGTATGTTTGACCAATACACTGTTTTTTGTTTCCACTGCTACATTTTATTTATTTAAAGAAGTTTGATTACATTCTATTTTAGATTTGAATGCACAATTAAATAAGAATTCAACACTTTACATACATCTGTTATTTTGTCTTAGTTATGTTTAGTTAGTAAAGTCTGGTGCCTTTAGTCTCTTCAAGGAAGGTATAAGGTGGAAGAAATACAGTTTATTATTAATTCAACATTAGTATCGGATCGGTATCGGGTATCGACAGATACACAAAGCTCAGGCATCGGTATCGCTATCGGGACTGAAAAAGTCGGATTGGTGCAGCCCTAGTTATAAATCAACATCTGAAAGTACTGAATGTATCTCACAGATTCATCAATGAGATATTTGGCCTTTGCAATCCTCAATCAATTCCCTTGCCAACAAAGTCACTCAGAACCAATCAGACCCCAATTCAATTTCATTTCCATTTGAGGCGGAATCTTCTCTTCTGCCGTCCTCAAGAGGGTCTGATAACTGCAATAATCAGACACAGCTTTTGTTTCCTTACTGTTTACAAAACCACAATGAGTGTTGGATGCAGATAATAAAGGCAGAGATCGTGTTTCCTAGCACTTAAGACCAATCCCGGCGGAAAAACATGTTTCTGTTCTGGATGTTTACCAAACTGGAGTCTGAAATGGGCTGAATGCACTCATGGGGGGACACACCGATTCCTGAACCTTTTTGGGGTTTGAGACTTTCCTCCTTGTTAATATTAGAGAAATATTTTGCATTGATAGGAACGCGTCTCTGATGCTCCTCATCCGTATTATTCAAGCCTGGATTATACCAACACAGTCATTTAGAGGAGGGCAACAGAGCTGTGAAGATTCTTAACTCACTTAATGAGTTAATGGAAGTGTACTCACTAAAGTACTCTTGTCAGTGCACTTTCATTAACTCACTTAAGTACACAAGTGTACACTCTTGTCAGTGCACTTTCGTTAACTCACTTAAGTACACAAGTGTACACTTTTGTCAGTGCACTTTCATTAACTCACTTAAGTACACAAGTGTACACTTTTGTCAGTGCACTTTCATTAACTCACTTAAGTACACAAGTGTACTCTTTTGTCAATGCACTTTCATTAACTCACTTAAGTACACAAGTGTACACTTTTGTCAGTGCACTTTCATTAACTCACTTAAGTACACAAGTGTACACTTTTGTCAGTGCACATTCATAAACTCACTTAAGTACACAAGTGTACACTTTTGTCAGTGCACTTTCATAAACTCACTTAAGTACACAAGTGTACACTTTTGTCAGTGCACTTTCATTAACTCACTTAAGTACACAAGTGTACTCTTTTGTCAGTACACTTTCATTAACTCACTTAAGTACACAAGTGTACACTTTTGTCAGTGCACTTTCATTAACTCACTTAAGTACACAAGTGTACACTTTTGTCAGTGCACATTCATAAACTCACTTAAGTACACAAGTGTACACTTTTGTCAGTGCACTTTCATAAACTCACTTAAGTACACAAGTGTGCACTTTTGTCAGTGCACTTTCATAAACTCACTTAAGTACACAAGTGTACACTTTTGTCAGTGCACTTTCATTAACTCACTTAAGTACACAAGTGTACACTTTTGTCAGTGCACTTTCATTAACTCACTTAAGTACACAAGTGTACACTTTTGTCAGTATACTTTCATTAACAAACCTAAGTACACAAGTGTACACTTTTGTCAGTGCACTTTCATTAACTCACTTAAGTACACAAGTGTACACTTTTGTCAGTGCACTTTCATTAACTCACTTAAGTACACAAGTGTACACTTTTGTCAGTGCACTTTCATTGACTCACTTAAGTACACAAGTGTACACTTTTGTCAGTGCACTTTCATTAACTCACTTAAGTACACAAGTGTACACTTTTGTCAGTATACTTTCATTAACAAACCTAAGTACACAAGTGTACACTTTTGTCAGTGCACTTTCATTGACTCACTTAAGTACACAAGTGTACACTTTTGTCAGTGCACTTTCATTAACTTACTTAAGTACACAAGTGTACACTTTTGTCAGTGCACTTTCATTGACTCACTTAAGTACACAAGTGTACACTTTTGTCAGTGCACTTTCATTAACTCACTTAAGTACACAAGTGTACACTTTTGTCAGTGCACTTTCATTAACTCACTTAAGTACACAAGTGTACACTTTTGTCAGTGCACTTTCATTAACTCACTTAAGTACACAAGTGTACACTTTTGTCAGTGCACTTTCATTAACTCACTTAAGTACACAAGTGTACACTTTTGTCAGTGCACTTTCATTAACTCACTTAAGTACACAAGTGTACACTTTTGTCAGTGCACTTTCATTAACTCACTTAAGTACACAAGTGTACACTTTTGTCAGTGCACTTTCATTAACTCACTTAAGTACACAAGTGTACACTTTTGTCAGTGCACTTTCATTAACTCACTTAAGTACTATTTTGTCAGGTTTGAGACTTTCTTCATAGTTAATATTAGAGAAATATTTAGCATTGATATGAACGCGTCCTCCTCCCTCAAGCAGGTCTCATGGATGAGCACCTGGTCAGCTAAGAGTCCAGAGTGTCTTAAGCTTCCTTTAATAGGATTCAAGCCTGGATAATCCCAACCCAGTCATTTAGAGAAGGGCTACTGAGCTGTGAAGATTTAACTGAGTGAGCCGTATCACTTTACAGGACTTATGAATAAATGAAAACAGAAATATAATACTGCTGTATGAGAAATGCATACCAATATAATTAATATTAATATTTAAAGAGCCTCTATTATGCTTTTTCAAGGCTCCTAATTTTGTTTTGGAGGTCTCCTACAACAGGTTTACATGCTTCTAGGGCCACTCTTACTTAAGTCTACTCTTCTCTGATTGGCCAGACGGCCCAGTCTGTTGTGATTGGTCTGATTGGTCTGCTCTGTCAATAAAACATGGTAAGAACATGACATAATTTGGGTACAATATGAGGTATTACATGTTTATCAATTCAGAGTTGAAATCCAAATGTTTGTCAAAATCATACAATTGTCTTCTGACCAAACTGTTCTGCTTTAAGCGACACAACTTTGTTTTCCTTCAGATTTGACAGTGAGGATTTATCTGAATAAAGTGTTTCGATCACCCCCCCCCCCCCCCTCCAGAGGGAGCATAACACTGAAAAGAATACACAAAATATTAACAAGCTTAAGGAAAAACAAACAGAGCATCTGCGCTAAGCGCCAACGCCTCCACACACGAAAGGACAGAATACATCAGCAGCACTGCAGTATTCACCAGCAGTTTCATTTCCATAATAACACCAAAGGCCACTGGGAAAACTGGACCAGGCGAGTTCCTAATTGTCTGTTTGTAATGAACAAGCCTGGCAATGCTAATAACGCTGGCTCAGAGCAAAATAACTCAAGAGAAGGGCGACCCAAGAATCTCTAAATGGCACCAATTACAGAAGCACCGATTTTACTTGTTGGTCAAATAGGTCCAATAGCACCCTTCGATTACCATAATACTTTAGTGCTGACAGGATAATGTCCTTTCTGACAGAAGAAACACTTCTAACTAAAGGTGACGATATAGTTGGACCCAAATTTGTTCAAACAAATTGAAACAACCACAACAATTACTGTAAATCCTTTTAAATTGCTACGCAAAACAACATTAAAGCCAGTGGTGGAGGAAGTACTGCATCTCAGTACTTAAGTAAAAGAACAAATACCCCGAGATATATTTACTTAGTAAAAGTACCATAATGACAAACCTACTTAAGTAAAAAGTACCTGATTTTAAATGTACTTTAACCCTCTGGGGTACTTCGGGTCAAAAATGACCCGAAGCGTTTTATAAAAAAATGTTAATCGGAATGGTCCGACTTTATTGGTACTTGGTATATGAACACCCCAAAAAATTGGGGACAGGATTTGAAAAGTTTAAGTGGTCGTAAAAAAAATAGTCACACTCACTTCGGGTCAAAAATGACCCACATAGGAGTGAATGGGAAGTTGGCAAAAATATGAAAATACAGAGTTTTTTTGTGCATACAATCTACAAATCAGCCAGGATGCAGAAAAAAAGGACTCAAAAGTGAAGGGGTGAATCTCTAAAACAGAGTGCAAAACAGACAAAAAAACTCTCACACACACACACACACACAATAAGCTTTTGGAATGGCATGCGTTAATTTGTGTGTGCGTGTGTTTTTGTGTGTATAAGTGTGTGAGTGTTAGAGTTTTTTTGTCTGTTTTGCACTCTTGATGTTTTAGGTTTACGATTGTAAACGTCAATACTTATGAATAATTATTCATCATTTGTTCAAGCATCCAGAATTATAGCCACGGTAATAACGTTTGTAAGAAACCAAACCGTTTGTAAATCCGTCCAGATTTCAGCGAGATAAGAGTATTTGTGTTCAGATCACTCGCCTTACATCACTCGCCCGCCAGAAAGCTCGCCTGTGACAAGATGGCCGCCGCTGATGACGTTAGAGACTCCGCCGTAAGACATCAGGCCTTTATTATGGATATCTAGGGTCGTTTATGAACAGGTCATTGAATTTTTGATTCAACCGATTCATTCAAAACGCTGAAGCATTCAGTAACACACCGTTGCTGTGAGATGCGTTATGGTTCTGCTGTGATCTTTGTTTGGAACAATTTTCGCTGCAGAAATAGAACAAAAACAGTCCATATTGCATCTAAAATGTAAGTGAAATTCACTTCCGGCGAATAAGGTCAAAATACATGCAAAATACCGGCGCGATCATAGATATACACATAGATTCCTCATTAGTGCCTGCGCGGATCGGTCGAATGAGGCATCTACGTATATACATCTATGATCGCGTCAGTATTTTGACCTTATTCGCCGGAAGTTATGGCGTTGGGAATACTAGATGACATTCGTCTGATAAGAGGTAAAAAAATAACAAATACAGTTGGGTTTCTCGCAGAAACTGATGGTTTCGTGTCTTCAGACATCAGTGTGTCGCCACGAGCCGCATGGTTTAATAAAGATTTGTATGTCTGTGTGTTTTTACTCATTGCTCTTTACTCTAAAATATCCCCATTGACATCATCATACGACTATCACACTACAATAGCTGGAGTTAAACATCTTCATTTGTGTTCGACTGAAGAAACAAACACACCTCTAATGCCCTGGGGGTGAGCAGATCAACATCAACATTTCGTTTTTGGGTGAACTATCCCTTTAAGGTGCTGTTTTAAACTCTGTTTATCTCCATGGTCATATTTTAATAATCATGTGTGTGTAATGAGTGTGTAGTCTGTGTTTTATTGGTTTCATTTTGTGGGGCTTTGCAAACCTGTATTAACTCTAGTGTGGAGTTTTTCTACAATATTCACTCGTCATGACAGTAAAACAGGGCATTCTAGTCAATCTACTGCAGTATTTCCTCTCTCAATTAGCAGAAAATGTGGAAAAAATACCATCATATACCGCAAAACCGATATCATTTTGAAAAATACCGTGATATACTTTTTTGGTCATGCCGCCCAGCTCTAATTAGCACTGCAATGCAGAATAAACGAAGGAATTGAGTTTCAGATTTGCACGAGTTTAAAATGTCTATTTCTTAGTAGATTTGAAAATACGACTTTTGTAGCGCAAGTTTCTTCTATAACATCACAATGCTTTTCTAGCTGAAAAAGTATTATTTGATCTTCAAGCGTAGTGATATTCTGAATATTGCAAATATTCTTATCCTTCAGTGATGACAGTCACGCTACTATTATGCAACAACAGAAGATCAAATCTAGATTTTGAGAACAAGCCGAGCTGTTTCTTTGATTCTTCGGTGTTTAAGTGACTTGGCACTTAAGAGACGTGGCACTTTTCCATCCATTCTAATGTGTCCCTGTTGCCTTCGGTGGTCCCGGGAGAGAGTTTAGTGTGAACAGGATTCCCGTCGCTCGCTGTGATGTTCTAGCAAAGCTATTTTAAGACACAGAGACTTCTGGGATCACACATAGACACATGCCTTTCTAGGTGTGTATCAGTTACACACACACACACACTGCGAAGTCATACTGTCACATCCTGAGTTGATGAAATCTACAGATCATTACATGCTCAATCAATCAAATCGACCCATTGCGGTCTTTCCCAGGCAAACGCACACGGGGGAAAGGTGGCATTAGGTGTTGACTTACAACCAAAGCTTTAATAATGTCGACTGCATTGAAATATGAACTGAACGGATGTACTGCAATCCTGATGCTAATTTCAGCTCTACAGATGCAGATTTCTCGCATGGGGAACGTCCCGACATCTGAGGCTTTCTTCTGCATCTCTAGGTAATATCAGAGTTCACACCAAAGATTAGAAACGGTTCAAGGGACAAAAAACAATTCATTTTAAGCAGAGCGTCAAAACAAAACCCCTCCAAATGGTTAATGATGTTATCTTGTCAAATTTTGTACAAAATTAGATACAAACTATTGTAAATTTGATGCTATATGCTATTTTGTTTGTGTTACCAATTAGCAAGGTGGCATTTATTGAATTAGCTAGTTAAAGCTAGCCAAGTTTCCCCTACTAAAAATATTTAAATTGAGATTACATGATATTTCTAAGTTAAATGTATGAATTAGCTTACTCAAATATAAAAGTACAAAATAAAAATCTGCAAGTTCTGCTAACTTAAAGGGCCCTATTTTAACGATCTGAAACGCAAGTGTCAAAGCGCAAAGCGCAAGTAACTTTGTGGGCGGGTCTCGGCGCTGTTGCTATTTTCCCGGCGGGATAAATGGCTATTGCGCCCGGCGCAAATCTAAAATGGGTTGGTCTGAAGTAGCTTCATTATTCATAGGTGTGGTTTGGGCGTAACGTGAATAAACCAATCAGAGCGTCATCCAACATTCCCTTTAAAAGCAGGTGCGCAAGTTCCATTATGGATTGCTATTATTATGGCGTATTTACCAGGCGCACGCCAGGAGCGGTTCACAGCCGAGGAGACTGATGTTCTTGTAAGAGCAGTGAAAGACAGAGAAGTTGTGTTGTATGGGGATGGGAAAAACCCACCCAAAATAGCGTCGGTTAATTAGCCTGAATAATTTGTAAGCTAGATTTATGCCTATTTTTTCACATCTTCGTGGCACACCACAATGATTTTCGTCATCTCATGTGTTAATATTTTTTTAGTGTAACAATTTATGATTTGCAAAAATAACTGTTGCATCTGTGTAGATTACATGAGCAAAGTGTATGCGCGTTGTGCACGCTATATGGTCAAGCATGCGCCCTTAAAATAGCATAATGAACAACGCGCAACGCGCCACTGACTTTAGACTAGGTTTTTTCTGGTCAGTGGCGCAATTGTTTAATGGAACAGCAAAATAGCACCAGGGATTGTTTGCGCCGGAACACGCCTCCTTTTTTGCGCTGAACCGCCCAGGGAGCGCAAGTTCATTCACTAGTTTAGCGACGTGCTTCTGTGGAGGGAAAAGCGCGCTTTTAGGAATAGGAATGACACATGCGTCGGTGTACAAAGTCAATTGCGCTGGGTGCAAGATAGGGCCCAAACTGTTTAATTGATTACCTCAATTTTTTTGAGTTTTGCCGACTCATTCTGGTTTGCAGTGCTGCCTTGATTTTAAGTTTAGTCAACTTGAAATGGATAACTTGGATATTTGAGTTGGCTAAACTTAACAGTTTATGAACTTGTTTCGTTTAATTTAGACAAACTTAAATTTAACGGAAACTGGGCTGGGATTTATATTTCCCAGCATGCTTTGCCATGACACTCAAACGTGTTTTTGTGTGCAATGTTAATGTAAAATGGGTGATTTAGTAGTGTTTAATGTTTTGTTATGCTAGTTTGTTTGTGTTAACAATTAGCAAGGTGGCATTTATTGAATTAGCTAGTTAAAGCTAGCCAAGTTTCCCCTACTAAAAATATTTAAATTGAGATTACATGATATTTCTAAGTTAAATTGATGAATTAGCTTACTCAAATATTTTAATTAAAATGTCTAAGTACAAAATAAAAATCTGAAAGTTCTGCTAACTTAAACTGTTTAATTGATTACCTCAATTCTTTGAGTTTTGCCAACTCATTCAGGTTTGCAGTGCTGCCTTAATTTTAAGTTTAGTCAACTTGAAATGGATAACTTGGATATTTGAGTTGACTAAACTTAACAGTTTATGAACTTGTTTCATTTAATTTAGACAAACTTAAATTTAACGGAAACTGGGCTGGGATTTATATTTCCCAGCATGCTTTGCCATGACACTCAAAATGGACACGTGTTTTTGTGTGCAATATTAATGTTAAAGGTTCCGTTCTTCGTGATCCCACTGTTCAAACTTTAGTTAGTGTGTAATGTTGCTGTTAGAACATAAATAATACCTGTAAAATTATAAAGCTTAAAGTTCAATGCCAAGCGAGATATTTTATTTAACAGAAGTTCCCTTTCAAAGCCTACAGCGAACGGCCGGCTTGGAATACATCCTGGCACTTCCTTCATTAATTACGTCAGTAGAACAGACTAACCTCCGCCCACAAGAATACGCAAAAAAGGGGGCGTGATCTTGTTGCTGTCCCACGTGGAGAAGAGGAAGTGTCGCGTGGAGAAGAGGAAGTGTTGCGTTTGAGTGTGTTTGTCGCCATGTCGTCGAGACGCTGTTATTTTCATCCTGGAGTCAAATCACCTTTGTTTGGCTTTCCCAGGGACGCTGTAGAGATCATTGAGCGCATACATCTCCCGTTAAGAGGCGTGACCTTTCCACGTGCGCTAAGCTGCTGTCGAATCACAACACAGGAACCGCTGGCACAATCAGAACTCGTTACGTATTTCTGAAGGAGGGACTTCATAGAACAAGGAACTCATCAGCCGTTTTTAGGACAGTGAAAACAGCGGTGCACAGATGAGTACATTGTGTGAAAAATACTGTGTTTTTTTACACGCGAAACATGAACACATGTTATATTGCACACTGTAAACACAATCAAAGCTTCAAAAAAACACGAAGAACGGGACCTTTAAATGGGTGATTTAGTAGTGTTTAATGTTTTGTTATGCTAGTTTGTTTGTGTTACCAATTAGCAAGGTGGCATTTATTGAATTAGCTAGTTAAAGCTAGCCAAGTTTCCCCTACTAAAAATATTTAAATTGAGATTACATGATATTTCTAAGTTAAATGTATGAATTAGCTTACTCAAATATAAAAGTACAAAATAAAAATCTGCAAGTTCTGCTAACTTAAACTGTTTAACTGATTACCTAAATTTTTTTGAGTTTTGCCGACTCATTCAGGTTTGCAGTGCTGCCTTAATTTTAAGTTTAGTCAACTTGAAATGGATAACTTGGATATTTGAGTTGACTAAACTTAAAAGTTTATGAACTTGTTTCGTTTAATTTAGACAAACTTAAATTTAACGGAAACTGGGCTGGGATTTATATTTCCCAGCATGCTTTGCCATGACACTCAAACGTGTTTTTGTGTGCAATGTTAATGTTAAATGGGTGATTTAGTAGTGTTTAATGTTTTGTTATGCTAGTTTGTTTGTGTTACCAATTAGCAAGGTGGCATTTATTGAATTAGCTAGTTAAAGCTAGCCAAGTTTCCCCTACTAAAAATATTTAAATTGAGATTACATGATATTTCTAAGTTAAATGTATGAATTAGCTTACTCAAATATAAAAGTACAAAATAAAAATCTGCAAGTTCTGCTAACTTAAACTGTTTAACTGATTACCTCAATTTTTTTGAGTTTTGCCGACTCATTCAGGTTTGCAGTGCTGCCTTAATTTTAAGTTTAGTCAACTTGAAATGGATAACTTGGATATTTGAGTTGACTAAACTTAAAAGTTTATGAACTTGTTTCGTTTAATTTAGACAAACTTAAATTTAACGGAAACTGGGCTGGGATTTATATTTCCCAGCATGCTTTGCCATGACACTCAAAATGGACACTCAAACGTGTTTTGTGTGCAATATTAATGTTAAATGGGTGATTTAGTAGTGTTTAAAGTTTTGTTATGCTAGTTTGTTTGTGTTAACAATTAGCAAGATGGCATTTATAGAATTAGCTAGTTAAAGCTAGCCAAGTTTCTCCTACTAAAAATATTTAAATTGAGATTACATGATATTTCTAAGTTAAATGTATGAATTAGCTTACTCAAATATTTTAATTAAAATGTCTAAGTACAAAATAAAAATCTGCAAGTTCTGCTAACTTAAACAGTTTAACTGATTACCTCAATTTTTTTGAGTTTTGCCGACTCATTCAGGTTTGCAGTGCTGCCTTAATTTTAAGTTTAGTCAACTTGAAATGGATAACTTGGATATTTGAGTTGACTAAACTTAAAAGTTTATGAACTTGTTTCGTTTAATTTAGACAAACTTAAATTTAACGGAAACTGGGCTGGGATTTATATTTCCCAGCATGCTTTGCCATGACACTCAAACGTGTTTTTGTGTGCAATGTTAATGTTAAATGGGTGATTTAGTAGTGTTTAATGTTTTGTTATGCTAGTTTGTTTGTGTTACCAATTAACAAGGTGGCATTTATTGAATTAGCTAGTTAAAGCTAGCCAAGTTTCCCCTACTAAAAATATTTAAATTGAGATTACATGATATTTTTTAAGTTAAATGTATGAATTAGCTTACTCAAATATAAAAGTACAAAATAAAAATCTGCAAGTTCTGCTAACTTAAACTGTTTAATTGATTACCTCAATTTTTTTGAGTTTTGCCGACTCATTCAGGTTTGCAGTGCTGCTTTAAAATTTTAAGTTTAGTCAACTTGAAATGGATAACTTGGATATTTGAGTTGACTTAAGAGTTTAAGACAGCACGAACACTTACTTTTTTTAAGTTGAAACAACATATGTTTTTTACCAACTTGTAATTAGGAGTTTGACATTGTTTTTTCCAAGTCGGAAGCTAGTACTCCCACATGACCATCAAACATGTTATGATTAGCTGTGTCACTAGCATTTTTGCTTTCAGCGAGGACATAAAAATGACTTGTCACTGGAGGTGTGTTGCGTCACGTCTGGTTAGCTCAAGGTGTCAGATTATCTCCACAAATAGCGGCATGTTAACATGTGAAACACAATCTAAACTGGACGGGTGTGAAACGCACTAGTTGTTTCGCTCAAAGCAACAGGCGCTGTGTCATCTGTCTGTTCCCAGCCCTGTAGGCCTGTTCCCATCTGCCTCTGGGAGAACAGAGAGTGGGAATGTGTTTGTGCGGGTCGACAGCAGGACACACAGAGCTCCGTCTGTCTGCGTTCAGACGAACAGAATGACCCCAACAGGCCCAGAACAGCTGACAGGAAGAGCGGAGAAATGACACGGACTCCATTTTCATTTGCCCTCGATCTAATTTCTGCCTCTATCGTCACATCTCGCTTCAGTTACGCCTCCGTTCGCTTGCTCTTTCAACACAGCGTGAGTTTCAAAGCTCATTTGTGCATAGCTGTTAATAAAAAGTTCACAATTTGGTGATGTTAATATAGTCAAGGCATGTCAACTTTATTTTTCATAGTGCTTTTAACAATGCAGATTGTTTCAAAGCAGCTTCACAGTGTTAAACAGGAAAATAATGCAACAGAATTTTATTCAGCCGTATAGCCGTTCTGGAGAAAACGGTGATGTCATCAGTTCATTTCAATTATCATATAGTGACAGTGTGCGCTTTAGATCAGTAATTTAGTTTATATGGTTCATTTGGTTTAATAATTAGATTTATTTGGATATTTAGTTGAAAAATGTAGTGTCCCCAACTGAGCACGCCAAGCCAGAGGCAACAGTGGCAAGGACACCAAAACCCCATCAGGTGACCTAATGGAGAAAAATAAACCTCGGGAGAAACCAGGCTCAGTCGGGGGGGCAGTTCTCCTCTGGCCAATTAACAAACAGCGTATGATTATTATTCTGGCAACTTTATAGGTCAGAGGTCATAATAGATCGGAATATTCGAAAGATCGGAGGCAACACGCCGGAGACGGGTTTATTGAGGATGCCGTGTCGATGAGGCAATTTCAGGGGGAGTCTGATAGCACAGAACCCACTTACTGTGTCCTTATAAATAGCACAATGTCCATAACTACTAGGGGTGGGCGGTTCACAAAACCCACGGTTCGGTTCATATCACGGTTTTAGGGTCACGGTTTTCGGTTCTGTACGGTTCTTGTTGTTTTTTATCGGTAACACTCCAGAAATTTACTTCAGCATATGGTATATATGGCTTAATCATCCACAATTTAGGATACAGTATTAAAAATTGTTATATCAAGTTGTTTCCTAACTGGCTGTCTACCGAGTCCGACACATTGGCGTAACATTTTTCATGTTAATCATGTCAATTTTGATCAGAACAATGCACTGTGGCTTTAATTCAGCTGACCTGATTAACACATTTCCCCATGAAGTGTCCCGTGTGTTTCACAATCACCATATGACATCCAGCGCTGTGAAAAAATAACATAAAATACACGAAAACACAACACTGACAGAAGTTTCTGCCCAAACTTCAAAGGCATGTTTAAGTTATTAGAACTAGAAGCATATCTTAACTTTTAAATGTTACATTTATCATGTGAACTACTTATATACAGCATATGCATGTGTGTATGAGACAGAGGGGAACAGGTCACATCTGCAGCAGATATATGCTGCCCATCATAAATCACAGCACGAGACAGACAGGGGTCGGAGGAGAAGACCGGAAAATGTGACAGAACGGACTATATTTGCCTGTATTTGCAATCCACGAGCCGCGGTTCAGCTGCGCGACTCGCGAGACAAACACTGCCAGTGTGTGAATGCGCAACGGGCACGCGCGGCTCCCGCTCTCCGCACTGCATCTGCCCTGCTATACGATGCTAGCGCATCCTCCAACTCCGGGCAGCCTTCCTTATCTCTCCCACTTTCATTTCTACATGTGACATGACCTGCAGCACTCCACTTTTACTTGACTGTATGTCCACACACACTGTCTGAGGTAACATACGGGCACGAGGATACATTGCGCATGCGTGAACCGTGCGACACACACACTCCGAACCGAGACAAGCGAACCGAACGGTTCGTTTTTTTTCCATGTACCGTGCCACCCCTAATAACTACTACTCCACTTTAAAGGAAAACCACTATTTTTTCCATTTTCCATCTCCCCTAGAGTTAAACAGTTGAGTTTTACCGTTTTCAAATCCATTCAGCCGATCTCCGGGGCTGCACTTTTAGCATAGCTTAGCATAGATCATTGAATCTGATTAGACCGTTAGCATCTCGCTCAAAAATGACCAAAGAGTGTCGATATTTCTCCTCTTTAAAACTCGACTCTTCTGTAGTTCATCGTGTGCTAAGACCGACAGAAAATGAGAAATTGTGATTTTCTAGGCCGATATGGAGGAACTATACTCTCATTTCTGCGTAATAATCAAGAGCTGTGAGCCGCCCCATGAGTGCAGCGGCGCAATGATATTACGATATTATTTTAATTTTCCGTCGGCCTTAGTACACGATGGAACTACAGAAGAGTCGAGTTTTAAATAGGAAAAATATTGAAACTCTTTGGTCATTTTTGAGCGAGATGCTAACGGTCTAATCCGATTCAAAGATCTATGCTAAGCTAAGCTAAAAATGCTAGCGGCAGACCTGGAGATCGACTGAATGGATGAGAAAACGGTCAAACTCAACTGTTCAACTCTAGGGGAGTCGGGAAACGAGCCTATTTTCAAAAATAGTGGCGTGTTCCTTTAACATTATTTCAAAGAATGAAAACAAATGCTGATAAAATGTACACTTTAAATGAACTACAAGTTGCTTTGGATAAAATGATGTCAAATAATAATAATTTTGAACACAAATCATATTATAAAATCACATTTTTGGGTAAATTTGCTTTACTTTCACCCGATTTGTCTCTATTAAAAGCCTAACTGTGCTTGAATGCACATGCATTTGGATATATTACACATATATTTCATATTTCGGCTAGACTGAGTAAACCCAGCCTGATCTGCCGGCGATTTGATTTCGCCCGGCAACTCAGTCTGGAAACCCATACATTCACTTCTGCTGCTTCTGTTAGAGTTTTGCGGGAACCAATCACAGACTGTCTTATCCACCTGGCACGCTATTGGAGGGATTATCACGATGACGGATAGAGAAGCGATGGGTCGTTGCCCGTTGATCACGCCTCTTGTGGTCTGATTGGTTGAAGGACTATCCAATTGCGTACAGAGTCATTTAATTTAATTTAATTCATTTAATACAGAGCAGACTCCCCAGACCAATGTTCAATCTTAAATTGAGCTTCGTCTGGTGATAGCCAGACAATATTTCGGCTGCTATAATAACCAAATCAAAAATTATTGCATCAGCCAAATTGTGCAGTTATATAAATTTGAGGGGCATTTGTGCTGAAAAAATGACAGTAGCTTTGTTTCCATCCACCTATTTTCATGCAAATTTGGGGATATCGCATTAAAAAAATGGAAATTGCGCAAATTATAAATGATAAAAATGCACATAATAACGTATGTGCTCAATTGAGGCGGATCATTGTTTTATCCAATAAGAATTTGTCTACATAAACCGTGATGGAAATTACCGAATAACAAAAAAAAAAAACACTTACCGAATAACAAAATCTCCTGTGATTGGATAACTGGACTAATCAGTGGGCCAATCACATCGCACAGCATCTCAAATGTAGGTTTGTTCACTCTGAAATGCCTGAGCCAAAGTCTGTCATCGAAATGGTTTGGTATAACGCTCCCAGAAGCGTCTCGCATGATAGCGTTCCCAAACACCAGGCATCCGAACGCAAGATAACGTTTGGTCATGTATAACGTAGGAAAAAAGAGCCACAGTTTCATTTTTATTACAGATATTTTGTGCCGATCTTCTCAGGAAGTGTGGATTTTGTTCTCTTGAAAAACAAAATGGTGCTTTATTCGCACATCTTTTATGCAATATTACAATACCGTATTTCCTCAAATAAAAGCCTGTAGTCAATTAAACGCCGGGCCTCTGATAGTGGCCGGGGGCGTGGCCAGCACGAACAAATAAAGGCCGGTCTCAAATTAAGGCCGGGGGAAATTATTTCCTTTCATTTCATGTGCATTCAAGTTCAGCGTAATGTACAGTAGGGTTGTGCTAAAGGAGCGAAACCATCGTGGCCATCGCCCCCCGCTGGGAGTCTTGAGTGCGACGCACAATCCTGCTCTCTTCTACTGAACCTAAACACTTCGCAGGGATTGCTCTGTAAATTCAATAGAGAATATAACTGATGCATATCTGCTATTTTAAATACTGTAGTCTATGAGAGATGTGACGTGTGTTAGTCTGTGAAAGCTACACAAATATTGATCTTGACAATCTCTCAAGGTGCGTTCACACCGGACGCGATTCGCACGAGTGATTTACATGTTAAGTCAATGCAGAGACGCGAAATGGTATTCTGCGGCGAGATTCGCGCGAATGAGGCGGCACGAATGACGCGAATTGAGCGCTTTGAACGCTCAGATTTTTCAACTTGAGCGATTCGCGCGAAAACAGTCCCCTGTTGCCATGGGAAAGTTTTGAAGTGACGTAATTACCCGACGTGAACGTCATCGAAAAGCTGCAAACCCAGTGGAGAAACCATAGATATCAGTGAAACCATGATGAAGCGCAAACTCCCATTGGCCAACAAAAATAACAGCAAAAGAGCAAAGCAGTTTCCCGGTGATGACCGCTTTCAAAACACAGCATCATGAAGCTTCAGAGCGTTATGAATCAGTGAGTCGATTCAGTGGTTTGGAGCGTTATGAATCAGTGAGTCGATTCAGTGGTTTGAAGCGTTATGAATCAGTGAGTCGATTCAGCGGTTTGGAGCGTTATGAATCAGTGAGTCGATTCAGTGGTTTGAAGCGTTATGAATCAGTGAGTCGATTCAGTGGTTTGAAGCGTTATGAATCAGTGAGTCGATTCAGTGGTTTGAAGCGTTATGAATCAGTGAGTTGATTCAGCGGTTCGGAGCGTTATGAATCAGTGAGTCGATTCAGCGGTTCGGAGCGTTATGAATCAGTGAGTCGATTCAGCGGTTCAGAGCGTTATGAATCAGTGAGTCGATTCAGCGGTTTGAAGCGTTATGAATCAGTGAGTCGATTCAGCGGTTTCGAGCGTTATGAATCAGTGAGTCGATTCAGCGGTTTGAAGCGTTATGAATCAATGAGTCGATTCAGCGGTTCGGATCGCCAAAGTCACGTATTTCAGCAGTTTCCGAATCATGAATCGACTCGCTGATTCATAGCATCATGATGCTGTGTTTTGAAATCGGTCATCACTATATAAGTCATTATTTAGAGATGAACGGAGGTCTGACGGGTGTCCAGCGACATGAGGGGACGTCATTAATGACAGAATTTTCATTTTTGGGTGAACTAACCCTTTAAGAGATTGCACTTTGTGCATTGGAAGCACTCAAATGTCTGTTTTGTAAAGCTACCTCTGTAAAACAGGAAGTTATTTATTCATTTTTTCAGAAGTTGTAGCATATTCCTTTTGTAAAGCTACAGAACTTGTTTGACTCAATGTTTTGTAAATTTGAGCCGTGTGTTTATTAAGGTCTTCAATAAAACAAGATGAGAACTTAAATATTCCCAGCACTTTCTGTGATGTAGTGCTTTTTTTCTCTTTTTCATCAAACCGCAGTTTTTGCAAGTTCCCGCAAATTCATCGCATAAAATTGCATAAATATCCCGCATTTTCCATCACATTTTTTAAGAAAACATGCCTCATAATCAAGGATTTTTGCCCGCAACAATCACAAAAAAAGCCGCATTTTTCTGGAAGGACTGCTTTACACAGAGATAAACTGGATTGAGTAAATAAGACAAAGTGCTAAATTGTTATGTGAATTCACCCCTATTAGCTGATTCCTGATTAAATGTGCCGTCCCCCCTGAGCTCTACAGTGGAATTACACTGCGTTTACGGTCCAAATGGCCTGGATTTGGGTCAGGCACTGGATCACTGTGCCGAGCGGGATTACAGACGGACAGGGAGCTAAACAGCCGCTGGTTGGTGGTGAATGTACCACACGGCATTACTGAAGCTCCAGTGAGCACAGACGGAAATGTGATGGAGACGGTTACCTACTAACACACACTCAGTGCTGACCTACATGAGATCAGCGTAATACGCCCATTTAAAGTGTTCATTCACTGGAATTTCCCATCATGCATCATTATCGTCTGACTGTATGAGAGTCGCCTTTAAAAAGAGTCATTCGAAGACCCGAAAAAAAGGATTTTACAACTAGGCTCTATGTGCAAAAGGAGATATTTTGAAGAATGTCGGTAGCCATTGTACTTTTTTCCTACTATGGCAGTCAATGGCTACCTTCTGGTGCAACATTCTTCAAAATATCTTCTTTTGTGTTCAACAGAAGAAACTCCCTTATGGTGCATTCACACCAGACGTGATTTTAAAGGGATAGTTCACCCAAAAATGAACATTAGCCCATAATTTACTCTCCCTCAAGTCATCCGAGGTGTGTATGACTTTCTTCTTTCAGACGAATAAAATCTGAGTTATATTAAAAATGTTCAGGCTAATCCAAGCTTTATAATAGCAGTAATAGTTGCTCTGTTTTTAAAGTCCATAAAAAAGTGCATCTGTCCGTCATATAACTGCTCCACGCAGCTCTGGGGTGTTAATAAACGCCTTCTGAAGCGAATCGATGCGTTTGTGTAAGAAAAATATCCATATTTAAAAATGTATTTCATTTTTTTCTATGGCTCTGCACAGCCGCGCCATCACTTCCGGCGAATAAGGTCAAAATACCAGCGCGATCATAGATATACACATAGATTCCTCATTAGTGCGGTCGAATGAGGCATCTACGTATATATATCTATGATCACGCCAGTATTTTGACCTTATTCGCCGGAAGTGATGGCGCTGGGAATACTAGATGACATTCGTCTGATAAGAAAAAAATAACATTTAAAAAAGAAAAAATATTTATCTAATTCTTAATGAATAATTTCTTCGGGCTACTGCCTTTCCTCGCCCACAAAACTATTATAAAACACTTTATAACAGTCATTAGCAAACATTATATAATGCCAAACAGACTTAAAGCTGCACTATGTAACATTTTTTCAGTATCCAAACACCACTAGGCCAGTGTTATTGTTCAGTCGAGTACTTACAATATCACAAATGTCCTTTTTTGTAAATGGTGAGATGCTATTTTACCCGAGGACCACATGTCCCAAGAGTCTGCGCTCAAACGTGACATCATCAAACCACGCCTTTGTTTTGAACAGGCGACCTCAAGCGGATGGAAAACTTACATAGTGCAGCTTTAATGCACATTCAAATACGTTTATATGAATCAAAGTTTCTAGTCGGTTCACATTCTCCACATTAAATCTGGTCTATTATTGTACTTTTAATAATGTGTTTCAGATAAACCAGCCCTGGCACAAAAAACTAAACAAACTTTGGGCGGTCGCGTCACATGTCCGTCTCAAATGGGCGTTTTTTGGGGCCACATTATGCTGAAATATGCGAGACAACTATGCTCTTTAATGGGATAATGTTTGTTAATAAAGTTATGATAACACTGGAATCAAACTGAATGGTGGTTGGATCAGTCATGACACACACACACACACACACACACACACGCACACGCACACACACACACACACACATCGATAGCGGGGCGGTGTCACGGTTAACCACTCACAGACAGAACCATCATGTTCATCACTGAGGATGAGGATGCTGAGGTTTGCTTCATCCTCTAATGACCTAATACACGTCCAGAAGCTGTACACATTAATATTCATAATTCATATTTGTACATTAACATTCAATTCATGATCAATCATATACAGCTATGTCCATATTTGGACATATTATAATTAATGATGTCCAGGATATGCTTATATTTCAACATAGCCAATTAATAATGCATAATGTTGTGTATATGTCCATTTTTGGGGATTAATAATCGGTTCATAAGGAATAATGTTCTGCAAGATTTGAACATTTATTATTAATAATGTCCAACATCATCATGCACATCTAATTTTTGGTCTCAAAGACAGATGATTGTATATTATTTTTTCATCACTGGCATCAAAATACTAGATTTTTTTGCATTATATTGATCATATTCGCCTTGGGGTAGTCCAGCCCTGCCATGATGGAGATGCACTTGTTTTCCAGTGGCGCAATAATGCAACAAACGTCTTATTATGGTAATAAATCAATTCAAAACGCCCCATAGCGCACGGCAGGAGCATTAAACGCTCAACAACGCGAATGAATGAGGGTCACTCACCCAGAAGACGAAGGAATAGACGATGAGGAGCGTTTTGAGGCAGGTTATGACTGGTTTGGTCTCCATTCTCCTTGATGCCATGAGCGCAGTGGGTTTGTGCTGCTGTGATTCTCCGCCGCCGCTGCGCTCCAGTCACTCTAGACCCGCCGGGCCAATCAGAGGACGAGGTACCCCGCGGAGGTCCCGCCCCACTCCGACAGGCCAATCAGGGGGAGAGAGGGGGAAGTTGAAACCCCGCCCTTGAGACGCGACGCCCTCTGCTGGACGTCACATGACAGTGACGCCAGTTGCGCTAAAGGTGAGGCAGGTGCCTTTGCGTCACTGAAACATTGATGGAAAACAATATTTCCATTTTATTTACTGTCCTTTACTGGTTTTACATAAAATTAGCCTTTAATAATTGAATCAGGGAAATTTTGTATTTAGTACTATTGATATAGCGAGTGTCATTTTAAGCATTATATATATATATATATACTAATTATATACAGTAAAAATTAAAACTAATATATATATATATTAGTTAAAATTTTTAATATGATTTTTTAAAAATATATATTAGTATATGATTAGTAAATATATATGATTTTTTTAAAATATATATTAGTTTTAATTATATTTATATATAATTATTAATTTAATAAAAAAATAATTCTGTCTGTCTGTAAGCTTTGAAAACAAAAAAAAAGTCTTATAATATAATAATAAGTCAATAAAATAAATTGTCTTATTTCATTTGCATTCATTTAATTAAATATTTTTTTCCATATTTTCTTCAGTTTGTCCTTACTTGACTTCACATCAGAAAACTATAAAGCTTTTCTATATTAGTTTTCTGATGATCATCTGTAAATATTTATAATATCACAAAAAAAACACACAAAAAAACAATTTAAGTAAATATATGCTGGGGCCTGAGATATTTTACAAAATTAATATTGCTTGAATATTGTTCGGAACCATATCAAATCTAAAAGAAAAGATTTTTGTCTATAGTATATTTAATTTACCTTATTTTTTCATAATGACATTAGGTTTATTGAAAACACAAAGCTCTCATGTAAATCTTAATATATAAATAAAATGCACTTATAAATATAAGTATTGAAACTAATAGAGCTTTTTTTTATTTTGTTTTAAAAATGTGTATCTTTTACAAAAGAAAAATGCATTACTGTAAAAAGAAAATATTGTCGGTTCAACTTAAAAACTGGAGTTCACTGAAATTAAAAATTTGAGTTAATACATAGAAACTCAAAATATTATGTGAACCACATTATCAAAATTGATTTGACAAAAGAAAAAAAAGGGAAAATTGTGAATCACTCCCTAAATGTGACACTTTTAATGTTTTAATTATAATATTGATAAAGTGAATATTGTACACTGTAAAAAAATATTTAAAAAGAAAGTTAAAATTTTGAGTTAATACAATTAACATTTGAGAAACGACATCACACTTATTAAAATATTATGTATAGATTTTGTAAGCATATTGCGTAATTGTGTATTTTATTTGTAATGAAACATGCCAAATTGTGCTTTTTTTAATTCATGTGGTTCAGATACAATAATATTTTGAGTTTCTATTTATTAAACCAATTTCCTTCGTTGTATTTACTCAAATATTTCATTTCAATGAACTCAAAATCTTAAGGCAACAATGTTACTTACTTTTTAAAGTTAAACCAACAATATTTTTAACAGTGTACAACCAAAACAAGTCTATTCATTAACAATATTATAATAAATTAAAACATTAATATTCTGATTATTATGGGCCCCGATTATAATTAGGAAAAGTGTCTCATTTTCGATCAGAATCGTCTATAATTCCCTACATAAGATGATTAGTTCCAGCTCCTCTCATGTGATCCTTCAGCCTGGTGTGAAATAGGTTCACAGGTCGGCTTCAGATTCAGCACACGGACCTGATATATTTGGCCCTCCAAATTTGCAACCTTTCGAGAAGCCAGAGTGAGATTCAACTCACGGGGACGAGCAGAGCAAAGCCGCGGTCACGTCGTGCTCGCGTCCGCGTGTGAAGACGTGAGGCGCTTCGCACTCAGTATGAGACGTGACCCCACTATTAACACCCTAATGAGCCTTCACAGAGAAACAAACACACTGCCCTCGTGATTACAGCATAAACCCGCAGTCGCAAAGAGTGTTTGACGCCACTGAATATGATAAATAGTAAGTGTATAGGACAGTTGAGCGGACTCCGTGACCTGAAGATGTGTTTGCTCAAGGTGAGACTCAGGTGAGACTGTATTTAACCGTGTTGGTTCTTGGTTTAACTTTTCAACAGGTGTGTAATGCGGTGAGGCAGTTTTAATTGCGGAAAGACTGTCAAAGTACAGAATGCGATGGTTTGTGAACGTATTTTGTCGTTAAAAGTGTCAATTAGTGAGTGATTCCTGTCATACAGACCACATGTTTGATTACACACCGATACCAGCAGAGAATCCGCACTGAAATAATCCTGCGGTGGATGACGTTTGAACATTTTGAATCCACTCGCGCGGCCAAAGCGATTAACGGTTTTAACGGTCATCAATATCGTAAATCCTACAACGTTTTTTGTATTTACATTTTTTACAAAATGTATGTACATTTATAACACTTATACTTTGTTTTATATCACTTTTGCATCAAATTTAACTAAAACTAAAAAGTTACCGCTGCTGTGAGGGTGTTTCTAATACAGCGTCTACAGTAAAAATTAGCATATTTCTCTCTTTTGACTGCCAATCTCACTCTATTTTCCCCTCTTTTTGAAAGTTGTGAGGAGTTTTTCTTTTGCTAATTGAGCAAATGGGCACACACACAAAAATATCGAATGTATTCTCTCATTCACAACTATAATGCTGCGTTCACACCGGACGCGATTCGCGCGGGTGATTTACATGTTAAGTCAATGCAGAGACGCGAAATGGCATTCTGCGGCGCGATTCGCGCGAATGAGGCGGCGAGATGCGCGCAAATGACTCGTATTGAGCGTTTTGAGTCGCGCAAATCGCTCAAGTTGAAAAATCTGAACTTGGCGGATATTTCGCGCCGCGTTAACCAATAACGAGCTTGCTCTAGTAGTGACGCATTTACAAGCGGAGGCAGAAATCCCAACAACAATGGAGGACAAGATAATCATGGCCGTATGTGGATACCCGGAGCTGTATGATACATCATCCTATCACTACAGGAACAGGAATAAAAAGGATCTTGCTTGGAAGAAAGTGAGTGAGGAGGTCGGACAGTCAGCTACCCTCTCAACAAAATCTATGTCAGCCATTTCACAACGAGACTGGAGCAGAAAAAAAGAGCCAGAGCCAGCGGCAAATGTGAGAAGGACTAGCCGAGGAAAGGCGGGTCTCGCCGGGTAAACGAGCGCGGAATGTCACTGATCCCCTGGATCTCACAACTCCGAAAACGCCAGATAAAATGCTCAAATAGGCTCTTTTTATAAATTAACCACAGATTTGAGCTTTAAACAACTATATTATCGCCTGAAAAAGTCTTTAAACTACGTTTTGTCACACATTAATAGTAGTATTTTTTACAAAAAAGACGTCAAGTGACCGAGACGAGCTGGCTCATATAGGGCAGAAGCCTCTCCCATGACGCGAATTCGCGTCTGTTGTGTAGTTGTCACACGCGAATTTCACGCACGATTCGCGCGAATGAAGCGAGTAAACTCAAAATGTTCAAGCGTCCACCTTCGCGCGATAAGCGCAAATTATTCGCGCGAATCGTGTCCGGTGTGAACGCCACATAAAAGTAAACCCAGCTATGACTACTTCCGCTCCTGAGCAACCCGGAAATGTGAAAATAGTCTATTGAACGAGCGTTTGAAGCGAAATAGCTCTGTATGACTGCTCACTGCCAATATCAGTCGTTCCTCCATGTTGAATGAGTGACTCCGGGCGGGCCTGCCCCTGTTTATCACAAGCAGGCTCTTGATTGGTTTACGCGGCGTGAACAGACGCCAAAGTACAGAATTTTCAACTCGGGCGTCAGACGCAAACGTGTCAATGCACAAAAAACACCAAATAAAATCACTCGCTTAAAACACTCAATTCGCCTCTTTCTCACAATCTGGACGCACAAATGAGGCGAAATAGCGTCCATCACACCGTGCTAATCGCATCTATCGCGCCAGCCGCATAGACTATTTTGGTTTATGCGGCTAATGTTGCCCTTCATGACGACTGTGAGGGGGTGAATTTATTTATAACTCATTCGTTTACATTATATAAAACCTGCATAATTAAGGGCGCATAATTAAGGGCGTGGCCACTTTGAGTGACAGGTGGATTGCCGTTTGTCTGCTGTCTGTTAGTCGTCACCTCAGCTCCGCCCACGTCCCGCCTCTTTGCCCATTTTCTGTTATCCGGGAGCGACTCGACAAGATGGCGACGGCCAGCTCGACCCGACTTTACGCTTCAGAACTGCTCTTCAGAATCCTATGAGTGATGTCACAGACACTACGCCCATATTTGTTTACAGTCTATGGCGTCAACGTGTCTTTACATGGAAATCACTCGCTCCAAACGCATATGTTTATTTGAATGAACTGATTTATGTTGTTTGCACTCTTCTTTGTCAATAACTACCGCGCTTCAGCACAACACAAACCAGCCTGAGCTGAAGAACTGCACCATTCCCTGTTTACTGGGCCTGTTATATCTCCTGTAAACTATAGAAGTAAAATATCGCCCTCTGCTGTTTGAACAGTAGCATGGCCCTCCATTTGAAAGAGGGTGATCCTACAGTCTATGCTTAAAGGGTTAATTTATGTCATTAACAGCTATTTAATGAACACTTTTAATGTCCAGAAAAGGAGTAAAGACCGTGTCAGTCTCAGACGCTGTTGACGTAGTAAATACAGTCCAGGGCTTCCGAGTTCTGCGTCAGAACGGCGAGGGTGAGGATTTCATGACAGCATTTTCATTTTTCGGTGAACTATCCCTTTAATACTAGGGCCGTCTGATCCGGTTCAGATCCAACTCACCTGGAGCTCAACTTTGGAGGAACATCGATCACCAGGAACAGGAGTGGCCACTCGGCTATATATATATATACATTTTGTATGTGTATATAAAACATGTTTTTTTTTACATAAATATGTTTTATACATTTTATATAGGTTTATGAATAATGTAAAATGATATATAATTTTAGTTTTTACATATAATATTTACATTTTGTATACATAATGGCTTTATACCATTATTATTCGTAATAATAAATATTTAATTTTACATTATTCATAAACAATTTGTGTAAAAAATGATTTTTATATACATGTACAATATATATATATAGAAACATAAAAACATATAGTAGTATATATAGCCTACTTTTACATACATATTTTGAATGCAATTAAAATAGTCATATATATATATATATATATATATATATATATATATATATATATATATATATATATATATATATATAAAACCATAATAATTATATAAAAATATATAATTTTAATTTTTTTTATAAATATAAATAAAATATATTTGTTTACATGTACAAACTGTAAAAATGTGATGTTGATATATATTACACAAATTTTAAGTTATAGATTAATATATAAAACTATAACTTAAACCTAAAATGTGTGTACAACATGCGTCACATTTTCATTTTTACATATATTTACCTTTTGTACACATACATGTATTTTATACATTTGATATACGTTTATAAATATGTAAAATGTAACTACATTTATTGAATATAGATCTTTATATCAAAATATATTTGAATATTGCATGTATAAAAATTTGAACATAAAAGTATATTTTTTAAATAATTAATGAACATATTTCAAGCACAGCCGTAGTAGATCATGTCAGTTTAATGAGTGTGTGTGTGTGTGTGTGTGTGTGTGCAGCGTTAATGTTTCATCTGAGTCCCAATGAGATTCAGTTTCATCAAGAAATTCAATGTAAACTTACATCCCATAGTAAACATTCGTATTAATACGCAGCAAGTGCTAATAACTGCAGAGCAAGACGTTAGAGAGAGTATATCATGGAAAATGATGTGTTTTTGTGCTTTTTATCCAAAAGAGCTGAAGACGTGATCCTTTCTAGTGTTGAGAATTCATAAAATCACACAGTATTATACATGCGAGTCAAACTAACCATACATCACGCCTCTCAAAACACCATTTTAAGTGCAAAAACATCATTTGGTCATCACAAACATGATGTAACTTTGTTCCCCAACAGTTTCCTGAGTGCTGATTGATCAACGGTGTGTGCGGAGTATTTCACGCGACCAATCATCAGAGGCTTGAGGTATTCAGGTGCTGATTGGCTCAAAGCCACACGGTCAGTTCTGGTCAGTTGATTGGTTGTTGTATTTGTTGGTCAGTCAGAAGCTGCAGTGCCTCGTCGACACTGTCTGTGTGTCTGAAAGCTGGAAGGTCAGCCGTCAACAACACCTTTAATACTGACGGCTGAGAGAGAGAGACAGCAAATATCAGGTTATATTCTTAATTATAATTCTGTATTAAATGTGCATTAGATTTAATGCATTTTTCTCTGAATTCCACTTTATTTAGATGATTTGAATGCATGTAAATTTAAATATGAATATACAATATATCAAATGCATTTTAAACAGTATTTATAAAAATAATAGTTATTTTTTTCTAGACACAATATAATGTTAAATGTGTTATAAATGCCTTAAATAATACATATATTATCAAATATTTTCTTTTTATATAAAAATGTGCTTTTTTTAAAGCTGTAAATGAGCTAAAATGTTCTTTCTATTTTACATTTATTTCATTTTATACCATATCATATTAAAATGCATTTCAAATGACTCAAATTATAAATTCTTTATTAAAATATAATATATATTTATTATTTTTTTATCCTCATTACTTTTTAATAAAAACAGAATAATCTATAATCAAAATAACATATTTCTCATTATTTTATCTATTTTAATGCATTCAATTTTTATATAAAAATGTAACAATATCATATTTTTTTTCAAAAAAAGGCCATTACAAATGTTATATATAAAAATTAATGCATTAAAATAGATAAAATAATAAAAAATAGGTTCTTTTGATTATAGATTATTCTGTTTTTATTTAAAAGTAATGAATATAATACATATAATAAATATATATTATATTTTATTTAAGAAAATTTATCATTTGAGTCATTTGAAATGCATTTTAATATTATATGGTGTTTAAAAATTAAATAATGGTAAAATAGAAAAAAACCTTTTAGCTCATTTACAGCTTTTAAAAAGGCAATTTCTATAAAAAACAAAAAATTGATTTTATAATTGATATATATATATAAATATATACATATATTATTTATAACACAATTAATATATATTCATATAGATACTATTTAATATATATTAAATAATTATATCAATTTTACTGGTTATTTTTATATTTCACAGCTTTTAAAAAGGACATTTAACATTTTTATATAAAAAATGAATGCATTAAAATGATGAAAAATAGGGTATTTTGATTTATAGATTATTCTATTATAGAGTATTATACATATAATAAATATATATTATATATTACAATTATGAAAATTAATAATTTGAGTCATTTGAAATGCATTTTAATATTATATGGTTTGTATAAAAATGTAAACACATAAATTTAAAATAGAAAAACATTTTAGCTCTTTTACAGCTTTTTAACCCCCAAAAAATTACATAATTTTTATATAAAACAAAAAATGTATTTTACAATTAAGATATATATTATTTAAGGCATTTATAACACAATTAACATTAACATATAACTATTATTTTTATAAATACAATGTTTAAAAGCTGTGAATGTAAAAATAACCATAATTATTCTTTTGTGTAAAAGTGTAAATTTAAAATATATTAAATAATATCTATATGAATTCATGTATATGAATTAATATATGTTTATATAGTAATATATAAATTACCATTTATATTAAATGTATTGATTACTGATCTTAATGTCGGGGGTAAAAATAAAATATTAAAGGTGCACTATGTAAGTTTTCCGTCCGCTCGAGGTCGCCTGTTCAAAACAAAGGCGTAGTTTGATGACGGCACACAGACTCTTGGGACATGTGGTCTTCAGCTCACAGCCGGTGGGAGAGAATCGGGATAGGACTCGGGCAGAAATCATGTTGATGATGTGATTATGAACGTTACTGTAGTCTGAAGCAGAGCAGGAGCGAGTGTTGTGGAGCTGAGGAACCGCTGGAGCGATTGTTCAGAAGATGAACGCAACACACGCCTCGCGAGCAGCGGGACTTTTATTATGCCACAGTCGCCACTTCCGCTCCTCCGCTCATGAGTGTGAGGTAACGCAGCTCTGCTGATCATATTACACACATCTGAGTGTGTTGATGATGGGATGGCGTTACTCTGTGCGTTCTCTCGCCGGCTGCTATGACACTTGTTCACACTGCAGTGAGAGGAAAGCGCTTCTGCAGAATAAAACCGCACAATATGATGTCATCGACAGGCCACGCCCTCACGCGTCCCGGTTCCTCGGGTGAAATAGCAATTCCTCACAACATTTGGGATATCGAGTACTCAACTGAACAAAATATATAACACTGACCTAATGGTGTTTGGATATTATACTGAAAAAATGTTACATTGTGCAGCTTTAACACATGTATTTATATAATTATCTGGCGGCTGGTGTGTG